>PKRV01000143.1:1344310-1757794 GCA_003709505.1 Hyphantria cunea | reverse complement strand
CCTCCGATGACTGCAGTGAGGGCCCGACGCTGCGGCGCCCAAGCGGGGCACACCGCCAGCTTGTGCTGGGCCGAGTCCTCACTGCAGTCGCAGTGGTGGCAGGCGGGACTCAATTCCCTCCGCGCGACCGAGTGCAGGTACTTCCCGAAGCAACCGTGCCCGGAAAGCACCTGCGTCAGCCGGAAGGAAAGGGAAAAAAAAAAAAAAATCCACACTAACCTATCCTTAGCAATTCGGCGCCATGTTGGACCGGTTACTTGTTTAAAATCATCTTCCCAGCGCTTAGTCTACCTCCCTTTACTTCTTTTCCCGTCTCTGAGGAACCTTTCCGTTATAATTTTTGTCCACATCTCTGGAAAAAATTCTAGATAGAAAACTCTTTATTTGTACACCGTTTTACAATATTGTAAGTGAGTACATAAAATGACCAACATAATATATAATGTACGAAGGGCGCCCTTATTGCCAAAGCTATCTCTTCCAGGCAACCTTAGGATGAATCAAAAAGTAGCAACGTAAAGAGACTGTAGCAGATGACGGTGTAATTAATTTAAAGAAAAATGTAATTTTTTATGGTATAATCGGACACATATACATATATCTTTACATATCTATTTATACACAGATATATACATACATATACACACATATATACACACATACATACATCTACACATACACCACTTACCATAATTACTTAAATTATATCACATATGAATGAAAAATCTTCGTATCATACCCTTATTCGTGACTGAATCAGTTATGACTTATAAAATTCTTGAACCATTGTCTTAAAGCTATTGACTGTTTTTGCTTTCCTGATAATTATTGGCAATGTATTCCACAAGCGTACGGCTTCAACCGTAAAGGACTGGCCATAGAATTTAGTGGAATGCAGAGGCATCTTCAAACATTTAAAAATTAAAATATCAAATAACTAAATAAAAAAACGGATAAACGAACATAAAAGCTTTATTTCTATAAGTCCAATTAAAATCTTTGGTGAATTTTGCAAACAATATTTTACATCACGATTTTCTGCCCGTAACCTTTCAATACGTACTATATATAACCTGTAGATTAGCCTTTGACGGCTTCGATTTTGTCCTTGTACCTCTCCTGGTAAACGTTTTCAGGATCAAATTTAACAGAAAGCTCCTTCCAGAAATCAGGTTGTTTGTTTACTAAATGTTTAATGATTTTATCAGAACTGGTCTTCTGTTTCGCCGTACATTTAGAGCATTCGTTTTCTAAAGCGTCAGGAAGAGTCTCCTTTAATGCTTTTCCATCAGGAGTACAACGACCTCTGTCAAGTAGGCAGTCGACGTAAGCTTTTAAAAGACGTTGAGATTCAAGAATTTCATCAACGTTGATGTTGTCCCATTTGTCAGTGTAAGTGGCTGTCCTAGCTGTGGCGATCACCACGCACAATACAGTAAGAATTATTAGCTTCATGTTTACCTGTAAAGTCAAATAATATACATTAATTTAAGATCCATTCATAGAGCATATTTTTACATACATATTGTAATATCGCTTCTTTCCAAAATATCTATTATATATAAGTATAATATTCGTGTCTCGTTGTTATTCACGATGAAGTCTAAACTATCTAATTAACTTTCATGTATCTAAAGGCAACTCATAAATATGTACGTACAGGTTACAAATTATGTGTAAGTTGTTACAAGAGCCTGCGAGTGTTTAGAACATGCGTGTATATGTATATATTGTATTGTCATGGGATGGAAAGTTTATACAAAAAGATCTAGAAATATAACTTGTAGGTTCAGCAGACATTTTGTTCAATATTTTCTTTAAGTTATTATGTTTTACTAATTAGTAATTAATTGACTAATTTTATCCATGAGTTATTCTATACCTACACTTTGGATATACACATAGGTATACATGTTAACATGCCACCAACGGTCACCCCATCCAGGTACTGACTGCGCCGTTGTTGTTTCCACTCGTGATTGTTTCTTATTACCCAGTGCAACTGTCCTATGAGCGCCTCTTTCTATGTGTTTAATAAATAATATTTTTCCCTGAAAACCCACGTGCTTACTAAGCAATAGCAAAACTTGAACTACGTGATAAAAATGAAACTGAATGTCACGTCATAAAACAGGTGCAATTTGTTTAAATGTAGTCAATTATTTGTTGCATAAAGTATAAATTAGCTTGGGAAATCATGCACATAATTTATCTTAATCTATCGTCGATAATATTTCCACTCCTTTATTGTGGAACCAACAATAGCTGAGAAGTCCCCGTATAGTATAAAGTGATTGTTTACTTAGAGGTTCACGGGCATACAGTGTTGTTATTAAATTTATGATTGCCTATTGTCTTTATGTGCCTGGTTCAACAATCGTTACCCATAAAATGTGGTAGGTAGGCATACCTTATTTAAGATAAATAATATTATTTGCACTTAAAATTTTCATGCATACGAATATTATTTTAAAGAATATAAACATGAATTAAAACTTAAAAGACTTTATAACTAGATGGCAAACATTCTACAATTTATCACCTCATTAGTGTGATCTCAATCCGATTATTTGTTTGTTTATTACATTTATTTGCAATAAATCCAAAAAAACGACTACAATATTTATAGATATCTGCTACTCTTCTGACAACTCAAAATTCGTAAACAGGACTAGGAAACCAAGAAGGGAATAAGTCCTCAGTTGGAGAATGAGACTTCCATATACGTCATTTCCATTAACGAAAAGCCGAGCTCAAATTATATACATGTGTGTCGACTACAACTGATCTAATCCTTCATAATTTCAACCATAGACTTCCTTATATACTATACATGCTTTTTAAAAACATGATTAAAATAATATGTAGCAAAGAGTCTATAATCTTTACCAGGAATAACACAAGTTTTTATAAAAATATTGAGGTCAAACGATTATGTCTAGAAATAGCAATTAACCGAGTATAAACACTAGGTTATAAAGAATAACACTACATGTTTTTTTTGCTTCGATTATGCAAAAATATATGTAATAGTTATCTATTTACGAGTCTGCCTTATTTTTCTCTGTTTTTAAATTGTCCAGAAAGCGTAGATAACTATAAAATAATTTCAAAATGTTATTTTTTAAACGGGCTCTATCTGCATGAATCTCACTTCAATTACAACGTATTCCTTGTGACATTAAATTCCTCTCAATAAATATACTAAATAACATACACACAAACACTTACACTCACTAATTTTCACATTTATTAAATATGCTAGAATTGAAGTCAGTTAAAAAGCATCCATGATAATTTGTTCAAAGTGTCCACAAATCATCGATGTTATTCACGAGGAACATGAAAGAATTTCTACTCACCAATTTTCTCCGTGAACACTGTTCGACCCTTTGTTGGGCTGTGGCACCTTCACCATGCCATAACACCATTTATACTGCATCCACCACTGAATTAATTAGCCATTGTGACGACATTTTACAGTATAATAGACATCGGGATATAATAAACAATGGTATTGCGTTATGATGTGTTCTTAATTAGGGACCCGTGATCAATAAACAGAATCACTAGGAGGAGTACGAATACTTTGTGCTAGCTAGATTTAAACCGTTAAGGGCTGTTTGTTGATTTGCTTGAAACCGTATTTTTGAGAATTGGTTTTGTGTTTTAATATATATACAAATGCTTTAAGCAACCGTGGATTCATTCTTTATATGTATTTTCTTGCTGAATATAGCCCTTATCCAGAACATATAGTTTAAAAATATTAACTTTTGGAGAGGATGCCAGCACCCATAGCCATAACACTTTAAAGTAACTTTATGATATCACACCTTTTTTATTCTTCAGCAGAACTAAGTTAAATATTGAGTTTCCGAAAACTCAATATTTCTTCAGCAGAATTGAAGTTAAATATTGAGTATTCGGAACAAAAAACACACCACTTACTTTGATATAAATAGACAAAAGAAAATAAAAAAAGAAAAGTACAAAAACATAAGAACTATACAGAATATATCATGTTCATTCATTGTACTTGGCAATACTGAAAACTACGTGGTTACCAATAGTGATATAATGGCAAATTAAGTAATTTTAAGTTTTAATAAAACAATGGCCTTTGAATTTTGGCCTACAATGTCACTGGTTACTGCTCATATATGTGCATATAGGATTTCTGTTCAGTTTTTCTCATCTTTGCAATACTGTCAAGTACAATATTTTGCTACTATAAATGTAATTGAATTAAATGAATCTATTTATCCGATTACGAAACTATGTATATTATAAATTTTAAAAATTATGACAGTAAGTATCCGTGTCTTTAGGTTTCAACACTATGATATAAAGACAAAGCGTCGAATAGATTTAGAGAAATAATTAGCATGTAAATTACTAATACCTGAGAACCTTTTGCTATCGAGTCACGCTCTCACTTATTCAGTTACAATGTCTACTTATATAAATATTTAACCTCAGCCACCTTTGACAGACTTAAGATTTATAGCAGAGACTTTATGTAGTATTATAAAATTTAAAGGTTTAGCTTAATCAACTTCCGAGTGAGAAAATGTTTTCAATTCTTCGTAGTCTTCGATTGTTCCTTTAGTCGGCTCCACAAGATTAATATGTGATACTGCACGTGTTTTTACTGTTGCTCGTGGGTTTTTTTCCAACAATACTTTCTGGCAAAATAGAATCAATGATACAAACGGGATATGAACACCAAAACTTTACAATCATGTTTATGAAACGCGAGAATGGCTAGACCAATTTGGCTAATTTTGACCCAGAAATATTTGATTTCCATACTAATGTAGTCCTAAATAATACCAAAAGCTAAATAATACCAAAGCTTTATCGTGGGAGAGCCATGCTTCGGCACGAATGGGTTGGCTCAACCGGAGTGATACCTTACAGAAATCCGATTCGAAACAGCGCTTGTGCTGTATTTCACCTAGTGAGTGAGGATACCGAAGGCCCATATCCCTACCCCTTACCCCCCAACCACGTCCCCATCCTCCAACGGCTAGCAAACTGCCTGTGATCCAATGTTTAGTTCAGCCTGTATCTGTCGATGTTTAATATGTCTATTCTCTCGCAATAGCCACTCTACACTAATGACATTTTCATGAGTTACTGCAGCTGGTGGTCGACGCGTCTGGGGTCATCTTATAGGTCATTTTATAGGAAGGAATAGTGAAGAATATAATCATGTCTCTGGAAGGGCGAAGGTATTCAAGACGATAAAGATCCAACATTAAATATATGAATCAAGTCTCACTTCCTGAAGCAGTTATCCTCTGCGGAAACGTTCGATGGGTTCATTGATACTTCCTATGAAGTGATAAGGATAATGCTTAATAATTGAACAGAGAAGTTGCTTGTTTCCTTATAAGAAAGAAAAAGTAGTTTGTACTTAGTCTTGCTAAGATTCGAGAAAAATGTATATTGACAAAGGAATATAAATTAAGTCACTAGATATGACATTATGATTGCTGGCTATCAAGTGAAACTATTTTAAAAATTAAAATATTTTTGCATAATAAATTTATTTCGAAGTTTAATATTATATACATTGCTCAAACTTGTATATACCTAGCACCGGTTTACAATAATTCCATTCTATCCAAAGGTTGTTTGTGAAAGATATTGCACTGAGCGGTAAACTGTCCTTTGAGGAAATTCTGATCTACATTTTATAGTTAACAATACCTGTAAAAATAATTTTATTTACAAATAAAATTATTTTTCTGTAATCTGTAGATATTTCTACATCTACATTTAAAACAACCAACCTTACCAGTGATATTATCTTCACCCTATCAGTCAATTCGATTACATAAGAAAGTAGTACAGGCAGAGCAGAATCATTTTGGCAGCTAACCATACACAAGTAACGAATCATTAAAAAAACCGAGTGCGTATATATTTTTTTTAATTTTAGTGTACCCAGTGTCACTCTCGAGAGTAAAATGAAACTATTAACACAATCAATCAATCAACAACCCATAATGTCCTATTGCTGGGCTCGGGTCTCCTCTCAGGAGATGGTTAAGGCCATACGTTAACACAACTCACATAAAAATACGACAAGCCGTTTTGGCTCTAGGGCACGCCAAATAAATATAAAATACATACATACATACATACTATCGGAAAACATAACCCTCCTTCTTTAAAAATAGTTGTAAAAAGTACATAATAATATGAGAATTTATCTGAAAATTCTCGTATAATATATTATACGATAATTTTTTCCTATCCTGATTGGATGAATAGTCACTCTCTGTTTGGTGACGCAGTTAAGAATACGGGGTATCACCACTCCTATTCCTCCCGCGGCTGTCGTAAAGGTCGACTAAGAAAGTATTCTTTACAGAACAACATCACAGAAGAAACTTGAAACAAACCGTATAGCAATCTATCTGTAGGTCTTAACCTCCTTACAAAAGGAGGCCTAAGTCCAGCAGTAGCCATTATTTTTTCAATGAATTTTTATGATTTACAAAAAAAATACCATGATATACATATTAATAATAAATAAAAACGACCATAGTTTATCTTTTTGCTATCTTAAGTATGTCTATGTTTTATACACAATGAGTTTTTCTTTTTTACACTCAACGCCATCTAGGCCCAAACTATGCAGAGCTTGTATTATGGGTACTAGACAATTGATATAATACTAATATACTTTTTTTTGTAAATACATAGATGTCATACATAGAAAAAACTTAAGCTTCGAAACAGATATTTACAGATCATACAAACATTCGATCCGACCCGGGAATCGAACCCGAGACCTCAGGAACAGCAGTCGCATACGCTACCGCTGGGCCACCGAGGTAGTCTATAGATATAACAAATTTAAAAGTTCCAGAATATACCGGACAATGACAATTTACAAATATATAAGGCTGTTGATGTGAATTGTATAAATGTGAAAGGAAACTCATGACTTAGCTCATGAAAATGGAGTAGCTGACATAGATAGATAGATAGAAAACTCTTTATTTGCACACTATAATTTTACAGTTAGAAGAGAGTACATAAAATGTTAGACAGAGTGTACAAAGGGCGGCCTTATTGCCAAAAGCAATCTCTTCCAGGCAACCTTAATCTAAATTATAAAGACATAAGCGAGATAAAAAAAATTTAATGTCTTCATACGTACTTGCAAACATCGTGATGAGCATCGAGGCATGATCATCATTACAACATTGTCTTCCAGCAGCCGCATTAAATCTATATTAAATGTTCTATTAGAATCGTTAATGGTATAACGCATGACGCACTAGCGTATCTACGTCCCTATGTAGCTACTGTTAAAATATTTAGAAATCATTAATATTTATGAGCGGGCTAAGTACTATGGTGTTCATATAACAGTAATAACAAAATCGATTTTAAAGGTTTGAATATCATATCGGTTCTGGAATAGAGATCACTTAAGTTTTGTCATTAGAGTCACTAGAGTTAAGATCACTAAGCCCAGGACCATATGATTAATAATATATACAACAAACAAAATTGATTAGCATAAAATTTTGGGTACCTGTTCAAAAAAATAGAAAGATACATAAAACCAATTCAATTCATAATTAACTTCACTGTAAATTTATCTATTGCATGATTATGACAATGACCAACAAAAATCTGTTTTGTAGCAAAAAATCTTTCTTGTACTTGGTCACGTAATCAAAAAAAAATAGTGTAAAAAAAGAAAGTACTATATTATTAGTATTTCATTTTTAACACACTCAAAAATAGAATACATAATTATTCTTCACACTATTTGTACATCGACGTAACTATTCTCATCAATCATGTCTCCTAAATGTTACATATACAATTGGTTACGCAAACCAGGAATTGATTTCAAAATTATCTCCACTATGAATAATCGCAGATGACGGTTATGCAAACTCCGGCGCAGCCTGAATAACCGTCGCGTGCACATGCTCTATGCCTCTCCCATTGTTTGTATAATTATCAACTCATGAATACAACATAAGATTCTAATTATTAACTACATAATTTATTGTAATTTATTTGACCAAATACTTACTGTATTTGAATGCAATCAAATAAAAAGGTTTATGTTGTGTTCTTCTTAACATACTGAGACCCCTTCTTGCCTCAGTGCCTTCGGTCCCGTTAGCCGTGCGAACTTCTGTGCCAATCGTTACGGATAGTTAGAGCCCTTAAAAGTTCGTCTAGTACTTAAGTTTTGGAAGTCTGATGTTTTGCAGTCATTCCGCTTAAAAAATTGTAGTTCTGGAACCATAAAGCTGACCCTAATCTAGTTTGGAAAAAAGGCTAATAGAAAAATTACATATTTTGTGTCACGGTTTAAATAAGGTAACTTAGTATTAAACTTTTCAGTCAGTGAGTATAGTTGTAATTTCATAAACGTGAAGTATGTAAAAATACATAATGGTTATAAGGTTTAATCCAACCTGATTCATCATTATCATCAACAACCTATAATGTCCCACTGCTGGGCTCGAGTCTCCTTTCAGGAGAGGGCACAACTCAACCTGATTGGTATCTTGTTAATAAGTACACTGGTGCTAGTTCTGTCGTTGCGGCACTTCACTACATTTTCTCTAAAATTATTTCCTATGTTCTCATTTCAGTTAAGTGATTTTCAAAATACTCATATACTCATGTGTATTTATAGAGCGTCTATTTCTTAATAACGTAAACTATGAATGTACATATATGTCTATTGAAGACAATACACACAGTGATGTTAACATTTATGATTGTTAAAATAACACTGATGAAGGTATATATATATAGGATGAATAACATTGATGAAGGTGTTAGGGTATGTGGGTCCGGATGGCGTAAGAAAGCAGTTCCCGGATCCCTCCCGTCTCAGGCGCAGAGTGGCACACCGTGTGGTATTAGTCGGTTCGATTCTGACACACCGCCCCGCCGCAAATCCCGGTGGGGTGAAGGCCCGAGGGGGTTACCACACGTAATAAAAAAAAAAGGGTGTTAGGGTATGTTCCTTCGGTATGATCTGTAATCATACCTATGATTTCATCCTAAGTTAAGCAGTAAAATATTTATTGTTTTTGTTTGTGAACGTGTTATTGTTGTAAAAAAGTGTAGCGATAAGTTATTTACATTTTTTTTTTACCTCAATAGTGACGACATCTTGTATTTACGTTTGTCAATCCATTGCATTATATGTACATAACAATTATGTCAAGTATGTTGTACCATGTACTACGTAGGCCAATTTTTATTTAATATTTACATAAATATGGTAAGTACAAACTTAGCTTCATCCATAAATCTATCATCATCCACAATTCTGTCAAAGTATAAGTACAAATGAACCTACGCATTACACTGTTATGTCACAGCATGAATTTATTTGTGTCTCAAATAAATGTTCGTGCGGTGACGGATTAAGAACATGAAATGTGAGCGGAGTGGTAGCATATGCTGTTGCTGTGCTTGAGGTCTCGGGTATAATTCCCAGGTCAGATTAAATGTTCCACTTGGAGTCAACGCCTGAGTGCCGTGCAATGGCCATACCGTGGATACGGTGCTCCACACGCTGGCAGAATGTCTGATGTGGGGGCAGCCAAGGCGTGATCTCGTGGTGACCACGGGAGCGGGGCTTCCCTCGCTCGGTAGCAGTTTTATTGATGTTGTGGAACGAGAGCGCCTGATACTTCAGCGTCTTTTTCTGCGAGCAAGTTATGCTTGCCAAGGAGACGGCGGAGCGGGACCGGGAGAGGTTTAGAACTTGTACCGCAGACGACTCCTACGGTCCCCATCCTGAGTGACAGGGTGACAGGTGAAGTCATTTGTCACCCTAGCAGAAGCAGGTCCAGGTGGCAGCGCGAACGCTGCAGAGTACGAGCCCCCTTTTATTGACAGCAACAGGAACATCGGGGTTCCCACACAAGAGGGTTTACCTACAAACTGTAGATGGCCCGAGGTACGTCGCGGTTCCAGGGTTTTACTTTCTATGGCGCACTTAGTTCCCCGACTTCTAGCACCTACACGAGATGGTGTGTGGTTTTGATCGGTTCGACTCCGACATGCCACTAGCAGGTGGTATCTGCAGGGATTTCCCTCCAAAAAGGTCGTACTAAGTGTTTGTATGATCTGGATTTTTCGGAGTTGTCTATGTATAGCAAGTTTGTATTCTATCAGCTAATTCGGGTGTCATAGTGCCAGCTTAGTATCACTTAATTTGAAGCTAGATAGCAGTGTGTGTCAGAAGTCCAATAAATGACCGAAATATATTTTTTATACATTTTAATCTCATACTTAATTACACCAAGACATAGAACAAATCTTTCGTAATCATTACTCAATAACTTGCCCCGAGTAAAACTCGAACCTAAAATAACTTATCAGTCGAAAAAAATAATATTTTATTCGTTGTTTTCATGAAAAGCAAACTTTAATACTGATATTGTAAACAGGTAAAGTTTGTGAGGTTATAGGGGGAATTTTCTGGATCTATGAATTTTTAAAATTCTTTTAACAGTAGAAAGCTACATTACTAAGTGTGTCATAGGCTATTTATTAACCCGAAAAGTTATCACCGTCCAAAATACACGTGGGCAGAGCCATGAGCAAAGCCAGATAGTAATATTTTGACTGTCTCAGTCGATGCTACGGTGCAATGGTAGCGTAAGCAACTGCCGTGTTTGAGGTCTTCAATTCAATTTACGGGACCAAATATTGCAAATATTTGTTTCGGAGTTTGAATGTTTTCTATGTATAATATAATTTATGTTTTTATGCAAAAAAAATCTACGTATTTATATCGGTTGTCTAGTAGTACCCATAGTACTAACTGTACTCAGGTGTTAGTTGCCATTGTGTCAGACGTATTTTTACTATTTATCACTCTAGTGATAATGCTCTTTCTTCCAAAAATGTAATTAAAGTTGCTTGAAATACAACAAATATTATTGAATATTAGTTTCACACTAATTTTTTTATAATACCATTCACAGATTCAGCAATCGTCTTATCACTCGGAGCTACAGTTTCATTAGACTTTAGTGGTTGTTGCAATAGTATAAGTCATATCCTTATTGCTATTTATCGTAGTGCAGTCGCAACAATAAATTCATACGAAACAAATCCTTTGCGTATAACAAAAACACATTTAACCTTGTAAGACACAAGACCTTGGCTTTCAACACCTGTCTCTCATTGCAGTTAAGTTACTGCTGATGAGAAAATATTTTTTTTGTTAGCAATGCAAGGCCTGATATTAAGGTCTTGAAGTTTCTGACGCATTCCAGTGAAACAAAAAACTTAAGTCACTGCAATCTAACGTAGACACTCCTAACTGCGAAGTAACTGCAAATTCTGTTTCACTATATGAAAAGTTTTTATACCGATTAGCATATAGAACTTCTTAACGTCATCAGCTTGACCTATTGGCATGCAATTGGAGAGACTTATGACCATTGGTGGACTGCAATAAGCTTATAACGATGATAATAATGACAACCATTATTTTGTGTATATTGAACCGAGGATCCTTTATTTGTGTTAAGAGGACATGATACCTAAACCTCCACAGTTTTTAAAAATATTTTAAGATAGAGTTTTATGACTGCATCCTTCTGTAGAAGTGCATTTATCTCCGTTGGTATCATCTGCTTCAACACGAGCATGAGTTATTAGCGTGTATCTTTAAAACAGGTACTTTTAATCAAGCTTAAGATTTCAATTCAACGATAAATGATACGTAAAGTGAGCTGTGAGCAATCGCAAAAATACTAATCGTCCATATTGACAAACCTAATGATTCATCTAATGTGGTCAGATGTGGAAGTAAACAGATGAGACAGTTACTCAACGGTGCTAAAGGTCGTCGCTTGTTGCATCTATTTAATGTTGCAGCATTCAATTGTCGACTTATGCGATTCGACAGCTTATAACACACTTAGCAGAAAACTACTTAAGGGGAATAAATAATTAGGTACTTATATTTTATTATGATTTTACTAGATTGAATGATAAAATTGTAATAGTAATCTAGTTTAGACTTGGACGATTAGAAAATAATGTATTGTCATGAAATAAAAAGTAACCGCTAAATGCGGGATAAAACCGCAAGTAACTGGTAACAAAATATATTTTATTGCATACATTAATGGATAACACGAAGGTAAAATAGGAACAAATATAAAGCATATCGAGCCTTAGGTTTTATGTTGTGGTCCTCAAAATAATTTTTAAGGCCATCCACCGACATACGTTTATACAATGGCTACGGTTGTAGTCATTTAGAATATTGTAGCACATTATGAAATCTAATGTACCTAATACATGTCAATAAAATTGAACAAATCTAAAAGAGAGTAGTTCGACATCTAACTCTCCGTTTCGGCCTTAGGGATTTATATACCTACGAGGATAAACTAACGCATTTCAAACTTATACCTTTTAAGACCCGTCGTACAGTCGCTGTCCTTATATTCCTATACAAGCTTTGCCATGGTCACATCGATTGTACAGACCTCTTCAGCAAAACCGGCATTAATGTTCCAACTAGAATCCCACGATACCCTCGCTCTCTATTCAGGGTTCTACATGTTCGAACAAATCTAGGGAAGCAGGCACCAATTGCCATGATGACTCACGAGTATAAGGCTATTTCAGCTCCTTCGGGGGACATTTACACCTGTTCTAACAGTTCGAATGAATTAAAAACAACGTTCAAGCTTTTATACTGAACGATGTTTAGTTATTGGTACATACCTGTTCTTAAAATATAATATAAGTAAATAAATAAAAATTAATATTTATGTATGAATATTATAGTGTGTTTTGTTTTGTAAATCAAAGTGAAGCGTTGTCATGTAACGTGTATTCATTGTAGAAGGTTTAGATTAAATAAAATAAAAATTTCAATAAAATGTAGATCACGAAAATATAGATTTTTTAAATAGAGAATGATATAGACTGACATTTAAATAATTGTTTGTATTATAAATACCAATGAAACATTATTATTGCAACTTCTAGTATTACTATTAAAATGACGATATCGGTTACGTATACGCAAATAAGTAAGAGTTCAATATGAAACCGGAGTAGGTAATATAAAATAATTGCACCCATCCAATATACACTCATTAGGTTTTTCCTGTTCTCTTGATCTAAGATACATGACGCAAACTATAGTGTTAATGAAAAAATCATATTAATCTAATGAATGCATATAACAAAACAAAGGCATCATAATAAGAACTACTTCCTAGAATTTATGACTACGATTAACTTTAATTTACTTCATACTGTTAGCCTTCGTCTAATTACCTTTATACGAGCAATTCTTGTATCCAAAGTGTAATCTGAATCTCGGAAACTCTCAATAGGATTAAATTTTCCATTAATATTGAAACATCAAATAAATACAACAACAAAAATTATATAAATTCTTATTGATCTTATTAGTACATCAATATTAAACTTACATTTAAAACCTGTTATAAAACCAAGAATCTGAAATATGGTGCCTTAAAATTTAATAAAATTATTTCAATAGAAGAAACCCTTCAATACAAATCAATTGAGTTTGCAGACAAAAAAAATTGTAGAGGACTTGTCATTTCAGATTTATCATTTCAACAAGCAGATAAGCAAAAACACATACAGACTTTTTTATAATAATGTATTCCTTTCTAACACTAAATTCTAAATCACGCATTTAAATTTCAAAATTTTTCACTTTAATCCGAAAAAAATACGAAACAAAATTATGGCTCAATACCTGACTTCATGTTGTTTATGTTGTATGTATTGACGACTTTTATTCAAATAAGAAGATTAAATAACCGAGGTACAGAATGAATAATGAGCCTTGTTTTAATTGAAACATTAAAATTATATATGTGTCCTAGATTTACCCGATAGACTCCGCTAAAGAGTAACCTATGTATTACCTCAAGAATCAAGTAACTACGTGCGAAATTTCATTCGAATCGGTACAATGGTTTGGCCGTGAAAGCGTAGCAGATAAACAGATATATACTTTTGAATTTATGATATTAATACGGATACAGATATTTTTAGGTATAACTAGAATGGATTTGGATATATCAATCATCAACAACAACCCATAATGTCCCACTGCTGGGCTCGGGTCACCTCTCAGGAGAGGGTTAAAGTCATACGTATCCAAGCTGGCCGAGTGCGGGTTGGGGACTGGACGTTGTGGCTATGTAATCTTGCCGTTGGATGTTTTGAGCCGTCCAAAGGCCTCCAACTCAGCTTCACGACTGTTATCCAATGACAATAACCGGACCCGGCTGCTTAACGTGTACTCTGGAACATGGAGACGCTCGCATGCTAACAGCGGTCACCCATACAGGTACTGACCGTCGTTGTTTACCCTTGGTGATCGTTTCTAATCACCGAGTGCAACTGGGCTATTAGCGCCTCTTGGCTATGAGCGCTTCTTAATAATGATGTGAATACACATTGATTTAAATCAATGCAAGGTTCACCCGACAAACCGAATAATCTCGTATTAATAAATGATCAATAAATCTACAAAATTAATCTGTAAATATTCTTTTTAGAAACAAAATACCTGGAGCTATCAGACTGGGCTAAAAATTTTAGTGTCGCGGTGACGGTGAAATTACCAAGATACGCAGCAACGCATCTCCTTTTGAGTAGAAGTAATATTGATTAGCTTGGTAGTTTTGGTTTTTATCTGTGTGAAAAGCATTAAATACAACCAATATTTGTAGTTAGTTCTATTTCTTTGACGTTTTGATTATTACAGAGGAATATTAGACTAATAGAAAGAATAATTATCTTTAAATCGTCTTTTTTTCCCTAAGGGTTAATGGATGACACCCCATTCCTTAGGTACCACTTAATGATTATAACGGGTGGGAGTACTATTTATTTTGGCTTGCATTTTTACAATAAGGTCTGTATGTATTTAATACTCTGATTTGGCTAACATTTTAACTCCGAGCTGCTATTATACTTTAGTATATAGAAACATTTAATGATCCCGGCACTGAATGCAGGGCATAACTCATCCAAGTTAAGTAATTATTTAAATCCTATGTCCTCGGTCTTCTGGCCTCAATAAAATAAATTATTAAATTATATTTAATACTGTGTTTTCTTTAATGTTTACCTCAACCACTTCATTTGAATCAGGTAAGTGATAAGTGTTGAGATATAAAAATATAATGTACGATGCACGTAGTTTCAAGGGTAAGCAAGAGTCATAGACGCGTAACCCTGTGAGTGTTTCCCCTTAAATACAGCTATATACAGCGTGTAGCTAAAACAACTCATTATTTTTAGTTATGATTAGCTGCGCCCCGCAGGTTTTGTTACTTTTGAACCTGATAGTTTTCACTATTTCATTGGTTATAATTTCGTTATACGGTATGTATTTATTGTATTTTTTTTTTGTTTTCTCAGACAACAACAGCCATATGCCGGTGATAGTCCCGTTAAAGTCAGTCCAGCGGTTTCAAAGACTAATTGGAACAAATAGGCAAACAGAAAGAAAAATTTAAAAATTCATCTTTTAAATACCGAATATACTTTCATATGCATTCAAAAATAAGATCAGTCTTAAAATATATTAGTTAGAAATCCAATGATAAGTTTTCAAATCTTAAATATGAAATTAGATTTAAAAGTTTTATTTATGAGTATTTGTATCCTTATTTCAAAGAGCATTTTATGAAATGAAATAATACTTTGTTTACAGAAATATTGTTTGTACACATATTGTAAGCAGTTATTATATAAAAATAATATATTTCGACAAATAATTTTAACATACAAAATTTCAAATCTACTTCATATTAGAATACTAACTTTTGTCCGCGTCCATTCTCAAGAATCAAAGTATCTACATGGCAAATTACATTGAAATCGGTGCAGCAGTTTAGCCGTGAAAGCGTAACAAACAGACACTTTACCTTAAAACTTATAATATTATATAGTATGGAAGTATATATATTGATTTATTACAAATACGATACTGCTTAACTCTTGTCAAGATAATTGTCAAATATTGCAATGGCAAATGGTAATAAAATACGCTAACATACTAGAAAATGCAACTAGGTACATAGTTATGCGTACATACGCATAATAAGAAATTGTACTTTGTGTAAGTAATTAGTTGATAAATTGTAATTCTCTTCATCGTACCGCTACGCAGCTAACATGAATAAGCAGTACACTGACTGGATGTTATATGTTTTAAGAACATGTAATCATGAGATAAGCTTGTCCGTCTAGATGTCTAAAACTCGATTCTAAGGCTATTATTGCCTGAGACCAATAAGTGTACTTCCAATGATATAATGTATCTTTTTAAACATTCAGTGTGTATAATATGAATACAGTGTGAATAAAACTAGTCGTCTTAAAATATACTGTCATATAAAAATATATAAAAGTATTCAAAAGTCTTTAATTACGTATAATTTTAATTATGAAAATATTACTATTATGATGTGAACCACATTGTCATGGACTTCAACAGAAATCAATATTATAGAATATTGAAAATCGTGCAAAGAAACGTAGACAAAGCTTAACGTATTTCGATAAATTTTCAGATATTTCTTAACAAAAACACCATGCTTGTTCCACCTTATTAAATAATAAAAACAGTAAAAATTGATTATAAATAAGGTTATTAAAATAGAAATTTCCACACATCATTCCACAGGGTTATAAAACATTATTTTTCAACTAATCAAAATGTTACATTTCATTCAGAGGCTATGTTTTTTTTCTGTCTATTTAATAGAATTTCGATTTATTTTTTTAATAAGTTTACAATAATTTGACATCACATTGCACATTACGAGCTTTTAACAGACCACTGCTTCTTATTGGTGTATTCTTAAAAAGGAAGTTTTGATCTACTGTACCACACTGACCAAACGGGTTCGTATAGAGTTTATGTCATATATTTTCTTCTCTTTGGAGTGTTTTTGTTTCTGTAACACAGTTTATACAATCATAGACAATGACGTTCACTTTATCTCTAGGAAATTAAAATATATGTGCTTAGTGTTAAGCTAGTGGGGTGTGTGGGGGCGAACCACAATCTTTCGCTCCCAGCCAACCTCACCTGCACGCGGTGCACCCTGCTAGATAACAAACGAGGCTCTGGCGACCGACCGGTGGCGGTATATCCATCCCAACAGGCGTAACTAAATACAATAGGCCGGTGATGGGCAGCAGCGTCACCGGTGCAACAAGTTACGTCTTGCGATCACCAACCCGCCTGCCCAGCGTGGTGATTATGGGCTAAACCCCTCCATGAGTAAGCAACAGAACAATATATTTACTATGATTTTTTATGTTTAAAAACATACCCATATGTGTAAATTAACCAACACACACAACTTATATGAAAGAACATCATTTAAAATTTATTTGCAACCAATACAATTCCAGTATCGCAATGCAATTTTTTTTATACTTTTATTATATATAACCTTACGAAAATATTACTTTACCAGTAAACTACATATCCTTAATTGCGTTCCAATTTAAGTATTACACTCTTCATTAAAAGTGGTGTGCTGCAATACAATTTGTAAATATATATGGACTTGGCAAATAAAAACCAACCTGTATACAAAGTGCCGTGTACCGAAGACAGATAAAATAATGAACTAACCAGGGGCAAATTAGATGTTTTAAGCACAACAGCGTCCACTATATATAGTGCCATATCATTACGGTTGAATCATAACTCACAGAGAGCTACTAAAGAATACTGTTCGTGAACAAAACGGTAGGTTTTTTTAATTCTTCTCTGTATAATACTTATATACGTGTGTGTTGATAAATTATTATATAACACTTCAAATTAAAATGTATTTAATTTGCATAAATATAAAATATTGCGTGCATTTTAGTGCACTCAACTATAACGAGAATTGATTACCATGCAAATCTTATTAAATTAATCGCTCTAAAATAGAATTTTACCGTATTGTATTTCAAAAAAATCTAGTTTTGAGTAAATTTTAATTTTTTCTAAGAGCCATTAATTTGTCTAATAAATACATAATTTTATATACTTTTATAGATATTCATTTCATATGCGGTTACCTTGTTTAGCTTTCGAAATTATTTGACCGAATTAAGCTTGCTGTAATTAAATAATGTTATCTTTCTTTCTAGTTCTGAACCTGTGACATTTATTTGGTTTAAAAGAAGTAAAACATTTATAAACATAACAACTTTAACTTTTAAATCATGCCTTTGTCATGTAGCGTAATTTGTGACAATGTCATGTCATAAAAATTTAAAATCATGCCAATAGAGTTCAACATTTTGAATATTTGGTTTTTACTAGTATTTTTCAATCTGTACTAAACCTTAAAAAAACTTGAACAAACCTTGGATAGCTATTTTGCTGAATTTGAAACTCTAATGATTTCAGAGAAACCATGAAGTACCTCCTAGTACTTTGCTGTATCGCTGCCGCGGTCATCGCAGATGATAAATACACCAACAAATACGACAACATCGATTTGGATGAAATACTGCAAAACAAACGGCTGTTTGACGCCTACGTCAACTGTATAATGGAGCGAGGAAAGTGTACTGCAGAAGGCAAGGAGTTGAAAGGTAAATCATTACCAACGTTCTTTATTAGTCCACTGCTGGACATTAGTCTCTTTTTAGAAATAATCTGTAGCACGTTAGTCAAACGGATTGGGCTAAGTTTTTCCTTTCGTTGCAGTGCTATTGTCCTTCGTATTTGATCCTTTAGTTCTTCTCTCGAATCTCTAGATCTTTAGGCATATATAGGCCACTCTGTATTCTTAATCTATCACTAGAAGGAATCTTATTACACAAAAAATGACATTTCTGAAGTCACATTTAGAACTAATTATTCTATAGAACTCTTTCCGTGAGCCTCGGCCTCAGCGTACTTGCATTCATATGGGCGCTTCTGCAGATAATAAAGATCAGAAAATTGTTATAAACACTATCACCATTGTATTCTTGAGAGCTTGATTTGTTTCAAATTTTGATTTTGAAGATTCATTATGTGCTAATAATTCACCTAGGGAATGCACGTTCTGTGGCGATTGCCATGTATTTTGAGGCTCTACTCTCTTTGGCTTAAGAGTATCCCATATCTGTACCCATTTCCTCAGGACACCAGGAATTATAGGTCTATGTTAGACCTGGTTACCTACTGGTGCCCAAGCCGGCGAGTAGTTTTTAGTCTATTCGAGTACTTTATTATTATCTGCCCCGTGATCCAGTGAGAGGTATTTGAGGGTATTACAACACTATAAGAAATAAACCTTAGGATAAGTAACCATTAAAGTCCCTTGAGATGAGAGAGAGGCGCTTATAGCCCAGTGAGGCGCTCATAGCCCAGTTGCACTCGGTGATCAGAAACAATCACCAAGGATAAGCAACGATGGCGCGGTCAGTACCTGGATGGGTGACCGCTAGGGGCATGTTACTATGAGCGTCTCCGTGATTCGGAGGTCACGTTAAGCAGTCGGTCCCGGTTGTTATCATACGATAACAGTCGTGAAGCTTTGTTGGAGGCCTTCGGGCGGCTTAAAAACATCCAACGGCAAGATTTACGTAGCCACAACGTATTCTTGCCAGTCCCCAACCCGCACTTGGCCAACGTGGGGATGTATGGCCTTAATCCTCTCCTGAGAGGAGACCCGAGCCCAGCAGTGGGACATTATGGGTTGTTGTTAAAGTCCCTTAATTCCGCTCTCTTTTAGAGAAGCTTGCTCCTTCCACTATCAGTATCATCATCAGCCTATCGCAGTCTACTGTTGGACATAGGCCTCTCCAATTGCGCACCACTTGGTTTGATCGTCGGCTTTTCGCATCCATCCTTGGACTATGTTAACAATTAATTATCTCAATAAGCTATGGATTTATTATGCAATTGGAGATTTGAAATAGTGAATTTATTAGTATATTTTATGCACAAACTCGAAAACTTTTTATTTCTATGACAAACAAGAAATGGAGCGATATTTAGTAACTACTCCATGATCGGGTTAATTGCCGTCAATATAATTTTAAAATTTTTCTCAACCACATATTGCTCCAGATGGGAATTATGTTTTAGTTTTAGTATTCTTGCAAGAATTAAAGTATTGTGGCAAATAGAATATAAAAATAATAGCACAACTTTTATTATAATTTAGAAAGCATTCAAGCACTATTTACGTGTTTCTAACACTGAAAAATATAATTGTACATGCATATTATATAATGCCTTGAAAAACATATTTCATGACTGGTTTTGGGTCGTTAGGTTGATAAATAATCATTCCAGTAATGTGCAATATAGATATTTGTTTAAATCTTGGCATAGTTGGAGCGGCCATCACGGCCAGACACAATTATTTGGCCAAGACATGCTCTTTGCTTCGAAAATATTTGAATTAACATTAGCATTTATCAGATTTTCCTTGTGCTTTAACCTTAATACAATTTTATATAGGCAACTACTATTCAATTTCAATGCAAACTCTATTTGGAAGAAACTTATACAACCCATAAGTAAAGACTTGTGTTCCTTTAAATTAAATCAAATCATACTACCGCTGCTATGTGAAGTTTTTTTTTATTAATATTTAAATGTAAGTCACATTTAAATATTAATAAAAAAAACTTCACACTCAATAGTAAACTTGCATTAAACCTTAAAAATATTGTCTGCTTTACTAATTAATCAATCGAAAAGTTTAATTAGAAATTAATATAACTCATGAAGAGACTAGACAATGAAGCTAAAATGAAATTTGTCAGGTTTTAATCTGACTTTTGGACTTAGTTTTCTGAAAATCTTTTTCGTCTTTGAAGTTTAATCACCGATGCATATTGTGTGGGATCTAAATTTCATGAGTAAACTTCCTATAAATAGTTACACATACGAAATATATAACAACATTACGAACTACAACAGGAAATTATTGAAGTAGTTTTAAAACAAGTCACGTAAACGGAACTATTGTCACCTGACAGTCATGCTAACGCAGAGTTAAGGAAAAACTATTTCACAAATTAATGGGTACTACAGTAAATATTAATTGGACTCAAGAAGCGAATGAATATGGGGATGTGAGAGAGATATAACACATATTGGCCAGACTCGATAGTAATAAAACAGTGACTTCTCATGAACCTGACGTTACGTATTCACTCGTTGCTTTACTTTTTCACGTCCCGCTATGATTCAGGATTATAGTGGGAAGGAAACACTTGCGAGTTTCAGGTTCAAAGACCACATTGCTTCCTTTTCCCTAATTCTGATTCTAAGACGGATTGAAAAGGTAGAAACACACTTGTGACTTCCCATCAGGTGACCTGCCTACTCATTTGCTCCTCTTTCCATTGTGAAGTAACACGAATGCTCCCCGCGTTGTTAAAATACTTATCCTTTAAATTTTCCAGATCACTTACAAGAAGCTATTGAGACCGGTTGCGCCAAATGCACAGAAAACCAAGAGAAGGGAGCTTATAAGGTGATTGAGCATGTGATCAAGAACGAGCTTGCAGTCTGGCGTGAGTTGACAGCCAAGTTCGACCCTAAAGGAGTCTGGAGGAAGAAATATGAAGACCGTGCAAGAGCCAATGGTATTGAAATCCCTGAATAAATATGAGCAGAGTCCAAATCAAACTTGTGATCCTTTTTTTGTCTGAACCACACAAGTTAAGAAGAGCAATATAAGCGTTCCAAAATCTGCATATAAATTGCAATGCTCTATGCAATTATTTGTTATTATTATGTACATCTTTGAAAATGTATATTTATTTCATTTTGTTATTGTGATATTACATAAATACTTTTGTGTTAATTCCTCTTAAAAATTTATTTAGTTACCTTAATACCTATTGTTTTTTTCGTTTTACAAATTGTTTTTTTTTAATAAACTAAAGAAAATTATAGTTGTTTTTTTCTTTATAATAGTATATTGAGTAAAAGGTTGATAAGTTTACTGAAACATAATTTTTTCTTACGTACATCTATAAAAATGAATCACTAAAATGTATGTACGCGCATAACTTCTGTTCGACTCCACTAAATTGTAAAATTCGTTGTTTTATTGTCAAGACAAGGTTTTTGTAGAATCAAATTAAAGGAAAAGCGAAAATATATGATGGTACGAAGTTCGCCGGATCAGATAGTATTACATAGATCTTTATCTACTAAAACTTAAAATAAAGTAATGTTTAGACTAAACTTGTGCTTCATTTGCTTACCTTTGCCAAATTTTAATTACATTCTTCATTTATTGAAATATACTCTAAAATTAACGTTCTAACTGTCCAAGTCGGGTATTTCAATACATTTTTCAATTCTACTCCTAATCTGCGTTCATTTACGGTTTAAATTACTTCAACCCACAAAATATATACCTTAAATTATAAACCTTATACTACACATATACCTTATACTAGCTTTTGTATTTCGGTTTACGCGATAAACATATGTCCTTCCTCAAGAGTTAGAGTATCCCCATGCAAAATTTCATGAAAATCGATGCAATGGGTAAGCCGTGAAATAGTATTACAATCCCGCAGGCAGACAGTTACTTTCGATTTTTAACATTAGTGTGGATAAGCTAAAGAAAATATTTATTACTTTCCTTCTACTGGATACATGTTAGGTGTTCGA
The DNA here is from genome assembly GCA_003709505.1 of Hyphantria cunea. NCBI lineage: Eukaryota > Metazoa > Arthropoda > Insecta > Lepidoptera > Erebidae > Hyphantria > Hyphantria cunea. The sequence continues at coordinate 1,735,101 of PKRV01000143.1, read as the reverse complement.
CTTTATACATTAAAACAGATCTTTATTTTACGATATTTTAAAAATAGTAAGAATAGCTCTAAACATCTCAGATAGGATAAAAAAACGGTCAACCCTTTCATCACTTTCACATTCATTGACATCACATTAAATGACATCTATACTCATTTGTTTTTAGTTACCTAATTAAATATCGTTTGATATCGATTTCCGAAAGTGGCAATATTTTTACATTATTTTAAATTATTTTGATATTTGGATGAACGATAAAAAAGTGAAAAAAATGGTTTAGCAGATTGTCACTAACTTGCAAATATTCATTACAAATAAATATTTTAATCTCAATTATGCTTATGCTAAAAGGTTCAAGGCGAAGGAAGTATGTTCTTTATTTCAGTGAATTTAAACTTGTTCGAACCGCATCTGACTTAAAGGCACTCGTGAGTTTTGCAGACGCGTTTTGCAAAGGCGTTTAGTTTATTAATAAACTATGATTTTTTCTAAACTCTAAATTCTTTCTTTTAAATAAGGTTCTTTCGCACTATAAATAGTAACCAGTAACCAGGTGTTTAATATGTAACATCGCCTGTTTATTTTACTGAATGACCGAGCTTCGCTCGGTTTTTTGATAAAAAATTTCTGAAAATTAATCTATGCCCCCGAAACCCCCAAAACATGGGGTTTTGGGGCGTACTAAATTTCATAAAAATCGTTGGAGCCGTTTCTGGATTTCAGATCATACATGTATTTAAAATATGGTCGATGTAATTTTTAACCTAAAATTATCTACTATTTAATAAATAATTAATTACATGCTTGAACTACCAGTCAACCTAATTTTCCACTAGTTACCTATTAAGTATTCACAATTAGAAGGTCTTATACGTTAAAACTTAGAAAATAACTAAATGTAACTTTTTCATCAAAAAATTATTTATTTTACACTTTTTAGTGGGTTTAACGCGTAAAACGCACGTTATAATGTAATTAATTTAATTAGGCATTACAGAGTTCAATTTATTTTTGGACAGAATAACTCAGGAGGGAAAACTCACCCACAAATCTTCTATATCACAAAGATGACAAGATAAGAAAGAAAAATTAAACACATTACAGATTTATTAAGATTATGACATGGCAGCGGAAAAATACAATCAATTTATGGTCTGATAGGTACTTATGATACACCTCAGACTTAGAACTAAAAGAGCACAGTGCCGGTTATCAATTGGATAACTATACTGATGCTATTGGTTTACTAATGGATTGCATTTATCCCATGACAAAAATAACCTATCTCGGTCCCAAATGTCCTGCACCTTACCTAACTCCTTCAACATTTAGCGGATTTCTGTTGCTGAGCTGAACTATGAACTGACATAGGTCAGCATTATAGGTGTTTAAACGACTTCAAAAAAAGAGGAGGTTCTCAATTCGACTGTATTTTCTTTAGTTCATTACCTCAGAACTTTCGACTGGGTCGATGTTAATGATACTTTTTTTTATTTCAAAGTTGGTGATTCCCATGTGGTCTCATTTCAATTTGGTTCAGTTCTTAAAGTCGGTTTTTTTTTGTAAAAACTTTATATTATGTCGATGTCTAGTCTCTATCTCTTGCCGATCGTAGCAGTTTCCCATTCCATTGAGTTCAGAGAAGTAGAGGAGAGATAAGACTACGAGAAGATGTACATGTGTTTGCGCACAACTGCCATTTTTAACGTTTCGTTAATATTTCTTGGCTTAGCCTTGGGTTAGACAACGAACTAACTAGACCCAAATTACAGGGGACGAATACGATCTATGTTCGTTTTGGATAACGTAAATGCTATAATGTACCAAAGTAAATAAATAAAAAATAACTATTTTCAATCATTTTAACTCACAACGCCATCTAGTCCCAAACTAAACAGAGCTTGTACTATGGGTACTAGACAACTAATATTATTACATATATATACTTTTGTTTTGTAAACAAATACATATTATACATAGAAAACGCCATTTGTGATAAATACCTATCGTCTATACATTTCTAACTATAAGCGAAACAACCTTTTTTTAACCGAATATCGATTGACTAGCTATAATATCTATATTTTGATAGCTATTGAACTTTAGAATCTTGACACGTTTTTATAACCGACAATAAGAAGAAACATGGAGAATCACAGAGCAATTAAATCCAGTTCGTGAGCTAACTACTTACATTGTTAAATACAATAACAATAGGTGTACGTATTCCGTATACAGTAATAGCAGTGGTATAAATGATATAATTTTTTCTTGGATTATCAGTCTTTATATACATCAAAGGTAATTCAGTGCTCGGCAAATAACAGGTACTTTTTATTTTTTCGGTACAATTAGCCGCAAATCCAACCACACTAAGTTACGTGATCAAAACACATTATTTTTCGTGCTTCGGATAAAAAGTACGACTTTACAAAATTTTTACCATGCGAGTAATGGAATTTTTATTTTTACGCCGACACAACAGCCTTGCATTGTACGACGCAGTGCTCAATAAACTTTAACTGTGTAATCTATACTTGATCCATTCCCCTCTTGTTTACCCTAAAGAACTAGGTTCTTGACATAATATACATTCATCATGTCTGGATAATTATCTAATTTAAAAGAGAGCAATACAGTTACCTCGTGATAAAATAAATTAATCATTTTACATTTGACTTAATAAACTTCTTAATATAGTTGTTTGTGTCTTAAAATGATTGTGTGTGTTTGTGTTTTAAAAATAGTTACTAACTAGCTGTGCCCCGCGGTGTTTTGTACCTTTACTACAACAACTGGGGGTAACACCTAGAAACGAACACAGTTTAAAATAAACAAGCTTGAGTATTCCTTCTATCAGCTTTTTGCGACTGAAAAATAGCCTTTACACAGATTAGTCGGAAAACACCAACAGACAAAAATGATTCAAAATTATTTTTTTCATAAAAACACTTATATGCACTGATAATTTGAAATTACAAACAGACGCTTCAAATTCATATATTTATATAAATAATAATTCCAGATCTTGGCAGACAAGTATACAGTTTATTTACCACGAATAAGGTTGCAAAGTAGTACATCTTTACATATATTTTATATCGACCTTTTTGTCAATAATAGGTTTTATACTTACATAAACGATTAATTCTTGTTAAAGGTTAAATACACCATAATTTGTTACAAGAAATTAAGTTCCTATCACGATAAAAAGGGTGTCAGGGTGGGAAACATATTTACTCTGCATCATACTCGGAGGAAGACCAGAATAGTAAACTACTTTATGGTAATATTTCAGAATGAATACCTACATTTTACTAATGGTGATGGCGTTGGCTGGCTTTGCTTCGGCTGAAATGTACACAGATCAATATGACAATATAAATGTGGATGAAATATTAGAAAATAAAAAATTGTTGGTGGCGTATATTAAATGTGTGCTAGACCAAGGCAGATGTGTTCCCGAAGGAAAAGAACTAAAAGGTATCAATTTTAACTCTCCTTTATTTTTTCGTATCGATGACCGTTATGTAATATTTCATTAAAATCGTTGCATTAATATCGGTTCATTAGTATAAGAGTATAAGCTGTATAAGTATAAAATGATGTAAGGCATTTGTGGCGTAGGATTACTCGATTAAGTGCTTGCTTTAAATTTTAGCTTATTTTGATTTATGCAACTAACTATTTATTCGTGTTGGGAATTCTTAAAAGTTTCAGTACTCAATTTGGTTATTTTAAGTTTAAATTGCCAGGTAATTTGAGAATAAGTATCCAGAAGAACGAAGAATATTAACCCGAGGAATATTAACCGAAATATTAGCCCGAGGTCTCTAAACGCCTTTCACATGTTTTATTATTCAATGTTTCCTTGAGTTGTTATTTGTGTTTTCATAGCATATTGCTCTTTGTATTAGCAATTTTTTTCTCTCATAGATGACCATATATACATTCTCATTATCAACTGCCTTTAAAATTCCACTTTAGGACATAGGCCAATCCCCTATGCACTTTTTGAAATATTATATGAGTTTTTGACTACAAAACCTCAGTTGTTATTGTATGATTGGATGAGTAAACTGTTGTTCTTTAAACAATTATTTTAGTATAATAATGACTAGTTTCGCCAGTTCCTGAAAAAATGACATATTTTACATACAATTGTGTCAAACCATCTGTCAGATCAGTTATCCGAAATTTATCTGTAACTGGTGAACCTGGGCCTAAGATAAGTTCATAATAGGCTATCAGGAACTTTATCAGTTTGTGCAACTGGCCCTAATATTTCCCAAAAATCGTAAGTGCCAACCGTTAGGAAACGCGGTTGGTTCCCAATCCAACTCGTCACGAACTAGAGCAGTTACTTTACAGGGCAGCATTCGTACGCGTGATGAAGTATTTAAAGTGATGCTGATACATAACTTAAGTGATTTTTAACTTTTAATCTCTAAAATGTAAGAGTTCAAAGAACTGTTCTTCTACTCAAGCGGGGTTGGTTCTAAAAATCAATAAATGATCTATTTATAAGTTTTTTGTGTACCTCTTTGCCTATTAAATACCATTGCTGTACACAAGATATTCTTTTCCATAGGTATTTGATGTTATGTTTTTTGTGCGCGGTATGAGTGAGGAACGAATTTGAAACCAGTAATTAATGCCCGTTCAAGTATGTATTCAAATTTACCATGTAAATTTAATGGCCAAGGAAGCTGTTTCGGCAATAATAATCTCTGGTTTTGGATGTTCCTAACGAGTGCCAATATACAGTTAATTACAGGTCTGGCTTACTACAGTACGTAGATACGTAGATACATATGATTATTGTCCCTGAAATAAATCATTTTGCTATTAATTTTTTTTCAATAACAATTACGCTATTATTGTAAAATACAATAAGAGCATGTATCAAACAAATTTGTTGCTAACGCTAATCGATTAATTAATTGATTAGCTCGATATTGAAGTAATCTATATATATTAATTGTGACAACTTTAATTTGCAATAACATGTTGACGCCAACATCAAGGCTTTGACGTCAGATAATTATATTCAATTTGTTGGAATGGACTTTTTACCTTATCTTAGCTGACGTATTAAAAATTTCCTAATAATTTTAATTAGATTTTAATGAGACTTAGAGAATAACTGACTACAATATCTTGCATTTAATTTTTATGGATCTTTTTTATTTCCTTCGATAATAGGAACCAATTAACATAATTATTTACAAGTCATAAGGATTAAACACTATTATAACTATATTCAGTTATAGGTATATCTAAACAAAAGAACGTAGTTTCCTATATACTGTAATTTATAGAACCTTGTGGAAATTTATGAAATTAGATTGGAATACTAAGAATAATCATCATACTCCAATTGGATTGCATGAATTCTAATGTGGAACTATTATATTATTCGTATATTCAATAAAAACGTCATCGTGTCTATATTTTTTTATAACCTGTGTAAAGCGTATTGCTGTAAGTTTCCCTAAGATAAATAAATAAAATATATAACTGTTATTTTATCCCTTTCCAGCTCACATTAAAGATGCTCTGCAGAACGGTTGTGCAAAGTGTACCGACAAACAAAGAAAAATGGCCAGAAAAGTGGTTAAATATTTGAAGGAAAAAGAACAAGAGTACTACAAACAGCTAATCACTAAATACGATCCAGAAGATAAATATGCACCAACTTATGAAGCTTTTCTTGCTGCTGATAACTAGGTAAAGTCTTGAAAGTAATTTGGTGCACATTATATAAGTTTTGCAATAAAATCAATCATCAGCGTGGACAATCTAAAAACCACCATCTTTATCCAAGTTGTATAGTTAAATAAAATGCTTTTTATAAAAAAATGTTAGTACTCTCTTATTTTCTATTCATTTTCTATATTTTGTAAGTTGAATTAGTTGATATTTTTACTTATTTATTTTGCTGAATAATATTTTTGTGCGTAAGTATTAAATAAAAATGTAATAGAATTAAAACCTTATCTATTATGATAGTGCAGTTAAAACTAAAACAAGATAGGTTTTCATGATTTTTTAATAAAAGAAATAAAACTTGTAAACGTGGAAGAGCCATTCTTCGGCACATGTGGGATAAGATCTACCGGAGTGATACCACAGCCTCGTGGAAAATTGGTTTTTAACAGTCAAGAGTGAGCTTACCGGGGCTCAAGCACGCTTCCTCTCTCCACCGCTATAAAATATTCTAGAGAGGTAAATGTCCAAAGGAGATGGTAGCCATTATATATAGCCATTTCCCATGAATTCAACTGTCTGCCTGTTTTTCAACAAAAAATATATACAAGTATTAGATGACCAACTCAACCGCTGTATTTAAAACCCCAGTAAATAATCTATTAATTAATGTTAGTGTCAATAATACAATAAAAACAAAACTATAAGTTAGCATGTGCGTCAATATTCCTGATGGTGCGTCATAAACCACAGTATAAAAACTATCTCCAAGTGTGCGTGTATGTTTTTTATTCTCTTCACAGATAATGAAATAATTATCATTCATCGAATCGATTTGGCGGAGATCGCTGATATGCTTTTAGTCATCTCACGACGGGTAGTCGTTCTGTAATAACATAAAGGAGTAAGAACTTTACTTTGTTGTCATAATGTATAGGTACATAACTTAGATAATTGCCTTCTGGATATACGGTTTAAAAACATTTCCTAATGAGTATATGAGGTTGGGTTGCATTCAAAATACCTTTATCTACCTTACACAGCAATCGCATAGTTTTTATTTAGTCAGTTTTACGGACTTAAAAAATGACACCTTTGTGGTTTGTTTCAGCATTTGTTCCTAAGGAAATTACGGTGCCTTCTAGCCTTAAAGTCTGATGAGTAAAAATATCTGTAAAAGATTTAGGAACTTACAAAAATAAATATTTTTTTGCCATTGCTTGATCGGTTGTTAATTGAATTTCTTGCTCTTATACTTTTTTTTTCGTTCAGTATATAAGATATTTTGAAACTAACAATTACAGTATAGGGATACATTGATTTAAAAAAAAAGATTTTCACCTAGTTTTACTAGTATATTATTTTTTAGTTGGAGCTGAGCCTACTCAAAAATACTAAAAAGGTACTTAAATTGAAATCAGTTTTCATTTTGATTCAACAATTATCAGCAATTGATTGAATTGGTCTCTAAAATTTTTTACGCAATTAACTTTAACTCATAAATCGTCAGTGAGTCACAATTTCAGAAACTCATGGATAATCTTGGAAGGAGCCTAATGGAATCTGCCTTTGTTATTTTATCTACAAAACAAATTAACACGAGGTTGTTTGTGATGAGTCTATCTGTGACTACATTTAATTCAGCACGATTTCAAACAAAAGAAATCAATTTTACGCAACACATATCACGGTTTTTAATCCAAATCATATACTGCATAACAAGCCTAGTCTACTAAACCAAGAAGAAATAATTAATGTTTAATATAAAGAATCTGAAATTCCGTAAATACAATAAATCTCTATCTCTCTCTTCTCTCTTCTTTAGCTAATAGCTGTTGGTACCTTTTCTTAGCACGCCAAGCAACTTTCCCGCTGGGTCAACAATATCGCAAAAATAGCGGGAAGTGTCTGGTTGTGAACGGCACAGTAATAAATAAGTTACATCAAAGTTAGTATCTTGAAAGTAGAAGGCACAATACACATGTGATAATATAAATTAACAATAAACAACCCAAAGTGTGTACGAAACCTCATTTCTGGACATCGCATTAAATATATATTTAAGCAATGATAATTTCTACTATTTTGTGGTTAGCAAATTATCCGTGGGAAAGCCACGCTTCGGCATAAATGGGTCGGCTCTACCGGAGTGATACTATGGCCGCACAAAACCGGTGTGAAACAGTGCATGCGGAAGGCCCATTTTTGTTTTACGTGTGGAAACCCCCTAGAGCCTTCACCCCACCGGAGCTTGCGGCGGGGCGGTGTGTTGGAATCGAACCGACTAAAACCACACGGTGTGCCACTCTGCGCCTGAGACGGGAGAGATCCGGGAACCGCTTTCTTACGCCATCCGGACCCCTCCCAGCGCCTGCCCGCACTGAAGCGGGCTCCGTCGTCTGATGGTAAACTCTCAATTTAGGCGACGTACGGCACACGCGTAACGTCGCCCCCTCGCGGCTGGCCTGTGAAGCGGATGGGGAGGAAAACCCGTCCCGCCCATTCGCGGCCCCACTCAGGGCGGCATGAGGCGCTGGTAGGCGCGCCTCCGCCCCCCACTCGCCGGCGGCGGATCAGGTCCGAGTAGAGATCGTCCTACCGGGCCTTCACCGCCGCCTCCTTCTGCGAGATGACTTCCTCGCAGAAGGTACGAAGGGAAGGGCGACCGCGGTAAAACTGCTCTCGCCGCCGGCCATGGAGCACATGCGGAAGGCCCATACCCCAACCCCTCCCCAATACCCCCCCCCATCCTCTAAAAGGTGGCAACGCACTTGTGACGCCTGTGATGTTGCGAGTGTCCATGGGCGGCGGTAATCACTTACCATCAGGCGATACGTCTGCTCGTTTGCATCCTATTTCATCAAAAAAATGTAGGCATGTATTTTTTTATTTCATTACATCATAACTAGCTTTTTTAACTGTTTCTTTTATGATTTTAACTGTCACAACACATTGTAGTGATAACAATCCCGACACTAATTTTGATTTGATTTTATGTCACTGTGAGCACAAGCGTCGGAAGCTATTTATTTGTAAGAACCATAACACATGAATGTTTCACGGTGACCACACTGCCTTGTGAGTAGTTTTTTGGTCATAAATAAGTCTCTTCGGTGTTTATACGTTATTTATAGCTCTACAAATGATTGATAATTTTACTCAATCATCATCGATGAAAATCAGATTAGTTTATCAAAGAAAACCTTAACGGAAAATTTCCACCAAATCATTACAAGTATATGCATTTCCAAGAAATTAAAGACTGCACGCTGTTATAATAACATACAAAAAACTATAACACATCAATTTTTTACGGTGACCACAAGCTTTGCGAGTAATTTTTTGTCATCAGTAAGCGTCTTCGGTCTTTAAACGTAATTTATACCCCTACAAAAGATCGATTATTTTACGCTTTTTGAAACCTTAACGGAAAATTTCTACCAAATCAGTTTAATAAGTATATGCATTTCCAAGAAATTAAAGACAGCACGCTCTTAAAATTACACATATAAAAATTGAAATCGATAATAATTAACGATTAAGGCAGCCAGATAGTCTCCCTTGTCAAGTTACGCAGACATGCAAAAAATATTGGCAGCAAAATTAAATCGTGATAAAATTACATTGACGTCAGATAAACATAAACTTATTTATGTACGTTTATTTCGAGAAATGATGAGTCACATAATTGCTATGAATAAACAAAGAATGAAGTATCATTAAGTTGCCAAGCAATAATAAATTAGCTTAAGCATTCTAAGTTTTAAACGTCATTTTGTCGTAACATAAGCAGTGTCCTTTAACAGTTCGCAGTAAAACTAATTGTTCTCTGCCTTGTTTATGTAATTTCCAGTAACACTTTTAAAAAGAAATAAAATGAGTTATCTACTTTAAAGTTGCATATTTCAAAAACCAAATAAATAACTTTCATTTCAAATAGGCCTTTATTTCAAGCACTTTCAAAATGTTACATTAATGAATTTAGTTGCTCGATTGCAAAATTCATTCTTATGGAATAGAATTCGCAAGAAACTCCATAAGTTACTCTTTAAAAAAAACAGATTTACAATTTTTGATTACATTTATGTATGCAACAACAACGTGAAATAGGATAATTAGTACCTTATTTTCAAATATTAAAAGAAAAACATCCTAGAATCATGGACGAGAAAAAAGGAATATTTATAAAATATAAAACTCTAAATTTCCTTATAATAAATATATAGTCCTAATCAAATCTCTAACATGAGGAAGCTAACAGCATTAATAATGAAAACATAACAAAATAATCTAGCAACCGTCAGGGGACCACATTTGCGGAGAAGACATTATATCCACGCGCGCTTATTCTCTATGTTATAACTAATTTTATAATAGACTTTATTAATGAGCTTAGATTTCACGGTCTTTTTAAACGTATTTAAAGGTAAATTATTTGTACCATCCATCTATTTATTGTAAAAACGAGCAGAATTCCCCAGAAAAGATATAATGCTTGTTTTAGTTAATCTAAATCTTGGAACTGTTTCAAATATCCTTTCCGAGAATCAACATCTTATTTTTCCTTGCCTTAGTATTTTCAGCTACATACGAGGTAGGGAACCTGTTTTCTCAAGATTCCCCTAATAAGCAAATTATAGACCGCTGAAAGAAAGCGCACAGATATAATTGTATAACACGATTGAGTACTCGAGAAGTAAAAAAAAATATTAATTGGTATATATCTATTTATTGTTAGGTAGTATCAGGTTTTAATTTTTTTTAGATTTTTATTATACATACCTACATACATACAAAACTAATGTTTTAATAGATAATAAAGAGTATTTAATCATCAGATTTATATTGTTCTCAGTATTAAAACATCATAATTTATAATAAAACAAATACGAGGAATATATAATACTATTTATGAAAAACAAAGAAATAAAAATAAAATTTGAATAACTTGCATATTCAACTGTGGTAGCCTGAAACTATATTAGAGTAAGATCCCAGTCACCCCAGACTTACATAATTTTAGGAAAGGTGATTTTTTTTAGGATCGGTAGTCTAACATAAGCTCAGAAAGGAATAGATAATCGCTAAGCTGAAAGCGGAGCTGTTTTACAGCAGCAAGTATCAAAGGTAGAAAAAACCGTGCTAACTTACATCAAAGTAGGAAGGCCTGCCTCAGCAATCGGAAAGAGCTCCAGAAACGCATCAGCTTCTTCTGGAGTCCCCTTTGGTACACCACACGACTGTGGTACGTCCCGTCCTACCTGTTAACCGCTTTCAGCTTAACGAGGATGCATTCCTTTTAGAGCTTATGTTAGACTATTGATTCCAAAATTTACATCTTTCCTAAAATGTCGTAAGTCTAGGATGTCAGGGATTTTGGACTATACCGTCTAAGTTTACTACTGAACCTAACATTTGTTATGCGGTTTTAGTTTCATATGGCCCTCTAATTGGATATTATATACATTTATCTCAGATATCTTAAAATATATAATTCTTCTGTACGTGTGTTTGTCACATTACTCCTTCCAAACGAGCGAATAGGATGTGTACTGATCAGGATAAAATTTTATGTGTATGTTCCAACGTAATAATAATAATAATAATAGTTTATTAACAAAAGGCCATACATTTTTTTTCTATCTCAGTCATATATATAAGCTCAACACTAAGTACATATATTTTAATTTCATAGAGATAGAGTGAACGTCAGTGTCTATGATAGTATAAACTGTGTTACAGACACTGGCGCCTTCCTCTTACAATTTATATGATGTTCTTTGGTTAGAATTGTCAAGATGATGTATGTAATAAAGTTGCAAACATAATGACTACTTCAGTGTGAGACTAATACGCGTATATGCTCAATAGTGCGTGTGTGTTAGTTTATGTGTCTGTGAATGTGTATGTATGTGTGTGTGGGTGTGGGTGTTTGTGTGTCTGTGTGTGTGTGTGTGTGTGTGTGTGGTTTGTGTATTTTTTTCGTATAATACGCACAATCTATGAAGGTCCCTTAGAAAATAGTTTCTCAGTCTCATCGTAAGTTAAGTTTTGGAGATAGCTATTAACTACACTTTTTCACTTAGCCTTGGACAAAGGATATATATTACACGCTTTGTTGATAGTGTTATACAGGTGACTNGACTATAGTTATTTATAATAGGAGACCTCAACTTATGACAGCATATTTATAAACCTGTTAAATACTCACATAAAAAAGTATGATAAGAAGTTGTTTAAATACATGTCGCTGTTTACACGTCATCGAAAAGGTCTCTCTGAAGAATTTCATATTTATTTTCTTTAACTAGTTTTTCTTTAAAATAAGTTAAAAAAACTTAAACGGAAGCAATTGTTCACTTACACTATCAATATTTCCTCTACCATATCTGCAAAATTTAGTGAGATACAAATCAAACTAAAGTAATTCTATTGAGATACCGTAAACTATTTATGAAATATCACTATATTTCTTAAAAATTAACTTTAAAGTTATATGAGAAATCAAATTATAAAAGTACAAATTATTATATACTGTACACCAAACAACTTAATATATAGTTTAATGCTAGGTCAGTGCAAGTGGCGGCCTTATCGCTCAAAAGTAATTTCTAACAGGCAACCTTGGAATGGAAATAAATAACGCGATTGGACAAACGTAAAGGGTAATGATAAAATATGCTGTGCCAAAGAAGACTTTACTTTAATGCTCTTCAAAATATGTCATCATCATCATCATCAGCCTATCGCAGTCCACTGCTGGACATAGGCCTCTCCAATTTCACGCCACTTAGTTCGATCTATGGCTTCTCGTATCCAGCTCATGCCAGCCGTCTTGCGCAAATCATCGCTCCACCTGGCCTGTGGACGTCCTATACTACGTTAGCCGAGACGCGGTCTCCACTCAAGAACTCGTTTACCCCAACGGTTATCGGTTCTTCGGCAAATGTGGCCAGCCCACTGCCACTTCAGCTTGCTAATCCTGTAGGCTATGTCGATGACCCTGATTCTTTATATAAAATATGTAGAGTAACTTAAAGACGTTTTGTTTTCATTTGCAGTGAGTGTATAGGCCTCCATTCTTGGGTTCTACTCAAGCCTTCCATCAGGCTGAGTAGAGTCACTTTGGCAGGCCTTCAAATAAAGAAACAGACGAGTTGTTATAGGCTTTGTTTTAAGGTATCCCTCTTTTTACAGTCCTGTTATTGCGTAGTTTGGTCCCTTAGTAGCCTGATATGACACCCATGGAATGAATAGGGGTGATGACACTCTGCATTCTTGAAAATTATCAGAATTTTCCTTTCAATATACTCTAGGCCTAGTGGTTTCAGTGGTCGCCACACCGCTTCCTACTGCGCCAAGTGTTGTGAGTTCAAATCCTACATGGGACAACACTTTGTGTGATCCATAAATTGTTGTTCTAAGTCTAGCTGTACTTTGTGTCCATTTCATGTATATTTGTAAAGATCCCCGTTCCACAGGAATGTATATTCCTAATGCAGGAGTTGTCTTTTATAAAAAAATAAATAAAAAAAAATAAAGAATAAAATTCATAACTAATTCCTAATGTTAACGGACGATGGCATTGAACTAGCCCTTTTATATGAGTGCGTCTCCGTTATGGTGGATCGGATTATGTGAGCATTTAGCATTTTCTGAAGTATATAATTCTAGGCGCAATCCTAGATACCCCTTCGAATGTAATTGTCAGCCTTTTAATCGAATGCATAAGTACAACATTTTTCTTCCATAATATCAAGAAATAGAAAAAACATGTGCTATCCAAATAAAGTATTGCTTAAAATGATTTAGAAGCCAGATATTTTTCCGTGAATAAGGAAGTGTCCAAGTTGAAGGTAACACAGTACATTTGTGTATTTTAAAACTTGTTTTGAAATAAAAACTTTAAACGTTATTACAGCAGTTATGGCAATCTAGCAACGATCATTGAAATGTTTACTTAGTTTTTGTAAATAACTATTTCCTCACGTAAGAACTATTTTGTCTGTGATGTTATGTGCACATGTATACAAATATAACTAACCTTAAGGGAAGGTTTACCCAAGACCGGAACATGTCCGGACCTGCTTTGGTCGAGGCCTGCGTCTTATTTTAGTAGCTGGCCTGGATGAGATAAAGATCCTGGACTAGGTAATATACACTGCGTAGAAAGCAGTATAAGTGTGTGCAATGTTTTAAATTCGTGCCTCACCCGGATCATATTCACCGCACGCTCCGGGTACGGCCTGGTCAAGTATAATTATTCGTTAAAACACTTCAAAGTTTGCAACCGTGGTAAAATATTTTAGATCTATTAAATAAGTATTTATTGCATCATGCAACTTATTTTGTGGGGTAGGTTATGATTATACTACATAATGTCACCTCAGGATTTTTACGGAAAGAGCTATTGATTCTATATAATTAAGTAAACAGGTGTTTACTTAATTATATAGAACCGACTAAAAACCGCACACCATCTCGGGTACTAGAAGCCGGGGACCAGGTGTACCCACGGAAGGAAATCCGTAGAACCCCGATGTATCTCGGGCCACCCATCGTTTATAATTAGCTCCTGTGTAGGAACCCTCGCGTCCCTATTCTGTAGAGAAAAGGGCGCAAGCACTTTATAGTACTCCCGCCGCCACCCCGGCCTGCTTCTGCTAGAGTGATAGGTAGCCTCACCTGTCACCCTCAGGCTTGCGCTTGTGGAGGACGGAAATCGTTTAGTGGTCTCCGGCGCCTGAGTAATCTGCGGTATCTGGCCCATTCCCGAGCCTAGCGGACAGGGAGAAACCATTCCCGGTCCCGTTCCGCCATCTCCTTCGCAAGCATAACTTGCTCGCAGAAAGAGAGGGCAGAGTTCTACGCGCTTTCGCTCCACGACATTGCCGCAATCATGTTCCCGAGTGAGAGAAAAGATTTACCCATCTGAACTTAAATTTTCTCATAGCTTTTGAACACAACATAACATACATGGTCTTGTTCACCTCACTTGCTAGTTTAGGCTTGTTCTTTATACGCAAGTATGGCTATTATAAAGGCCGGACCTCGAACCCGTAACCTTTTAAGCGCAAGGACAATGTCACAGTTATTCTTGTAAAAATGTTCCATTATCGAAAATCGAGACACATTGACACAGTTTTATTACTTATTCTTCATCATTGAAATTGCATTGATGAAGGAATAAGCAATAATAGTTGTATTGCTTATTCCTTCATCCACACAATAGATATATATATATATACTGTATAAAATTAGAACTAGAAATACATATTTTTTAATTTAATATAATACTCACTTATAGTTGTTTAAAATGAATTTGTAAATAGTATCTCAAAACGTTCATCTTCGTTCTTAAAAAAATAGCTGGGATAAAATTGCGAAATAATTGTAGGTAAATCCTACCTTAGATGCAGTTACCCCATTTAAATGCTTGTGAAGTTGTATATTTTCATTTCGTTTTAAAATCAGGTACAGTGCTATTTGTTATTCTGTGTATGAGTTTAAAAATGATAAAGGATATTTATAAAAATTAAGCACAAAATGTCTTAAAAAGAAGTTTATTACACACTAATACTTCATTTGCTTTGAGGACATTCACTTAGTCTTATTTAATACTACATTAACTTAGGCTTTAATGATTCTCAGTTCAGCCTCATATTTGGCGGTGTATTTTCCGTCTTTGTCATATTTATCAGTCAATTGTTTCCAGTATACCGGTTCCTTGTTGATAAGGTGAGCGATCACACGGCGGGTTCCGGACTGTTGAGCCTTCGTGCACTTCGCGCAGTAAGTTTCCAATGCTTCTTTAATGTGAGCTGTAAATGGAAATTTACTAATAAACCCAGAGGTTAAAACGTGAACAGCGGTGCGTCATTATGTAGATTGTAAATGCATATGGAATATTACATGGAATTCACCAAGCTTAGATTTTTTATTTTTTAGGCAGGAATTCTCCGGCACATATTTTTTTTAACTCTCATATTTAAAGAAAGAAAGAAGAATATTTCCTTTGTTATGTATTTGAGCGATAAATAAATAAATAAATATTTCGGACATCTAACACACAACGCCGTCTTGTCCCAAACTAAGCAAAGCTTGTACTATGGGTACTAGACAACTGATATTAATACATATATACTTTTTTTTGTAAATACATACATATTATACATAGAAAACATCCAAACTCCTAAACAAATATTTGCAGATCATACAAACATTTGGGTCCGACCCAGGATTCGAACCCGAGACCTCATGGACAGCAGTCGCGTAAGCTACTACTGCGCCACAGAGGCAGTTAAATATACATGTTAAGAGCTTAAGAAATAAAAATATACTTTTATTTTTCCCAGGACATTTGGGTTTTACGATTAGTTCAAATGCTCATCTTAATTTTGGTAGTATTAAACGCAAAAATAAAGAAAAACACTCGAAATTTATATTTCTTAAGTGAATTTAACAGATTTATATAATGTTTGTACTGTTAAGTAAGGGACATAGGAATATTATGAATATCATCAGCCTGTCAAAGTCCACTGCTGGACATAGGTATAGGTCTATTTTATTTAAAATTTTATTTTTCCATTTTGATGTCGAGGATGCCTTGAAGACTATCTTTTTACTTGTCATTTTTCCAAAAGTGACTACATGATAATGAGATTTTTTTACCTAAGCCTATGCATTTCGCGCTTTAAATTGCATTTCAACTTACATTTAAGTTCTCTGCCCTCCGGTGAACACCTGCCGAGTTCAAGTCCGCACTTAATGAAAGGTTCCAGTACTTTTTTGTTATCTAGGATTTCATCAAGGTTAACGGTATCATATTTATCAGTGTACTGAACCTCGGGGCGACCAAATACGACTACAACCAGAGTACACAGAATTATGAAGGTCTTCATTTTGAAATATTCTGTAAAAAGAATAGAATTTTGATCAATATTACGAAAACCAGCCTTTAACTTTGCAATTGTATGTTATATATGATTATGCAACGATTATATATACATATTTTTAAGACAACATAAATTTTAAAATATACCTATATTGCCTATCCGAAGAATAGTTTCGTATCCAATATTTCTTTAACACAAAACCAGTTCTTGCTATATGCTTTATGGTATCTTATTACTTTTGAATCCTGTATGTATTTTAAGACTTTGTAAAGTCTCATAGTGGCGCATTCTCGTCATAAATATTGCAAACAATACAACAGAAAATAATAACTTTGAAACTTCCGTAATTATAGAACTAAATCCTATGGACAAATTTTCATGTTTATTAGGATTGCTAAAAACTGATATTCTCTCTTAGTGTGGACTTTTTAAATTTCTAACATTTCAAATGTAACTGCTCCCAAGTTAGCTATAACATGGGAACATGCCTCAAATTAACATTAATGTCATTATTCGCGATACTAATTATGACTACTCAGTACTGAAGTGACAAAAAATAAAATAGCTATCGGTCTAAGGACCCTGTAATGTTATTTATAATTTTGATTACAAGTATTAGATATTAGGATCAAGTTTTTGTTTGACCTAAAAACTTAAACAGACGCTTCAAGATGCAGTGCACGTAGTTAGTTTTTTTGTGACGCTGTTAGTCAATCTTTAGTCTACAAACAGATTATATACATAAGATATTAGGGTACCGTATTAAATATTTATTTGAGAAGGATATAGTTTTTAAAGAATTATTTTCGTGGTATAGTCGTGGTGGATTTATTCATTTGAGTTGTGAATTCGTGTTCGTACAAAAGCATTTTGAAAATACAAGGACTGTGCACTATACCCACAATTTATAATTAATAATTGTGTACGATTTTTCTAAGATATAAATAAATAAATGAGAAAGACTTACTTTTTTACACCACGATCACTAAGTGTCGACGATGACGATGACCTATAAACTGGTATGAGTTGACCATATTTTATATAGCTACTCGAAATTGCCCAGCATCCCCGGAATCCATGAGAAACAGGTTTCCCATTCTCAGAACGTGAGCATAAACATGAAAATACGTCATGGTTTTCGTTATAATGGAGTATTTTGCTATACGCATGCTTGTTGATTTTAATTGGAAGCAGTTAGTGGGTGTTTTTTATATATATTCATTTAAAATATCAGTTCGTTATCGATTCTTCAAAGAAAATGTGTGTGTGTGTGTGTAATTTATTTTTTATTAAATGTTGGCCAGCCACAATAATTTGCATGTGTTCCATCTCTTTTACTCTTTACAACTTTAATATAGCACACCTTCGACAAAATAAATTTATTCTATATCCATAGCCTTCCTGGACGAAAAACAATCTATATCCAAGCATCTATACAACAGTTCACTGAACCTATTTTTTATTAACAAAGAGATAGAGCAGATTCAGGTATGGAACTTCAATAGCGTTAGCAAATGAATGAACGATATATGCCATTAGCGAAATAGTAGTTGTGCTACAAAGCCATTTTTTTAAGAGTCGCGAGTACTCATTATTTTTGGTCTACTTAACCTATATGTTCATATACCTTCACTGTAATACAGTTCTCACTTATAATTAAAATTTCAAGAAACAACGACAAAAATGCTACTACATTCCACAATGTTTTTGATTAAATCTCCATGGTAAAGGACATTCGTATGTCTACTAAAACGTTCTTATTTGAGTTGCTGAGTAATTGAGAATTTTAGCTTCTCCTTTGCAAGAAAAACTTGCTCGCAAAAGGAGATGGTGGATTGCTATACTCTCTCGCTCTGTACCGTACCCACGACCAAGTTATTGAGCGAGGGAATTCCCACCTCAATCTTCAAAGGCCTCAGAAAAATCATATTAATATTTTGTCCACTAGTTGTCAAGCTTTACTTAGTATTATCAATTTACTTTTTTTTAAACCAGACATAAAAATATTAACAACCATGGTGTTAAGCCAAATCCTTCTCTCTAGAGAAAGAACTATGTCTACATCAACAACACATAAGTTCCCATTGCTAGGCGCGGGTCTCCTCTAAGAAGAGGTTTAGGCATATGTCCCCACGCTGGCCGAATGGAGGTCCCGAAGTTGTCCAACTAAGCTTCATGTCTGTTATCCTATGATAACAACAAGAACCGACTCCTTAACGTGACCTCCGCAGCACGGAGATGCTCATGGTATCATACCACTAGCTATCGCTCATCCAGGTTCAGACCGTTGCGTAATTGCTAGACCTATGTATCGTAGGGTACTATTAAAGGCTTTGTGTGACCACCCCAAAAAAAGTTGTGTAAAGGGTAGGGAGATGAGGCCACTGATGTAAACGAGTGTTAGTAATTATACAATAACATCCTTTATCTTCTATCCACAAATCAGAACATATTATAAGCTGATGTCAAAATTATATCTTTTACAAAATCATTGAAGATTCACTTATTGCCTTATTAGATGGATCCGCATATAGAACAATGTAAAATAATATGTATATTGTTACATGCATTATCCAGACAGAACTTGGTTACTTCCTTTTTGGTAAATCGATTTATGTGTTTTTGATTAACGTGGAACATACGGTGGTTAAAAAAGATTTGGTACTTAAATTTGACATATACATTGGGTAAATGGTACCTCACTCATATATCATCATCTTCCTAGCCTTTATCATTTCCAAGATTACTTAGGGTCGGCTACTAGTTTACCCTGTCTTACCTGAATATCAATTTTTACACAGAAAGACTGGCATCTGACCTCCGCTACCCTGAGAGCGAACTCAATTCGAAGGTTGAACTAGTTGTCAGCATATTTGAGGGCACTGACTTCCCAATAACGACTGCCATAAATGTTCATTATAACCAGGACCGACACCTTAACGTGGTATCCGTGCCACAGGCCGGAAATACCGCCATCTTCCATAACCAGGGCTGCTATTAAGAATTTCTTGTAAGAAAAACCCAACAGCAGGCCGACCAGGGAATCGAACCCGAAACCTCTTGATCTACAGTCGCTTGCACTAACTACTAGACCACCAAGGCAGTCCAATCCTCACCATGACCCCATCAATAATTAATTTGTATTTTAGAAACAATGTCTTTGAGTTCAAATGAAAATATGTTTTGCAAATATGTCACATGACTGTACTACTTTATAAAGACCGTGTTGAAGGTGGAATTTGGTTTGAACCTTAACTAATGGAAAACAAGTAAAATTATTAAGCATCTGATCTGCCATCTTTATTATTTTCAGATGCTTTTAATATTTTTTTTATTTTGAAGTACCCAATGTCACTTTCACTACTAAGATGAATCTATTGACACCACTCAAATAAAATTACGACAAGCCGTTTAGGCTCTAGGGCGTGCCAAAGAAATATAAATACACCAGAATACATAGCCCTCCTTCTTTCGCAGTATTTACCGGTTAAATATTGATACAATAACTGTGTAAAACTTTAAATGAAAGTTTGACGAGTGTATTGTCTCGTAGTTTTCCAGTCAAGTTATTATGTGATATATTTCGTCTGAGTCCGAATCCCTGAGTATGTGTACAAAGTTTCATGATGATCGGTTCAGTACTGTTCGCGGGAAAGCGTACCAAACAAACTTATTTTCACCTTAATAATATTAGTGTGAAGTATTCAATAATGTTGAAAAAGAGATTTGTTTAACCATCCAGCAATCACTGCAATATATACATAGAAAAAAGAATAAAACGTCATATATAAAAATAATAAAATAAAATATAACAAGATCTTTATATTCAGAGTGGTAATTATTAGTTAACTTTATTACAAATCTAACATAAACTTCGCCTAGGCGGTATATAAAATCTTTGTTCTCCGTTCGTAACAATTAAATCTTTAATCAAGAACACCAATAAAAACACGGTAAAATATTTTTAATTGACAGCTAAAGCAAAAAAGCTAATAAAAACATCAACTAAGAGTTCCGAAGAGTTGATACTGAGACTCGTTGTTGCTATACCCAGAATTGGGAAGGGCGAACTGGTTTTATATCTAAAAATAACAGAACAACAACAGCAACAAATGTTTTAGTAAACATTTCCGTTTAGTAATGTAATTGTTACAGGAAATATTAATTTTCCTTTGAATTATGAAATTAAATACTTACTAACATATTTATTGTAATCACAATGTACAAGAAAGCATAAGATACTGGAAATATTCTCGATTTAAATTTCAAAAACCATTATATACTTCTTAACAAGCATTTACAAACTTTCTCACATCAATTAAATTGAAATGTGTGACATTCAATCCTGATTTAAACGTAAATTCTATAAATTACTATGGTATAGGAGGATAACGAGCAGTTACCTGATGTTAAGGGACTATCTATAGTCATGAACACCTGTGAATTGATGATGATGATGATGATAGATGATGATGATTTAGGAGGAGGTTATTAAATCGATTATTTTTTTATATTCAAATTCAAAATCATTTATTCAAATAAGACACGAAGTGACATTTATGAACGTCAAATTGAAGCTTCAGATGAAAATCATAGATCGACACAAACCGACGCCACAGATGTACTGTATTGTCAAGGAATATATATTTGTTACCTCAGAAGTTTCGACTGGATGGACCGATTTTGATGACTCTTTTTTACTTTAAATATGATGCTTCCTGTGTTGTCCCATTTTCATTTGGTCCAGTTCTTGACGTCGTTTTTTTTGTAAAAATATTTGATTATTTAAAAAACAATAACTTCAGCATAAGGAACATATCCTGTATTGCGGGGCAGTCTACAAACACACGTGAAACGGACTCAATATACATCCATACTACGCTTTTCTAGAAACGACTAAGACGAGAATTTTTGTATATCTTTTCATAGCTTTTTTTCTTCTTTTAATGATTAAATTCTACTTATGCTCTTATTGCATATCTATATATATAATCTAAGAGTGTGGCTTAATCAAACAAAGAAGTAGCCATCTCCTTCTGCTCATAGATCATGTCATAGATGATAACAGAGATCGATGTCTTGATGAGTTAGCTGAATGCAATAGTGTCAGTAATGAGCAGTTTCAGTAAATTTATATTAACTACTTGTAATTTCAGTCAGTCATGACTACGTTCTGCTAGTTCCACTGAAAAGGAACAGTATTTAGTCTCCGAGAATCGGTTCAAAAATCTGCTAGTCTCAATTTTATATCGATATCTACTACTACACTTTAAATAACGGAAATTTCCTCAGTATCGTGCGTTTTAATATTTGAAACCTTGTCATACTGGCCAAGGAAAGCACTTCTACGTAGATGATAGTACCAGACAGATAAACAAATATTTTACATCCACTCAGTAGCTTTATCATGTTTAACTTTAGCATTGAGACGCTGTAATACTTAAGTACTACTAAAAATAAAGTCGTTATTTAATATATTCAATATTCCATAACCGCAGACTATTAAAACACTTGACAAAAGTACATAGTGTGTTTACTGATACCTACGGGTTTTTGCATAAACTATTTAACGATATATAAACGCAAATCCTATTGTAACCTTAGTACATCGTTTAGTATCGCATTAGTGTTTAGACATCTAGATAATAATCAGGTACTTACACTATTATAAATAAAAGATTAGAGTAAGTCACTCTCTCTAATAATATGTTTTTGACACTTCCTTATTTAATTTACATGTAAATGTAAATATAAAATAATGTAAATTAATAATGTAATGTACATGTATTATTCATAGAGAGAGAAATAGGATCTTAAAATAAAATACTTGATCCTCTGTAATCTGTAACCTTGATATTTGAATTTAAAAGTTCAAAATACTACATTTCAAAAAAATATATTTTAACTTAAAGTGTTAAGAAAGCATCCCGTTCTCCAATAAAATAAGTTATTAACTAATAGGAATTATAATTCAATATAATAAAAACGTAAGTAGATAAAGATGTCTAGCTTTATCTAGAGCAGCATCTAGAATTAACCGGGGAAGATCGGTTTCCAAAATATTTATTGCTTGGCCTTAGTTTATTCCAATCATCGCGAATATAACATTATAAGCTTATGCTATAACTGCCTCAGCTCATGAAAGCCGGCCTTCTTCACTAGTAGACTGAAAAGCAAATATTAATCAAGAAAAAATATTTTGCAGCATCAAAATGAAATCTGCAATTGCATTCTGTCTGTTATTCTTCGTCGCCTTGGCCTTGGCGCGACCTGAGGAACACTACACTGATCGCTACGACAGCGTGAATTTGGATGAGGTTCTGAGCAACAGAAGACTTCTTGAGCCCTATATCAAGTGTACCCTTGATCAAGGCAGATGCGCGCCTGACGCTAAGGAGCTTAGAGGTCAGAATATTTATAAGATCTATTTACTTATGTGTTGCCAAATAAATTTCTACAGTTTCAATATTCTTATAAAAATATATTTCTTCAGATGTTTCTTAACCGAATAATACTCTTCAAATTATATTATGGGTAGCCTTTAACAGCCACTGTTTGACATAGACCGCTCGTAAGAAAAAGGTTGTGGCCTACTCAAAAGCCTCAAGTTTTCCTTCTGATTGCCCTCTAAATATATATACAAAATTTAGATTCCCGTTTCATTTACATTGAATGTTCTCATAGCTGATTATGGCCACGGCGGCTAGTCTCAGCGGAGACGAACCAACTACGCCGGAGATATTAAAGTGCACACTCTTGTACCTCACTCTCATAAACCGGTGGGACGGGACGGTTAACCGACACGATCGGGGTAAGATCAGGCGCGACAGGACCAACAACTTTACGTACTCTCCGAGGCACGGGGGATCAGACCCCAACTTACAAAATCCGAAACAAAAAAAAAGTATTTCTATAATCAGAAAACCTCAATAACAGCATTTACATTTACACAATTACTAAAAAAGTATTATATTAAACTGTTGACTTTAATTATTGTTTATTTATTCAGATCACATCATAGACGCACTCGAAACTGAGTGCAAGAAATGTACTGAAGCCCAGAAAAAAGGAACCAGACGTGTTATTGGACATTTGATTAACAATGAAGAGTCGTACTGGAACGAACTCGTCGCCAAATATGACCCCGAGAGGAAATACATTACTAAATATGAGAAGGAACTGCGTGAGGTCCAGGCTTAAGCGTGCAATGTCCTCTAGATACCAAAATTTACGAATCAAAATGATAATTGTAGTCTGTTTAAAAATTAAAATATAAAATATTTGGTTTTACATCTCTCATTATATGGTTTTATGTCTTTTTCTTATAACTACTATAATAATAATTTCATATTCTTATATGCACTTTAACATAGAAATAATCTTTAAGGGCTATGAAAAATGAACATGAAAAATGAAAAATAACTTATGTTTCGTTTGTACCGCAAGAATATTATTGATATTTAATTATGATTTCATATACCTAACTTGGTTTTTCCCATCGCTATGGTACTAAAAGACGTCACGTTTTAGAATATTTAAAAGTTGATCTAATGGAAGGACTATACACTGTATACAATTGAGTATATAAAAGTAAAAATTAATAAATTCACTATTTAGCAATTTTTCTTAAAGTATGAAAGTGAGGTTCACTATGCACGTCCTGGATTGATAGGATAAGATCATTGTTATTAAACCTAATCTGTTAGGTTCGGCAAAATCGGCTTTCGGGTATTTAACTAGTAGCCACTAGAAGTGGATAAAATTGGTTCACCGATTTTTTTTAAATTCGTATTTTGTTGACAAGTGCTGCACACAACTACAAGTGCAGCTGATTAAAAAAGTGTAATAAGATAATAAATAGGGGTTGTAGAGTGAAGTATGCTTGGAGATATAGCAGCAAAACATTAAATATGGGCCATCACACCAATACACATTTATACGAAACCAACAAACCGTGCATTAAATAATAATTAACCAAATACTCTAAGAATAAAGTATGCACTGTATGTGTTCATCAAAGCTTGTAATGTAATTAATCACATTCTCTTTTGTTGCGCTAGTTATACGTAAAAATTATAACTTGTTTCTGCATCTAAGAATATGGATGAATTCAACTGAAACATGATAACCTATTTTATCCAAGATGGACGAGGCGAGGGCTCTCCAGTGTGCCATATATGCTAAACTCAAGGACAAATGATGCAGGAGCATCTTGCGGTTTCATCCGCCTAAACTTTTTTTCTATTTTTTACAACTGTGTGTGGTTTTAGTGGTCACCACACCGCTTTCTACTGCGCTAAGTGTTGTTGGTTCAAATCCTACATGGGACAGCACTTTGTGTGATCCATAAATTGTTGTTCTAAGTCTGGGTGTACTTTGTGTCCGTTTCATGTATGTTTTTAAAGATCCCCGCGACACAGGTATTTATATTCTTGGAATCTATTTATGCTTTCCATCAGGCGTTCACTTTGAAAGGCTCATACCAAAATGAACAACTAACTCGGCTGTCTGTTATGCTTTCACGACTAAACCATAGCACCAATTTTAATGAATTTCGTCATAGAAATACTTAGATTCTTGAGGGTAGGTCTTGATAAAATTAAAAGTAAAAAATTTTCAATGACCAAGAGAACATACTACAGCTACATCTCCAAAATCACATTACATTGAACGTATTGTTTAAAAACAATTTTATTTCACGTCTCACTAACTTTTTTATGAAGTCAGATAAATAAAATTATTTTTTCATAATAAGAGGTACATCTTATGAAAATTGATTACCGCCTCTAAGTATAGCTGTACATTGATTTCAACTAGTTTTTAGTTATTAATACAATAAAAACTCAAACATGACGTGGTTCTCAGGTTTTCTGATCTATTTAATTTGCTGTGCATAGAAGTGGTAGGCAATGAAATGCTAGTTTGAGCTAACGCTAGCTCGTTTACATAAAAAATATTGAAGCTTGAATATGTTCTCGCTATTTTTTTTACATTTTTTTTTCATTTAAATTATAAAGAACAAAAACATATTATTCAAAGTATTGCCATTACTAGCGATTACTTTTTCCCATCTTTCTGACAGTATTTGAATCGACAGGAAAATTTGAATACGGCTTGTGGGATACAATTTCAAAGTTTTGCATGACTTTGTTGTTTATCTGCTCGCGTATAGTGGCCGTTTTTCTTTTAAGGCTCGACTTAAATGCATTAATTGATAGCGATCCCCAGTGATAGTCTTATTTGGTTTAAGCAGCTCATAATAATTTACATACTGCTGATCCCACCATACACAGAGAAGAAGATTCGAACCATGGATATTTGGTTTTGTTGACAATGTTGATGTATGACCGGGCTCATATTACGATTTTTTTACGCTTGGAATTATTGTATTCTATACACTTTTCATCGCCAGTCACGATGCGGTGCAAAAAACCTTTTCTCTTCTGCCGTTGAAGCAGTATTTCACGCGTGAGAAAACATCGAAACCAGTCTCTCCATGTCGTATCCGACAAAGCATTATCACCATAAGTCTCAACAAGAATTCTATGTGCTTTAGCTTCAGATCCATCCGAAGGCTACCGCCTGGAAGATATTGCTTTCGACAATAAGGCCACCATTTGTACAATATATATTTGTCATTTTCTGTACTCTCTTGTAAAACTGTAATACGGTGTATAAATAAAAAGTTTTTTATGTATCTGTCTATTTATTTCTTCTGAAAAAAGTAGTGTCGAAAAATTCCTCGCAAATATATTTTATTTGACACAAAAGTAGACATTTTAAGAACTTGTTGACTATAATGAGTTATCATATGCTGAAATTGAAGTTTAGGTACACTGGTGCCTAGCATGTATGTTATCATTCGTCATTCCACGAACGGAGCACCAGTACTGCCATCGTTGAAGAAACGCTGAGAACTTATCCAAGGCCCTATGTCATTACAGTGGAACATCCTCCTATCTCCTATCTGATGTCGGTTAAAAATGGTCTCTGCACGCTGCAAAAAGCTCAGCAATGATAAAGCTCCCATTTTGTCATTTTACTAAAATATGCTAGAGAGAAGCGTGGCAGAGTAGAGATATTAAATGCCAGACAGGTAAAATTCAAATAAATCAAGATCAAACGGGCCAATAGACTCTCCCTCAGACACACTCTGCTTCTGGTTTTACACAGGCCTACATAGTTTTTGCTAGTTACGCCAAATAGGTCGTTGAAAATAACTAGAATAAATAATGTTATGTATGTATACTATTAGAATAAATTAAACTAATGAACAAGTCTAAACAAACTTAACTTATATCAAAAAAGGACACAAGTATTACGAAACTAACAAACTTAATTTATATTAAAAAAGGACACAAGTATTACGAAACTAACAAACTTAATTTATATAAAAAAATGACACAAGTATTACGAAACTAAGTCCAGTGCTCCGCTGTATTCGAAATAGTTATTTTTTAATAAATATTATTTCGGACTCTGCGTGAAATAAATGAATAGTAGGCAATTTCTCAGTATTTTGAAAAAGGCTGGAGTATAGTGGAAAATATTATATTGAACCGTTATACTTCAGCAATAATTTATTCAATTTCATCGAGAATTCTTAATTTTTGCACCTGGTTTGGCCACGTCAATATCGGTAAAATCAATATTATTGAAATTGTGATCTTATAAATCATATTCAAAAAGGAAAATATATCATATACCTAAATATTTATTATTAAACACTTAACAGCTTTAAATAGAATATCATAACTGCCAGTTGAATACAAAAATGTCCACCGTGACAGCTTTTAACAAAAAAAAACTATCATGTTATTATACTTATTAGTCATAATGATGTAGAAGCTGTTTTTGCTCGCAACTTCAATGGTATATAAACACCCGTAACTTTGCAATCGGTAGTAAGTTACAGAGCGTTCGTCGGTTCACATCTCAACTTAATATTCAAGGTATATAATATTTATAGATTTAAATAATATATATTAGGGTGATCATAAAATCAGGAAAATGTACCATTTTCATCTGAGAAAATAATTTCAAGTATTGGCATCATATATTTCAAAAGTGGCTGAAAAGTCAGCCTTGTGATCCTGACCCAAACTGCTGCTAAACTAGAGATCGTGGATACAGTACCCATCTAGAAAAAGTAATTGTGTGATGAGCACAATTTTTTTTCTGCGTCTAGGTGTAGGTAATTAATTTATCTACGATATTCAGGTATATTTCGAGTCGAGTCGGTTATGTTTATCAGTACTCTGGTTTACAATTTTATTCGCCTAATCTAAAATTAAACGGTTATTCATGAGAAGTGCAATGACGCTATTATTAAATTTACTCTCTTGTGAATTACAATCGCACCGATGGAATACGACTCGTCAAAGAAATTTATATATCATATTAAATTATTAATATCCAAAGCTTGAGGTTCCCCCGCATTATACATTAATTTTGTATTATTTGACTCTGTTTCGTAATGAACTTTTACAAAACAAAGTTTGAACTCTAATATTTCTTCTTGGTCGTATCATAAAATATATTTTTACAAAGTGTAAACATTCAGAACAGTACTGATCAAATATTTTTTGCAGATATTTACGATGAAGGTTGCTGTAGTACTATGTGTAGTTACCTTCGCCGCCTTGGCTTCGGCGCGTCCTGGTGAAGAGCACTATACGGATCGGTACGATAATGTGGACTTGGATGAGATCTTAAGCAACAAAAAAATACTCGAATCTTACGTCAAGTGTATTCTCGACCAGGGCAAGTGTACACCAGACGGCAAGGAGCTCAAAGGTGAGTTTGTATCGTTAATTTCAATAGAAACTGACATATTAAATAGTTAATACTACAAATAAACAATACATACATTCACATCTTCCCACTTCATTATATACAGATTATGTCACTAGCATAAAATCCATGCATTCGGCTAATATCATTAGTATTGAGTTGTGTAATGAAGCTTCTTCACCACTAATCCCCGAACAATTTTAAGAATAAATGAACCCACTCATTCCACTATTTCGTTCCCTATAAAATAGGCTTGAAAAATTAAAGAAATTAAAATCTCCTACACAAGCACTTAATCAAATAGTCATACTCCAAAAATACCTCACATCATTTTAGAATAAAGCGCGCACACACACACACACATACACAGAGACATCGACATCGTTAACCTTATAACACCACTCTTCGCCGGGGTTCTTCGTTGGGTCGGGAGTTAAAATGTTCTCAAGTCATAATAAACATTTGTCATGAATTTTTCTTTAAATACTATTACTTATATATCATTGACAGACTAGTCTAACTAAATAAGATTTAAACAACATTACATACACCCAAAGTAACTGTTAGGTTTCGTACTGTTCTTCTAAAACTATCATTCTTGTAGCTTCTAGCTTATTTTTTGAGCTTTTTTAAGTAACTGACTTATAAGAAACACATAACACATGACATGTAAGAAACACAAGAAGATCTAGACAAATGCATTCCCATACACAAGTTTGACATTTCAATAAAAAGATATAGCTTTTAATCGCAACCTTTTCTTACTTCTTCTTTTGTAGAGCACATTAGAGAAGCACTCGAGAATGAATGTGGAAAATGCACGGACGCACAAAAGAAGGGTACTCGACGTGTCATTGGACATCTGATTAACAACGAGGAAGAATACTGGAACCAGCTCACAGTCAAGTACGACCCCGACAAGAAATTCACCGCCAAGTACGAGAAGGAACTCCGCCAAGTCAAGGCTTAAAAGGCTAAACTTAGTCACAACTTGAGTTTACATAAGAAATGTGATACAACCTAAAAAAATAAAGCTATATAAAATATATTTTTTTTAAATAACTTGACTTCATTATTATTCATAGTTTTAACCATCGATAAGGTGACTTTAACTGTAAGTCTAGAGATCAATGGTTATGTTGAAAAATTGCATTCGCAATGAGTGCGATGGCCACCACTCTTGGATTCTGCTTAAAATTATCAGGCAGGATAGTCATTTTGATACGGATTCATAAAAAAAACTTTTATCATTTTGAAAATAAATATGTCTGGATACATGGGTAATAAAAATAATAGGATGGAAGAAAAACTATAGAATCAGTTAATATTGATGTTTCCTGTTTAGGAAACATCAATATTAAAAGGCAAGATTACGTAGCAACAACGTTGTCTTGCCAATCCCCAACCCGCACTCGGCCAGCGTGGGGACGTAATGGCCTTAACCCTCTTCTGAGAGGAGATCCGAGCCTAGCAGTGGGAGATTATGGGTTGTTGATGATCATGTTCCTGTTTAGAATGGCTTAATTTATTTTAGTTAGTTTGCTACTATATCATGTTGAATGTTCCAAGAGAAGAAAATGATGATTTAAATAAGTTAATTTTTACTAAACTTTTATTATAATTAATCGTTACTAAGCTGATAAAGGCTGTGGATGGTGGCGTATCGATCGAATATGGATATAGATCGAATGCTCCGATCATTATTGAATTTGCAATAAAGTCTAAAGTCGGTGATAACATTCAACACAATTAATAAAGGGAACAAAATAAATTGTAAAAACTTGGGCATCAAAAGTTCAATTAGAACTCATTTTTATGTCTCTGAAAAGCTGACACCTAAAACAAAAACTTTACTTGCTGCACCCCAAACAACCGGTTAAAGATGGGTTATTTAAGTCTTTTTGGGTTTCCAAAGGAGTGATGTTATTGAAAAAAAATTATGGCGAAACTCCAATACGTATTGAAAAGCCAAAAGACTTAGTTTACTAATTTTACTTTACTAATTTCTTGATTTACTATCTATCGTCTTAACTGTTACTATTTACATACCCTACTAAAAATTTATACCTTGATTTTCTCTTAGCCGTTTACGGCCACGGCGGCTAGTCTCAAAGGAGACCAGCCAACTACGCAGGAGATATAATAGTGCACAAGTGTGTGCGCAAATACAGGTGCACTCTCATAGTCCGATGGAACGGTTAACCGGCATGATCAGGAAGAGATCAGGCGCAGGACCGACAATTGTTCGTGCTCTCCGAGGCACGGGGGTTCCCACCCTAACTTCCAAACTCCGAGCTGTTATTAAGTATTTATATAATCAGAAAAACGTTTGGCCTGACACGGAATATGAACCTGAAACCTCTTGATAGGCAGTCGCATACTTCAACAGCTAGACCAACGAGGCAGTTATATATCATAACTATGTCAACAAATATCATATGTATTATATCTATAAATAATGTTACAAACAATATTTATTTATTTATATGATTTGTTGAACTATATGTATCTACTTAACATGTGCACAAATTATTATGATACAAGATTAGTTTCATACTTTCGATAGTTTTGAAAACTCATATCCAATTTAGTGCAACTTTGATCTCACCCAGTATAATCTACGTGACTGGAACCGAGTGGACGGGTGCGCCTAACCGTTATGTTTTATCCTATATAAATTACAATGTTAAACAATATGATAAATGACATACAGCAGGTAAACACTGACATTGATATCAATGTTATCTATTATCAAGGTGGGCTATACATCAATTACAGTCGTTTGTAAATCAACCGCTATTGATCATGCAAAACTACGTAAAACTATTACGAAAATTGATTGTAATAAGGCTGTCGATTGCCTGAATTCTGTTAACTAGATGGAAGTTTATAACTGCTCGTACTCTGAGGATGCAACTAAGATTCTTAACACATTGTTAACTGTATTGGATACTTGTACTATTGAACTAAAGGTTAATGCTGGGAAAGTTATCACAACCGTGGATGACTACGAGCTTTTATAGATGCATTAGATGAAAAGATAAATTACACGTAAATTTTAGAAGGGATCCTAATAATCTTGTTCTGCAAATAATATATATAAGGTTCTTCATAGGATAAAAATTGATTTTGTCTGTATGTAAGTCTGAATTAAATAAACATCAAAATGATATAAAAATACATAACTTTTAGTATATATGACACTAAATAACCTGTAATTTAAATATATAAAGCCCACACCATCGCATGTAGTCTACGTAAGCGGCCGTTCTGCGATTTTTTCCCACTTACTTCTGTCTCTTCCACCAAATTCTTAGGTGTAATGATAGACTGGAATCTAAACTGAATGTTTCACATTGAAATGCTCAGTACTCTGTTAAGAAAACTAATATATATATATTTAAAAAAAAGAAACATTCGGGATCCTAAAATAAATAGGATAGTATATTACTCGCTCTGCCAATCTTTACTAAAGTAGTGGCATAGTGGCATTAAAGTGGCATATCAGCTCAGGGTGGTGCTAAAACTTAACAGATTTGAACAAGCGCAAAGAGCGGAAATTAAAATACAACATTTAAAATAATCATTTGCCCCTACCTCAGAGTTATATAAGGAATTTTCCGTACTGATTATATGATACGTCAGCTATTCATACTACGAATAGTTCCAATGCAACACTATATCACACCACCTTTAGTCATCTCAAGAAGGCGATTTGCCACTGTTTATACAGTACCTCGTTTTAAGACTATGTTTGCTTGAAATTGTTATATATAGCTGAGGCCTTGGGTTTAAAATAAACTTGGTCAAATAACTACTTGGTCTCTAAGGTTAAAACTGTCAAAGCTTCCAAAAATTTATAACAAATTATCTGTTGACATTGGACTATCAATCAGCTGAAGCTATGCCCCAGAACTAAATCTAAAGTAGTTTTTTTTAAGAAAATTACATAAATATCTAAGAAACTGTGCAATAATATTTATTTATATTATCATAATTATATGCTCTTCTGAGTATAGTTTTAATCTGAAGATTCTGTATTAAGTAATTATATCATTTACTAGTTTATGCGCGCGGCTCCGTCCGCGTATATATTGGTTATCGCGGCAAATAGTAGCCCATGTGTTATTCTGATGTATCAGCTATATTACTGTAAAGATTAATTCAAATCCATTGAATAGTTTTTACGTAAAGGAGTAACAAACATCCATCCATACAAACTTTCGCGTTTATAATATTAGTAGGATATTGAATTTGCAGATGTGTTTTTTAATAGTAGTATGTATGTATATATGTATGTGTGTAGTAGTTAATATTTAGGTGTATATTATGTATAAATTGTGAACTCATACCATACTCTTTCGAATGAAAAAGAAAGATATAAATTGATTTCAATGAAACTAATATAACTTGAAAGAGTGGCTTATTAATTTATTTAAACAAAAATACTCTATTTACATATGTTTTTGACCTAGTGTTAGACTGCATTTGTTAATTTTATGTGTACTATGTTTACTGTAATGTGCGAACAATTGGTAAAGTACTGCATAGCTAGCACTCGCTTATCAAAACATAACGTTTCGAATTGGTCGTTTAATCGATGATGCCGCAACACAGTTTGAAACTAGTGCGGAGGGTAGATTTGGCTATTTGATGTAACCTTTTAAACCATAAACATTGATTTCCACAGATTGTTGCAAATACATACGTAAAAATCATTAAACTATCGCTTTTTATTACAAATCATTATTATTATAGCTGTAAATAAAATGCGCTGGCCATGTGTAATCAATGTCAGCTTAAGACCAAAATATAGCTGAATAACTTTACCCTTGCTTAAAGATTTTTATTATAAGCTGGAAGATTTTCTCATCGTAGTTTGAGTCATATGTATACCCTTGACCATAGTATTAGGTATAGTCAATTAAATAATCATGAATCTTGGGCACACTTCTAGTTGTGGCTCAACATTCAACGAATCTGTAGTACTACCTTGCGGAGCGGTACTGCCCGCGATTTTTATTTTTTTTAAATATCCTTAACTATTTCATTATTTTTTCTCCTGTCTTATCTAAAATAATGATGACCAAAGTAACTCCTTATTACAGCAGCTGAAAGTGTAAGTCCCGTCGAAATCAGTCTACCCGTTCCAGAGATGAGCCGGAACAAGCAGACAGATAGACAAATAAAAATTAAAAGTGTTTTTATGTAAGTACTGTATATAGTTTCATATGCATTTAGTAAACAACTGGTATTTGAAATTACAAACAGACATTTCTAGTTATTTGTATAGATTTCATTACGTTTCATGTATTTAACATGAATAAAGATAACAAAAATTAGAACTTAGATCACATGCTTCTATCTTTTTCCTAGTAGGACAACAGGAAAACTGCGAAAAAGAAAAATAATTCTGATGGCTAAACTGCATATAGGAAAAGAGTACAGATTAACCTAGAATGTCAGTAATCGTGCTATCGTGTTTCATTGGTGAGTGCGAGACCGGAGGCCGAATGATGCAGAAGCATAACTGGGCCGTAATCATATGGGTTAACATGCTGCATTATTGCATTGTCTGCTTTCGCAATGGTTATAGTAATGAAGCAGAATAGAGTCACTTTAGCAGGCAGATACAAAAAAAGATCGTACCTATTGCCAATTTTGCGAGATTTTAATCAAACTCAGGTCAAAGCCATTACTTGGGCATAAGAATAACAACTATAGCTCGACTATGGCTCATTTATACCTGTAGCTTGACTGATTGTTCTCAGGAGTACATTACAAACGTTTTATATTCACTACTGACACACTACTTTGGATCAGACAGTCGTGTGCCAGACATCCATGAACCCTCAACTAGGCAAAATGGGGTATGCTGCACTATGGGTACCACACTACTTTTAAATTAAGTATGTTAAACACATAATATTTATTCCTACATTGAAATGTACATATTATGGATTAGCTTACAGCTGCGCTCGTATATTTATTTTTCATTTTATGTGTGCAGCTTTAATATTTTAAATTTCTCTCTTATACATATTTTTTTTTCTTCTTTTATGGTCATAAACATCTCAGAGGGGAAAATTTCCAAAAATCCTCAGTAAGTTCTCACAAAATTAGCATCAGCTGTCAAAGTTTAGGCTCTGCTTTGTCAGTCAGGTCATATAATTTTTTATACCTATAATAATAATCCTCAGACCGATTTCGGCCATGGCGATCTCGTCTACTACTAGTCAAATCTCTGCTGATGCCAGCGGAGATGGCTCACATATCCAATGTTCGCTGCAAACTCCGTTGCTCAATGTAAACATGTAAATATGTTATTAGCAATGTTGTTGTAAATAATGGCTGCGGGCGTACGGGCTTTGCCTAATCACGTTTGGCGTCGAGATCAGCTAGACGTTTCTCTTCAAACTCGTGTACTTTCTCTCTATGTGACCGCGCTATTCTGACCGCTGCACCGCCAAATCCTCCCACCGAGATGGGTCAATGTTGCATCTTTTCATGGCACGTTTCTGCACATCCTTATGTCGGAGGAGAAGAACGCCGCAATTCCGCTTGCCTTCCTCAAGTTCAGAATATAGGACCAGCTTCGCCATTCTTTCCTCCGCCAAACGATATACGTGACCGCACCGAAACTGAGGACGCATTACATAAGCCTCAATGGCTCGTCTCAGAACTTCGGTGTTTCGCACATGATCTGACCATCTTATGTTCATAATTTTCGTAGGTATGTCAAGTGAAAGCGGTCCAATGTGCGTATTTGATGACGGTATATGCACCTCGTCTCGAGGGAGTATAAAAGGTTCGGCAGTACAATCGCCACGTACAGGGATTAAATATATAATAATATACCTACATATAAACTACAGTACTTGTGTCAAAACCCACAAACTACTCCCAGACTAAACAATCAGCAACGATTTTCAGTTTATAATTAATTTATTATATTGTTTATTAATATGTAAAATAGGTTTTCCATTATCCGCTCATCTTTATAAGATCAAGATTGCTATACACAAAAATATTAATAGTTTTAAATAATATGCAAAACACATAACACGTGGTTATTAAATTGGAGGGTTGCCCCCGATTTTCCTGATATGGTAACAATGGAACCACCAATGCACCCAATGCAAAAAGAGTTTTTAAAGCGATTCGTAAACGGTGAACATACATAAATAAAATCCGATGAATAGGGAATATGAATAAAAGTTTTATTTGTTTTTCAGTGGGTTTTTAGCTGCTTAAACCAGTAAAAACTCAAACATGGCATGGTTATCCTGTTTTCTGATCTATTCAATTTGCTGTATATAGAGGCGGAATTAAATAGCGGTACATTCGCCGACATAGCGCCAGCTACTCAAGAGTGGAATGCTAGCTTGAGCTAACTCTAGCTTGTTTTTAGTTTTCTTCTCGCCTAGTTAGTTTTCTAGCTAATAAAACCAGTAAAACTTAAACATGACATGGTTTCCCGTTTTCTAATCTATTAATAGATAAAAATGAAATAAAATAATACATACAATGGAACTAAGAATCTCCCCCTTTTTTTTGAGTCGGTTAAAAATTACAAAAAGCTTAGCAACGATGAAGCTCACATTTTGACATTTTAGCAAAATGTGCTAAAGAGAAACGTGGAAGAGTAGAGCTATTAAAAATATTGAGCGACAGGTGAAATTCAAATAAATCAATATAAATATTTAGACACTCTCCCTTAGTTACACCCTGCTTCCGGTTTTACACAGGTCCACACAGTTTTTGCTGGTACGTACGTACGTACAAGTCTCTGAAAATATTAATAATAGGTAATGTTAAGTAATAAGCTATATAAATCTATCAGATTACTGAACAGGTCTAGACAAAAATAATTAAGTAAAAAAAGGACACAAGTGACACGAAACTAAGTACAGTGCTCCGATTTGATCGAAATAGCTATTTTTTGAACTAATACTTTTTCGGACTCTGTGTGAAATAAATTACTAGCATGCAGTTACTCTGTAAAAAAAAAAATGTAGTGTAGTGGATTTTTTTTATCGATCCGTTATACGCCAACAATCAATTCTTTAATTTCATCGACAATTCTTTAATTTTACCCCTAGTTTGGCCACTTCAATATCGGTAAATCAGTATTAATGAATTTGTGATCTTATAAATCTTGGTCAAAAATCATATTCATATAAATATTTGTTGTTAAACATTTAACAGCTTGAAATTTGATATATAAATAAGTAGTCAAACACAAAGATTTCCACCGTGACAGCCTTTAACAAAAAAACTATCATGTTATTATATTTATTAGTCATAGTGTTATAAATGCTGTTTTTGCTCGCAACTTCAACGATATATAAACACCCATAACTTTACAGGCAGTAGTAAGTTACGAAGCGTTCATCAGTTCACATCTCAAGTTAATTGTCAAGGTATATAATATTTATGGCTACATTTATAGTTTGGTTTTGACAGTAAACTAGGGCGATTTTCAAATCAGGAACATCTATCACCTTACATTTTAAAAACTGGCTGATATGACAGCCTAGTGATCCTGTCTGCTAAACCAGTTTACCTATGTAGTTTACTACCTACATCTAGACACAGAAAAAAAGATCGTGAATGCAGTATCCAACTAAAAAAAGTAATTGTGTGATGATCACAATCTTTTTAATTTTAGTTTTAAATTTTTTAAGTTTTTAAACTGATTTATCTACGATATTCAGGTACATATTTCGAGACGAGTCGATTATGTTTATCATTAGTCTGTTTTACTATTTTAATTATCTGATCTTCAGCCAAACGGTTATTCATGAGAAGTGGAAAGTCGTTATTATTAGTTTTTACCTTCGTATAAATTACAATCGCACCGATGGAGTACGACTCGTCAAAGAAATTTGTAAATCATATTAAATTAATAATATCCAAAGCTTGAGGTTCACCTACATGATACATTAATTATATATTATTTGACACTGTTTCGTGATGAACCTTTACAAAACAAAGTTTGAACTCTAGTATACCTTCTTGGTCGTATCATAAAATGTATTTTTACAAAGTGTAAACTTTCAGAACAGTACTGATTAAATATTTTTTGCAGATAATCACGATGAAGGTTGCTGTCGTACTATGTTTTGTTATCTTCGCCGCCTTGGCTTCGGCGCGTCCTGGTGAAGAGCACTACACGGATCGGTACGATACTGTGAACTTGGATGAGATCTTAGGCAACAGAAAAATACTTGCATCTTACGTCAAGTGTATTCTCGACCAGGGCAAGTGTACACCAGATGGCAAGGAGCTCAAGGGTGAGTTTGTATCGTTAATTTCAATAGAAATTGGCATATTAAACAGTTAATACTACAAACAAACAGTACCTACATTTGCATCTTCTCTCTTCATTATATACAAATTATGTCACTAGCGTAATATCCATGCATTCGGCTAATGTCATTAGTATTGAGTTGTGTAATGAAGCCTCTCCACCCCCAATACCTAAACATTTTTAAGGATAAATGACCACTCCCATTCCTTCATTCCGTTTCATATGAAATTGGGTTATAAAATTTTAAAAAATCAATACTCCATACTCAGCAATTAATCCGGTAATCATACGCCAAAAATGCCTTTTATCGTTTTGGAAAGAAGCTGATAAGAGTATCAGTTTCTTTCCAATATGGACTTATATTTACCAAATATAGTTAAGAACCAACGCAAGGAAACTGGCTTTCAAATGAAAAAAAAACTGCATCGAAGTCGGTCCATCCATTCGAGAGGTATGATGCCACAGAGAGACACACAAACCGACGTCAAACTTATAACACCCCTCTTTTTGGATCGGGGGCTAAAATATTCTCAAGTCATATTGAACATTTGTCATGAACTTTCTTTCAATTATATATCATTGATAAACTAGTGTAACATAATAGGATTCAAACAACATTACTATTTGTGCATTTGTAATTAAATGACTTTTAAGAAATATTAGATTTAAAGAAACTTATTCACTCACAAAAGTTGGATATTGCATCAAAAAATATAGCTCTTAATTACAGCCCTTTCTTACTTCTTCTTTTGTAGAGCACATTAGAGAAGCACTCGAGAATGAATGTGGAAAATGCACGGACGCACAAAAGAAGGGTACTCGACGTGTCATTGGACATCTGATTAACAACGAGGAAGAATACTGGAACCAGCTCACAGTCAAGTACGACCCCGACAAGAAATTCACCGCCAAGTACGAGAAGGAACTCCGTGAAATCAAGGCTTAAATGGCTAAACTTAGTCATAACTTGACGTTTACATATAAAACGTGATACAACCTAAATAAAAAATATATTAATTTTTTTATATTTTTTTAAATAACTTGACTTCATTATTATTCATAGTTTTTACCATTTTTTCTTTTTCTTTTTTACCATTTAACTGTAAATCTATAGATCAAGATTTTTGTTACAAAATTGCAAAATTCATTCGCAATAAGTATGATGACACCTTTCTTGGATTCTGTTTATGCTTTCCATCAGGCAGTGTAGAGTCATTTTGGCAAGGCCATGTATAAAAAACACTTATCATGGTGAAAATAAATATATCTGGATACATCAAGATATGTATGGGTATACATAATAAAAATAATAGAATGAAGGAAAATCGATAGGATCAGTTAGTGTGGGTGTTTTCTGTTTAGAAGAGTTTGATTTATTTTAGTTAGCTTTCTATAATATCATGTCGGGATAACTTATCCACAAAATATTGCAGTCGTAGAAAATATATTAATATCTAAGAAGACAATTTGAATGAAAGTTATAATACTATTAGTGTTTATTTCCTTTTATTTTGTTCCTTATTTCTGTTAAAAATAATAGTTCACAAAATATATTATATCTAAATCCAAGACTTTTGTGCTGAGATCTGCTTAGAACGGCTATGATGTGATATTGTCACTCAAGGAAATGTATCTTCTATTAATCCTTAAATATGAGGCAACACTATCAAACATTAAAGTAGAAGTTTGTTACATCATTGACTTCGGTGGTTGATAGGCAGTGTGAGGACATAGTGAGTTTCTTTGTTTATTAATACTTCCTGCATTACATATTACATACGAGTTTAATGTCATATGTAGAGGCAGGCAATCTCTGATAATGATGAGTCTGATAATGATGAATGCCATATGACATCAAACATCTTCTCGCTCTCGGGTGAAGTGTCGATCACATAATGATCTCTACTCTCACTAGGCCTTCTGTTCCTTACTCGAATAAAATACTCGCCTCTCGATAGTTGGTTTTCCTGTTCTAAATATGAGTCAGGATTATACCAATACTGTTCTATACCCAACAATTCAGCTATATATATTGACTGCCTCGGTGGCGTAGCGGTAGCGTATGCAACTGCTATTGTTCAGGTCTCGGGTTCGAATCCCGGGTCGGGTCAAATGTTTGTATGATCTACAAATGTTTGTTTCGGAGTTTGGGTGATTTCTATGTATGATATGTATGTATTTACAAAAAAAAACTATATATGTATTTATATCAGTTGTTTAGTACCCATAATACAAGCTCTGCTTAGTTTGGGACTAGATGGCGTTGTGTGTTAGATGTCTGAAATATTTATTTATTGATTTATTTATATTGCCTCGATTGTCGTTAATATCACATTAACAGTATTGATTTCTATAAATTGTTCTAAATATGTGTGTAGAAATAGTTAAACTATCGCTTTCTATGACAATTAATAATTAATATTGGTGTGAGTATGGTGGCTTATTATTATTATTTTTATTATTTTTATGATAATATTTTTTATGGTATAGAGACGTAAATGATCAGATTAAGAAATAAAAAAGAATATGCATATTCCCTATTACGAACCTCCTTCTTCTTTTGAAGTCGGTGATAAAAGTGCGCCTTACCATGCCGTGACAATATATAATGTAAAACAACACTCAGCTCAATTGTAAAACATGTTTATAAACTCTGCGTTTAAAATATGTTTTGCAAAATAGCATAAATAAATAAATCCGTATATTAATATGTAAAGCAAAAACTTGTATACCTCTTTACGAAAATTATGTGAATAGAGGAGTATGTAATTTGACACAGCTAATGTTTATATGGAGGTGGAGAGCAGAAAGCTAAGAGAAAAAAAGAATTCTATTGGAATTTCGACTATTAGGCGACCACTACTTATTATAGAATCATCAATAGCCGTTAGTTATACCAAATTAGAATTGAAATATAACACTGTAAACATATAGTCTCAAGTTTTTTCTGAGATAGCTGACACTCCAGACTATCGAAAAAACACTCGAGTGTGTGGATATCACATTGCCTCATTGCCTCTAACAAAAAATATTATTTGACTATACAAATATATAAAATTGGAGTGTATGTTTGTAATATTGCAACATGTGTATTATGAGTCACATTTCACTCAAACGAAGGCGAGTTCTCATCTAGTGACCTGAATGAAGGAGCAAAAATTTTAACAAAATCAATCCAATTAATGGTATTAACAAAAAATTAACAAAGTATCTCCACGTTCAGCGAGATCAAACAAAAGGTATACCTTTAAAAAAAGCGTGTTAGCACCAACTGGCAACTGGAACTTTAAGTTTGCAGCCCTAGCCGCATGTGGCGTGGCGCCACAAGCTTTTCTACTTTCGTTTCTATTATATATCACACTATACTATTTGCGCACTTAAACTGCGTTAAACGAAACGCTTAACTACCATGAACTGAGTGATTCTCGGCCCTACCGTCATTTTGGTCGAGAGATAACCAATACTAATATAATGCTTTCTAGCATTGTTTGTTTTAATAGTTTGTTAGACGACATAACTAACGATAAAGCGCTGTAGCGTATCGCCTGAGTTTAAATTTAAACTCGATTTTACTCTTTATAAACTTTCCCAGCCGCAGGCTAAATATGGAAATGAACATCTCCAAGTAACAATAATAAAAAATAAATGAAAAATACTGAGAACCTCTTCCTTTTGTGCGGTTGTTTATAAATACTAAAAACAAAATCTTGCATTCATAAATATTACTGATAATATATTATGTTTTAAAGTAGTATGTCGCGATGATTGTTAAGGAGGCAAACATAGCAGCAAATAGCTTATGAAAGTTTAGAATATAATCATTAATACGTACAACCAGAAGCAGTTGTTAATAAGAATATGATGTCACGAATATTTGCTGTTGTTCAGTTAACCGTTAATTTTGGAAAATTTGGATATATGCAATTTTTTTTCTTAAAACCCACGTATTTCCATCCCACTTGACATTTTATTAAGAAAAAGAAAGAATAGTCATCAAAGAAAATATTACTAAGATGATTATATGAAATGTAGAATATAAAATGATTCTCCCTTACTCATCCACAGTAAGTCGCTACTATAGTACTTGAGTCTTCACAAAAAAAAATTAAATGTATCTCACTTCAGCTAAATATGTTGTTTATATATCATAGCAAACTAAATACTTTAGGCACTCTTTTTACCTTTACCTCACCTTCCCATGTGTTGCACTTATTTTTTCAATTTTTTTTTCTTGTTTACAACTTCATGAGCTTGTGTACATCCGCAGACCCAGGGTATTCTCTACCAGGCAACCTTCGGAGGGTGTAGAGATCTAATAAGGCAGGTGGTTAGTCAGAAATCGATACAATTGGTATTATTAATTTTGTAGGGAGTTACATATATTGACTGCTCGAATGCTGTAGTGGTTTAAGCCGTTTCTACTACACACATACTAGCCACTTCCTAGTGCGTGCAGTATTGTGGGGCAACATTGCAGGGCAACTATGATTGTACTGCACTCAATACTTGAAAACCTTAGTGTTTAAATAAAATAACTTAAATGTCAGGCTGCAATGTGTGAATGTATGTATGTGTATGTGTGTATGCGTATATGAATATATATATATATATATATATATATATATATATATATAT
The DNA here is from genome assembly GCA_003709505.1 of Hyphantria cunea. NCBI lineage: Eukaryota > Metazoa > Arthropoda > Insecta > Lepidoptera > Erebidae > Hyphantria > Hyphantria cunea. The sequence goes on along the minus strand of PKRV01000143.1, from coordinate 1,692,765 downwards.
ATATATCTCTCTCTCTCTCTCTCTCTCTCTCTCTCTAATTTTATGTCACTGTCCAATGCGTACTATCACTAATGTGTGTTGTATACAATGTTCTCAATCGCTGATGGCATAATTATCCACATTTGTATGTACTTTGTACTTATACCCTTGTATTGTGTTGTTGTTTGTTTACCTAAATAAAAAAAACACTTTGTTCTTGTTATTTTTTCCAGGACCTTTTTTAAAGTCTTCGGCAAAACAGATCGTATTCCTAGTCCTGAAGATTTCTTAAAAAAAACTTCGCTACGATAATGTATCATAAACTGTATCACCTGAACCTATATAGTTATTTATTATTGCTTTCGTTAGCATGAACTTGAACGCTGATCAAATCACGAGGTTAATATTTTTTGTCTGGTGCTGTGAATCATCAGATGCAATAAAGACAGGCGCGGTTCTAAGAGCGGGTCACAGGGGACATAACCTCCCCACCCCACCCCAAATCGTACACATGACGTTTTTATAACTGCTACTAGATCTTGATTGACAACCGAGGTAAGAAATCAAAGGATAGGAATTGTTTAATATTTTAAATTAAAACTGTATTTTTAAGTAGGCAACTAAACTTTGCCCTCTAAGGCTGTCGTAATTCATACTTGCTCTGCCACAAAGAATCAGATGACACTACTTATCTGAACCAGAGCCACTAGGAAGAGTGCTAGACACGCTCTAAAAGAGATTAATAAGGACAGCCCTCCAATCCCTCCGACGCAGTCGGACCGGCAATTCTGGACCGACTAGAGTAAGACGTTGGAGGGAGAGCTGGAACGAGCCGTACAACAGCTGGCTTACCACAACACCGCTGATGGTGTTCCAGGTCAGGCGTTGGTAATCGCTGTCCGTGCTGGGATACAAACTGAGGCAGATTTTCATTGAGTGTGACTTGGTATCTTCGCCCTGGGCTGGAAAGAAGCGAGGCTGGTGCTCCTCAAAAAGTTAGGAAGGCCTATTCTCCGTCTGTGCTCCGATCGATTTGAGTCATCTCTGACCGTATCAGCGATTACCTGTCACTAGCCCTGATCTATCGGACTACCAATTTGCATTCCAACGAGTACACTTGACCGAGCACGCTATTAGGTGTGTTCGCAGTTCGATCAGCGGGGTCGGCTGTCCGATCGGGGGATTAACGCTTTCAGCGCTTCGTGGCGCGCGATTAGGAAGGATTTTGAGTATCACAGCCTTACCTGTGTGCCGTCAGAGGCCTATCTGCACGACAGGATGGTGAAATTTGTCGATCGATGTCAAAAAATTGAATTAATGCGGCCGGGGGTGTCGTCTTAAGGGGAGTCGGTGTTCCAACTCTTACTGCGTACAGTGCTGAGAGATGCGATAGCGACCTGCCTCGGGTTTGTATCTGGTTACCCCGGGATCTACCTCAGTGACGATGTAAGGCAGGGGGAGTCCAGAAGCCGCTGATGCGTTCTTAGAGCTCCTCTTAACTGCCGAGGCAGGTTACCGCCGGAATTTAGTAGGTGGACTGATTTGTCTTGAGTCTTACACACGCCCTTCGTATAATCCCCCCTTCATCAAAGCTAGCTCCTCTAAATATTCATCCAGAGATTATCACAGTCGTATCAAATATTATCATCCCAATAGAATATTCATTTTATTATGTGTACACTAAAGTTGTGTATTGTGCAATAAAGGTTATCTTATGCGACTTTTTGCTTATTAGTGAATCCCCCCAAATTAAAAAAAGAAAGAAAATCAATCTTAAATAAAGTATAATTAAAATTCTACTTTTAGCATTTTAGGTATCTCGCAGTAAAGTCAAATGCTATAAAAGCGAAGACTTCTTCAAAATTGCAGTTTATTACTAAGGTTTCAGTCGTGCACTTATCGCAACCAACCAGGTACGTAATTTATCAAATTTATTTATTTTATAGTTTCTCGCATTTTAGCATCGTATACTATGTGTAATAAAATATCTAAAGTTCTTAGTGCTGAGATGTGTTTGTAAATGTGTTAGCTCGCTGTATCCTGTATGATTTTATATATATTGCAGAAATTTGTGTGATATTCGTCTTAAAGAACTTAAACTTCATAGTTACGGCATTGTGCCGATCCGTCCTTACAGTGATGGATTAAAGATTCGGAGTAATACCGCCACTATTCAGCCCATGGTTATCGTAAAACCCGACTAAGGGAGCAATCTACATAATTAAATGATCACGGGACTGCAAGGAGAAAGGAAACTTGATGCAAAGTCTATACCAACCTGTCTAGCGAGCTTGATATACCAGGCCAAAACTTTCTTTCTTAGAAGGAAAATTAAGCCGTGGACTTCCAATGGTTCTTGACGATAAACGCCGATAACTGAAATGGACACTAGATACGTGAAGACTGAGACATAACATAGCAAATTATATTGTTATAATGGAGTGTTCAGCACAATTCAGTGGTGTATACCAAAGGCATCGATATTAGTCAATATAAATAGAAAATAAACCAGAAACTTTCAAGCACAAAAGTAATCAGTGTAGTGAAACGGTCACCGACGAATGTTTTCTAATTATATTTTAGCAAGAGATGAGGATTATTCGTAAGCCACGAAAACGAGCTCTTAGGACCAAACCCTCCGTAAAATAACTAAGTACTAAAGAAGTGTAAGAACGTGGCGTCTATCCAAACGCTAAATATTAACAACTTAAACTGGAAGATGCAGAATTAATGCACCTTATTTTTAGAGTTTTAGAGCTTTATAAGAATTTGTTCTAAATATGTTGGCGTAACGTAAGACTTAAAGGTCCTAGGGAGGATTCCGCGATAACTAGTGTGGGTCTGTCTATATTGGTAATTACTACCAGTTGTCATACAATAGGTTTATTTCAATGCCGATTACTTCGATCAAACTACAAACTGAAATCTAATGGAATTATTAGATATTAAAAGTTTATTGCTAAAAAACGTTTTAACCTTATACACATATGATACACAGTTCAAATGTGAAAATTTCACAGAAATTTTAGCGTCACAGAAAACAATCTGTTTCTGTATAATATAGTTAAAAGTAACTTTCAAGCTTAGCTTAGCTTTTAATTACAACTGCAATTTCGAAAAGATGTTCATAAGAAGATTTTAGTCAAGATGGTGTTTGTAGTAACAATTACTCGATGATAATTGACCACGTCATTCTATGGACATCTACAACTCATGAGACATAGTGCGCAAACACCGTTGGAGTCACTAATTCGTGGCGGCTTACATACGAGTATACCGGCTCCATCAGGAGAAAACTGCTCCAACGTGATGCTTAACAATCTTAATATGATCAACCATAAGCTTAAAATGAATGTGCTTTTGTTACTTGACAAAATCCTATACGTATATATTTTTTTATTGTTTGTTGTTCCTCCAGAAATTAAAACTGGGTTTAATTAGTCATTAAAAAATACTACATATGCAATTAACAGTCGTAAAGTTTCGTTCCAAACGATATAATAACCGCGTTAACTTAAGATTTGTTTTGTTTTTCGGTGGTTATAACAATCAAAGGTCATTTAGCCACCACAAAAACACAAACAGTTTTGTTATGCAGACCTAAATACTACTTGTAAGACTTCATATTCATTTGACATACAAAATTTAATATAATAATGTAGTTATCACATAATAATCATCATTATAAAGTTTGAAGGAAAATTGCTTCGATAAATAAACAATTTTACAACGAACAACTGAAGCTAGAATATTAAATATTTAATTTTTAATTCTTTATCAATGCTTGCCTTCAAACACGAGAAAGATATCAAGACGCAATCTTCCCTCTTAAAAGGAGGCTTTGGGCTACTATACTATTACTACTATACAACGCTGAACAGACGAATTGGTATAGAATCTTATTCAAGTTTTCCTTCTCATTACATGTACTCTTGTCATGCAATTTGCTCCGTTAGTCACCTCATGTGATACCCTCGGTACGAATAGGGGAAGACACTACGTATCTTAATCTATCGGCCGCGCAGTGGTAGCGTATGCGATTGCTGTGCTAGAGGTCTCGGGTTCGATTCCTGAGTCGGACCAAATGTTTGTATGATCTGCAAATATTTGTTTCGGAGTTTAGGTGTTCTCTATGTATAATGTGTATGTATTTACAAAAAAGTATATATGTATTAATATCAGTTGTCTAGTACCCATAGTACTAGCTCTGCCTTATTTGGGACTAGATGGCGGTGTGTGTAAGATGCCCGAAATATTTATTTATAGTTATTTATTTATTTATCACCACACTGTAACATAAATATATTTTATAGAATCAATTTTTTTCAGCGTCCAGATGAAATCCACCGTTGTAATCTGCGTATTGTTTCTCGCCGGCTTTGCTCTGGCGCAGCCTGGCGATGATCATTACACTTCCCAGTACGACAACGTTAACATGGAAGAAATACTTAACAATGATAGGTTGTATGAAGCCTACTTCAAGTGTCTCCTCGATCTTGGCAAGTGCACTCCAGATATAAAAGAAGTAAAAAGTTAGTATTTTCCTTATGTACTTAGTAAGTAATTTAAAAAGCTAGTTGTCTCTTGATCTAGTTGTTATTCTGGATCCTGACTAAGCTTAGCCAGTAGTTGTGGTTGTAATTTTTAAATGGGAATCGATACCTTGTCCGCTAAGAGATGATTGCTAAGACAGTCAGACTCAGGACAGAAAATTATAATAAAGAAAAGAAATGATCACGCTTATTAGCATAGAGGCAAGTCGTGAAGAGATAATAATTAGCTATTTTTTTATGGATTATCGGCAAACGAGTATATATATCACCTGATGGTAAGCGATTGCCGCCGCCCATGGACACCCGTAACACCAGAGTGCTTTGCCGGCCTATGTGGGATGGGGAGGGGGATCGGTATAGGTATGGGCCTCCGGTATCCTCACTGTAAGTGAGTGAGGACACCACTCACTCGGTAATACACAGTGTAGGCACTGTTTCACACCGGTTTTGTATGATGTCGTGGTATCACTCCGATAAAGCCAGCCCATGCATGCCGAAGCGTGGCTCTCTCACGGTTAGCGTGTTCATTTCTTCTGTTTTGTAAATGTTACTTATTTATATCTTGAATTCACTTAGAAATAGGGAAATAATGTTTACCAATATCAGGTTATTCTAGCTACAGCCCTGGCTTGCGCCTAGTTGGGTTAACAGGGTAGAGAAAGATGTAAAATGTGTTATCATCATCATCTCAGCCTTATGACGTCCACTGCTTTACGTAGGCCTAAGATGTGTAAGATAGGTTTTTATTATTATATTTTGTACTTGTTCATACAAAGATTTTCCATGATTTTAAAAACATTTTTTGTTTAGAGCATATGAAAGAAGCTATGGAAAATGGGTGCGCCAAATGTACTGAAAAACAGAAGAAAGATGTCAAAAATGTAATCAAACATTTGATCAACCATAAAAAGAACGACTGGGTGCAGCTGACAGCAAAGTACGATCCTGAAAACAAATACAGAACAAAGTATGAAGACAAGCTGCGTGAAATCAAGGCTTAGATGTGATATGGCTCCGTAAAGCGTCTGCCTTACCAACGCAATAAAATATTAATCATTTCTTTTTTTGTTTCTAATATCAGAGTTTGAATAAAATTTGGAAGTTTCATTGTGTGTTGTAAATTCACAGAATACCGTTATCCTTACGCAAATTTCTTTTATTATTTAGTTATAACTAGAAAAGTAAATAATAAATGAGCCAATACAAAACTGGAAATAAGAAACACACACTATATTATTTACTTATTTTATTGCTTTATTATCTTATTATATATAATAAGATGATAAAGATATATATTTATATATTTATATATATATATATATATATATATATATATATATATATATATATATATATATATATATATATATATATATATATATATATATATATATATATATATATATATCTTATATTTCATTCTAATTGATTAAACGATGACTACTAAAGATCACAAGTTACACACGTTAATATTAAATTATACTCACTTTGATATTTTGTTAACAATTATTATTACATAATAACACTAATTTAGTTGATTCGTTTTATAACTTTTTATCCTAGATCTTAGATTTTAGTTCAAAACATCGGACCTGACTGACGAATCCTTCATTTGTTATGTTCTTTATTTTAAAAATGAACAATGTCACACACTTAAGTAGCACAGAGACAAGATGTTATAAAAATCGTACAGTTTAAATATGCTGATATAATTAAGTATAAAAAAATATAATTATGCATTAATCAAACGAATTGAGAACCAGTCAACCTAAAACATCAAGCAAAAAAATCCTATCCGTTGACTTAGTATCTACACATTCAATCAGGCAACTTGTTTCACAACAACTGATTCCGAGAAGCGATGGGTCATCGACGTCTGAAATCTAAACGAAAATTTAGTGTATTCCTCTGATTGATACCTGATATTTTTAATTTTTGTCTATCTCTCTGTCCGTTTGGTGCAGTTAATATCTGGAACGGCTAGACAGATTTCGACGAGACTTTCACCGGCAAATAGCTGGTATAAGAAGTAACTGATGCTCTTTTTTAGACTGGCTTCGCTCCGTGGCATTACCCGCGATTATTATTATAAACAGAACCACCGCGGGGGATACTGCGAGGCTGAACTAGTTATAAAATAAGTATTTAATACCTTTGTTGTGTTTTTGTACGAAGAACAAACTGATACGCATCCCATATCTGTGCGAAGACGTGTACGCTATCTAAAGAAAATTCATCATCCTCCTGTACGTAACAGTTTAAAGATAATCTTTGAAGCAACTAAACTTACTCCATTACGCATTACGCGGCAATCCCAAATGCTGTTGTTGTGAATAAACATGAAATTAATGTAAGACGGCATTGGTGTCCATTCCGTTGTCTCTCTAATGTCTAAAATTATTCTAATATGTTTATAGTAAAGTCGTTTCTCTGTGGCTTGAGTTAAAATATTATGATGGTGGTTCAGCCTACTACTGTCCATTGCTGAATGAAGGTTTCTCCCAAAGTTCTCCAACTAACCCGGTCTTGGGCAGTCCGCATCCACGCGGTATAAAAATGCTATGATTATAATTTATTAAGACAATTTGAGATTTCATTCTAAATTACTACAGTTACATAGTATACTCAGACTTTATGATATACTGTTAACGCAATGGTGAGGTCTATTAACATTCATTATCTTTTTAATACTTGAAGAAAATTTTACTTCACCTAAAATGATTTTCTTCGAAATCTTAATTTCATATTTCTAAACATAAATCCAACTCTATCACCATCATTAGATGAATGGGCACATGAAATTTTTTTTATTGAATTTGAGGCACTCCGGTATCCTCACTCACTCGGGGAAACACAGCGCTTACGCCATTTCACACCGGTTTTCTGTAAGGCCGTGAGTTCAATCCGCTCGAGACGGCCCATTCATTCCGAAGCGTGGCCTCTCCCAAGGAGTCCCATTGAAATCTCAATACTCCCTTTTAGTTTTTCCACTCATAGTAATGAATAAGAAATTATGAAATAAAATTAATTTAAATGGCCGTGAGTAGAGTACATAATACACTGAGATATATATCAACGTGGACGAGGCCGAAAAGATATTCTAAACATACCACGGACCGAAAAGCGAAGCGTAGACAACTTATCAATAATTATGTAAAGCAGAATAAATAAAACAGTAGTCTTCTAACTGGTACTCTTGGCAGTTATATAGGAAAACCTGTATTCTACAGAGGAAGTTTTGTGCTAATTAAAAGAAAATATAATATTAAGGGCTCGTGGATTAGTAGTAATTGAATAGGTTGACACATTGAAAAAAAGGAATGGACCCCTCTGTGCCTCAGCAACCGCGTTAAGCCATCAGTCCTGGTTGCCATACACACATCTTTGGCGATCGTTACGAGTAGTTGGAGCGCTTAAAAGCCCGATAACACTCCTTATGCAGAAATCGATTGTGCATAGTATTAGGAGTTTGTGGAGGTCTGATGGAGTTCGTGCCACGTAATCCGTATCCACATAAGTTCGGCCGTATCAGTAAACATAAAGCCGATCCAAACCTAAATCGACAAAAAATGCTCGGAAGAAAAAAATATAAGTATGTATATTCAAAGCCAACCAAAATAATTTAGACGTTTTGAGACACAAGAATCGGAATCATTCTAAGCCTCCTACTCTTTTTTTGGCTGATGATGTAACTAACTACAATAATAAGCGTTTTTACCATTATATATGACGCACGTACTCGTATACACTTTGTTGAACATAATCCGTGCTGATTGCCTTTATTATAGACTACATTTTTATAAAATACATCAGGCAATCCATGACAAACTATAAATATTTTAATCAAATGCAAAATTATTTATTTCTAACTATAAACCTAGTGCAACAGACACCAGAAAGTATGACACTACACTACTTTACTTGCTTAGAACTAGGGTCTCAATTTAAATAATTATACGTGTTATTTTTTAGGCTATTTTAGCAAAGTTGAAGTTTCTGAACTAGTTGAGACTATGACTCTGAAAGTTCATTCGTGCTTATAGTGTCCTAAATTAAAAAAACTAAGAATATGTGAATATGGTATAATTGTTCACATTAGTTAGGTTGAAACATGAGCAGGATGAATTTGTGTGCTAATTAGGTTGCTACTAGAAATACTCAGGAAGGGTTCGGTGTCCTCGAAGCTTAAAGTTTTTAAATAGTTACAGATGGACCTTATACAGTCTAATTTCGTCAATTTGCAGAGATTTAGAATTATCCTAGTGAGTCTATTATATAGAAAGGACCGAGAAACAGAGCAAATCTGTGTGTAAAGACAGTTCTGTAAAATGAGGCTGTATAAACTCTGTCTTTTCGCTCTTTCGCTTTCTGTGTGTTTGTGTTGGGTTAAGGTCGTATGCAAAATTAATAGCTGTCTTATCGTGAGATTGTTCGGCAATTCATATAGCTGCGCTGTAGGAAACATAAAGTGTGTTATTATTAAGTTGCATTACTAAGTATTTAGTTGAAGTGACTAATTAATAGCAGGGTATTTACATGAGTTATTAGTCATATCTATGTTGTTGTCATTGCAGTACTGTAATTTAATATTGTATTGATTTCCTGAGTACTGGCCATCAGTTTTAATACTAAAGGTAATATAATTTGTCTTTAGGCTTTTGTAAGCCCTTGCGTATATCTCGTCCCTAGCTTTTACCATTGAAATATAACACTTAATCATCTGCATATGTATTAATATTGCCTTTTTCTAAATTTAAATTACACATATCGTTTATGTAAACCATGAAAAGGATGGTACAAGGACGCTTCCTTGTGGTACACCAATAGTAATGCGTTCCCTGGTATTGCTTAGTTTATTTAACCTGGGTCGTCTGTATCCTATTTATTAGATAGTCAATCAGAAGTTTGAAATTTACTGCGAAGCCCAAAGCAATTTATTTTATTAATTTTGTGGAAATCGAAACGGTTTAGAAGGCTTTTGATAAATCTAACAAAATCGCGTCACGTCATCAAATTAAGAACAGCATCCTGTGTCGATATTTTAGCACTGAATTCAAACAGATTTTTTGAAATATTTTCTTTATTCTCTATGTAGTTTCTTAGTCTGTTTTTCAAAAATTGCTTAACTGCACAGAAATGGTTGTCATTTTAATTCAGTTCAGAATAATTATTTAGTTGAGAATTCCGTAGCTGTAATAGCAACTGTTTTTTTTGCTCAATGTACATTTTGATATAGTAGGGCTGATGTTGTGCAAGTAGATATCTTTATCATCACTAATTAATTATGTTTAACAGTATGCATATGTTTAAGTAAAAATAGAAGATACAAGTTGACTGCACGTATGACCTAGTGATGTAAGTGTTCGCTACGCCATTAGGCCAATCGTGCTCAAAGTACTAAAGAATGTTAATGATACTGATGATGGTGATGAATATACAGAAACAAATGTTAGTTTATATGCTGAAAAGAAAGTTTTACCTTAAAAAAATAATTTCTCCAAATATTTTACGAAAACTAAGACGCAGATAGAACCTAATTCAAAATAAAAACTACCTACATTTTGGGCAACGCTAAATTTAAACTATAATGAAAATACTTAAAATGTTATAATATGGTTGGTATGGTTAATTAGCAATTAACGAGTTTGAATTCATTTATAGAGCGTGGGTATGTGTGAGAATGATAAGTGTTATACTTTGCGCATTGTATGTTGTAGATCGTTTCGAGTTTAACCCCTACCTAATGTCACATACAGGTCGGTATCATATATTGTATTTCCAATAAGTGAAATCTATTGTAATTAAGAAGTTCGAGTAATAAAGTCATAAAAGCAATTACTAAAAAGCTTTTGAAAATCTAGAGTTTCGTGCTTTTGTGCTTCCAATGTATTATTAACAAAATGTTCAGGGGAAAAAAAATGTTTCAAATATTCGAAAAATTGTTTGAATAAATAATACTATGGATCCGACATTTTTATAAAAAAAAATATCAAGTAATGGGATGTACGAAAGGTATGGTAGGTGAAGTGAACATATGACATACCATTCGTTGATTTCTTTTTCATACACACTTCACACTCATCAGGAATTCAGGAATAAGGAGTGTAAATTCCATAATACCTTCAAAGTTTAAATTATTCAGAGTCAGTCCGATGGAATGATGTGGTTTTTTAAGCCTCGCAGGCCGTCATCCAACCGGGGGTTTACGAAATCAAACTAACTCACTCTTCCATACAAGCGCTTTCATACAAGGGCCGAAATAACCAAAACAGAAAATATCAGCGAAGATTTTTCTGCTACAAATACTATCGCTGTATAAAGGTGCCTAAATTTTCAATCCCTCTTTATTTTACAGAAGCAAAATGAAATTCGCCATAATAGTTCCGTGTGGTGTGCTACCCGCTACCCTAGCTCTAGCTCGGCCTGGGGATGGTCACTACATTGACAGTTACGACAACGTGAATCTGGATGAGTTCTTATCCAATAAGAGACTATTGCTGCCACATATCAAGTCTTGATCAGGGCAAGTGCGCAGACAACGCAAAAGAACTCAAAGGTTGAATTCTTCATAATACCTCCCTAGCAACTCATTGCGGTATTAAAACAGAATAGTGCCTTATATTTTATTTTTTTATGACATCGAATTTTTTTTTATGGAATACGGGCAAACGAGTAGACATATCGCCTGATGGTAAGCGATCACCGCCGCCCATGAACACCCGTAACACCAGAGGCATCACAAGTGCATTGCCGGCCTTAGAGGATGGGGAGGGGGATGAGGGGAAGGGTTGGATTATGGGCCTCCGGTGTCCTCATTCACTCGGTGAAACACAGTGCAGGCGCTGTTTCACACCGGATTTTCTGTGGCCCATGCATGCAGAAGCGTGGCTCTCCCACAGTAGGTACCCAATATTCGAAAAATAATTAAAATTTATGGCCGTTTTATAAGAAACTAATGCTCGTTTTTGTTTTTACAGCATATCATTGAAACCTTAGAGAACAATTGTTTGAAATGTACCGATGCACAACAAAAGGGAACCCGTCGCGTTATTCCGCATCTGATAAACAATGAGAATGAATACTGGGTCAAGCAGACTGCCAAGTGCGAACCCGAGAACAAACATGGAACGGATTGTCTTAAATAATTACGACTCCTTCCAACATTTTGATGATTTTCAGAAAACGAGGTTTTCTTAAAATGAATTATAAATAATTTGGCGATAATATTTTATTAGTGTTTCTACATTTTTTGCTATCAAATAAATTTCTCAAAAGAATGTAGGTCCTAATTATCAATAATTCAATTAGAAATATTTTTAACATTATTCCAAAAACAATTAATATTTTATTTCATTTTTGTTTCTTTTTTCAAAGTATATATTTTTGTAGGGATTAGAGATACATCTCTAAATATATATTTATAATAGACTAACGTATCCATGCAACTTTGTGTTTGTCAATGAACAATGCTCAGCTCCTATTAGTCTAAGCGTGATATTAACTTTATTATCTTAGGCACACCAGCTTAACATAACTTTAAAAAAATACATTAAAATCGATTAGATAGTTTTCTAGTTCATCGTGAGCAACAACATGGCACAAGAATCTTTCCATGAAATGATTTCGCTTGCGATGTTTGTTCACTTAGGGCTCTTAAACTACCCAACAGATTTAAATGCAGTTTTTAAGAACAGATAGATTTAAGCATACATATTATAAAAGAAAAAGTTGAGAATTTTAAAAGATTACCGCGCGAAGCAAGTACGGATCGCTTGTATATATATATTTAAATAATTATAGCATCTATGCATTATTAAAAAAATAGACGTAGTTCCTTCTTCAAGTCACATGTTTCAACGGCCAAAAAAATATAAACTAAAAATGAACACGCTAGAACATTCAAACCAAATTTTTTGTTCAGCGTAATCAGTACTAAAGCGAATAAAATCGTGTATTAAGCAAAAATTTCATATGTTAATAGGTTTATTATTTCTATTTTTGTGACTTAATGTCTCGGTTTTATTCTACGATAATAGTTAACAAGGGTGCAAAGTTCCTTTTTAACCGCGTGGTCAATTTTGATGACCGAGCAAGCGAAGGATTCTAAAATTAGAAATAAGAATAGAGAGAATGAAAAGGGCTCGAGGCGTAAAAGCTTTGCACTCGGGTGCAACACTTAACTTTTCATCCCACCTCAGCGAGGAAATGACTAAATGCAAAAAATCATTTACAATTATAATTGTATCTTCAAAATGAAGTTTGGAGGTCCGTAGACGGTAACCCTCATCATCATGAGCGGCCTATTTTAAATGGTGATCCTGGACTGGACTAAAATGTCCAGTCCAGGACCTGATGTCATCTATCCACTTCCATCAAGTACCTTATGCATGTATTAGGACATTCCGTGTCCTTAAATACATATGTATATGTATTAGTAGCTCTTTGGTGTAAATCCTCGGGACTGGATGAAGTATTTTCTGCACTTCTACAGTGGCATCCCAAAGAGGTAATTAAACATCTAACACCTATTTACAGGGCTTGTATAGCACATAAACACATACCAAAACTGTGGAGAGAGGCTAAAGTAGTCTTCCTACCTAAACCAGGTAGAGAGGACTACACACTAGCCAAGTTATACGTATTTAGGCCTATCAGTCTCACATCTTTCCTTCTGAAAACTTTGGAGAGATTAGAAGACAGGCACCTACGAGACGGAATTCTCAAGAACACTCTACTACATCCCCAACAACATGCATATATAAAAGGCAGATCAACAGTCAGACTGTACACAAGACGGTAGTACAAAAAATTGAGTCAGCTTTCGCGAACAAATTGTCAACAATGGCGGCCTGCATAGACATAGAAGGCGCTTTCGATAAAACATACGCAACAGCATAAACCGCACCCTTCAAAAATTTAAGACCGAACCAGTCACCGTGAACTGGATCACTGAGCTGGTCAGTAAAAGGGCGGTTCAGACAGCGGTGAATACTACTATAAGAGCAAGGGTAGTTAGACGATGCCCAGAAGGTGAGGTCCTATCAGCGCTTCTATGGAACATAGGAGTAGACAGCCTCATAAAGAGACTAAATGATCGAGGATACAGTACTACCGGTTATGCGGATGATCTAACAATTCCGATAAGTGGGAGCGCGGAAAATGTGCTATGTAAGGTCATGCGTTCGGCTTTTCAGATTGTAGAAGAATGGTGTGACTAACAGAAACTGTCAGTAAATGCGAAAAAAACAGAACTTAACCTTTTTACCAACAAAAGGAAGTTACCAGAACTACAACTACAAAAATTATTCAATACCAATCTCTCCCTGTCAACTCAAGTAAAATATCTAGGCGTTATTCTTGACAACAAATTGAAATGGGAGTCATATCGAAGAAAGGACAAGAAAGGCTTGTATAACTTTCAATCAGTGTAGAAGACTAGTTGGTAAAAGATGGGATCTTAATCCAAAGATCACACTTTGGTTATACACTGCAGTTATCAGACCCTCTATCATCTACGGATCAGTATGGTGGCCCAAAACGCAACCATCCACAGCTAAAATGAAACTTCAGAATCTACAATGCTTGGCCACAGTAGCAACTACTGGATGCATGAAAACTACTCCATCAACCGTATTAGAGTGTCTCTTGAACTTGACCTTGATCTGGTCATTGAACAGGAAGGGATAGCAGCTGCCCTAAGACTAAGATCAAACGGACTGTGGAAGATGAACACAGAAGCAACACATACAATAGTTCTGCAGTGGATCCTAAAGGAAATTCCACTCCTAGAGGCACCTATGGACAGAACTTTATGTCAACATATCTTCGATCGAAGTTATTGTATCTAACTATCCGCAGAAGCAAAAGATGGCTCTGGCGTCGGTGAGGTTAGAACTGCTACAAAACACCAAAAAGTACCGGAGCAGGCTTCTTCTCGAATGACTTAAATATCAAGATATCAACTACTCTGGACAATCTAAACAAAATCTTTCAAGCAGAATGTGTTAGCAGAATTAAAGCAGCACAAACAATTGCATCCAGAGATGTGAAAGACTTAAACATCAAAATTGTCTCTGAGGGTGCATCTGTGCTTCAAGCTCTGCGAAACAACAAAATGACCTCTCTCTGCCCCCATCAAGGAGTGTCATGACAACCAATCAAGTCCATTGCAACCACCACACACACACACACAAACACACAAAAGTTAACTTAAATATCACAATTTTACACCAAAGTCATTAAAATTTAAAATAAACAAACAAACAAAAACCCATAATGTCCCACTGCTGGGCTCGGGTCTCCTCTCAGGAGAGGGTTAAGGCCATTCGTCCCCACGCTGGCCAAGTGCGGGTTGGGGACTGGCAAGAATACGTTGTGGCTACGTAAATCTTGCCGTTGGATGTTTTTAAGCCGCCCGAAGGCCTCCAACTAAGCTTCACGACTGTTATCGTATGATAATAACCGGGACCGACTGCTTAACGTGACCTCCGAATCACGGAGACGCTCATGGTAACATGCCACCAGCGGTCACCCATCCAGGTACTGACCGCGCCATCGTTGCTTACCCTCGATGATTGTTTCTAATCACCGAGTCCAACTGGGCTATGAGCGCCACGCCAAAATTTAAAATGACACAATGCAATAGAGACACTTGGCAGTTTGATTATGACTAATTAGGTACTGGAACCGATTCCCAGGCTAGTCAAAAACTGTATTTTGGGGAACAGGATTCAGTCGCAATTTTAATTTTTTTTCCAATATGTTTAAATTTGAAGTTTGGAGGTGACGCCACTTGCAATTTCAAAAACTCATCTAGATATGTTTAGTAACTTAGTGTTTGGTGTATGTTTGTGCAAGTGCCAGCGCTTTTTTGTGTGTATGCGTATATGTATATGGGTCTCTCTCTCTGTCTCTCTCTCTCTCTGTATGTGTGTGTGTGTGTGTGTGTGTGTGTGTGTGTATGCGTGTGTGTGTGTGTATGCGTGTCTGTGTGTGTGTGTGCGCGCATGTATCAGTGCGTGTGTGTGTGCATGGGTGTATGTGTTATGAAATAAATTTGACTAGGTCCTCCATCTTTTCATAATCAAGTTCTAGAAAGCCATTATCGAATTTTTTTTAACGTCATTATTGCTATGTTGCCTCCAATATTTAACTTTTTATTAATGTCATTACAGACTTTAGTACTTAGACTAGCAGGTTATCTCCTCGCGAAATAAGCTCTACATACAACTCTGGGACACACAGATAATTTAGCTTTGTAGTATATCCATATATCTTCTCTCACTCTCACACACCTCCGTCGCTCACAGTTGGCTGAACAATGTCACAACCGTACTTGCACTAGAGATAATGTAATGCTTCCTTCTAATTCATTCAAAAATAGTACAATGAGTGAGCGAATGAATGAATGGGTTACTGAGTGAACTGATTGAAAAGATGCATATACTACAAGTTTAATAAAATAATTAAACTTATAAGCTAAGTAGGTATATGGCTCTCACGTGGCAAAAATTTTAACACTTTTGTACGCCAGGCCGTGTCCACACAGAAATCCATAGTAAAGTACGAATACTCATTTACGATTCTCACATGTTGACAATATATTCAATGTTATGAATTGGGGGGCCTGGAGATCTATAGCACAGGCCTCGGCTTAGTTTGGACTCCAGATCTCCCACAAATTACGAATTTCTTGTAAAAATTCTGTCAACAATGCTGTAAACATGATGTAATTTATGGAGATAAGTTGGAAATAAAATCATAATAGAAGAATGTAAGTAATATTTATTTTAATATAAAAATATGATTATTTAGCGCAATAATTAGTAGGTACTATGAAAATAAAAAAAACAAGGCTACTGAATAACGACTATTACTATGCCAAAATTGTATTATTTACTTTAAATTGTAAACAGCGACTTTAAATTGTAAACATAATGTGAGTCATAGTTATTAAGTACTAGTTTTTACCTGCGTCTAAGTCCGCATGTTTTGTTATGGGATAGGGGCAAACGAGCAGACGTACCTCCTGATGGTAAGCGATTTCCGCCGCCCATGGAGACCCACAACGCCAGAGGCGTCACAAGTGCTTTGCCGGCCTTTGGGGGATGGGGAAGGGTTGGGGTATGGGCCTCCGGTACCCTACCGGATGGCGTAAGAAAGCGGTTCCCGGATCTCTCCCATCTCAGGCGCAGAGTGGCACACCGTGTGGTTTTAGTCGGTCCGATTCCGACACACCGCCCCGCCGCAAACCCCAATGGGGTGAAGACCAGTGGGGTTTCCACACGTAAAAAAAAATGGGCCTCCGGTACCCTCACTTGCTCACTCGGTAAAACACAGTGCAACTTCTGTTTCACATCGGTTTTCTGTGAGGCCATGGTATTCCGGAGTAATACCATTCGTGCTGAACCCTGGCTCTCCAACAGTGCGTGTTTGTCGATTATCAAGTGTACACTATGTTCTTCCTCAAGGTTCAAAATATCTCAATCCAAATTTAATTAAAATCAGTACAGGGTGTTAGGCATGAAAACGTAACAGACAACGTAACAAACATATTTAATTTGGAATGAATACTATGGATTTGAAGTTTGGTGAGACTGTATTTTGAATAATCGTGGTCTCTAGCCTTATGGAGCAGCGGTAGCGTATGCGACTGCTGTTCTTGAGGTCTCGGGTTCGATTCCCGAGTCGGATCAAATGTTTGTATTATCTACGAATGTTTGTTTCGGAGTTTGGGTGTTTTCTATGTATGATATGTATGTATTTACAAAAAAAGTATATATTTATTTATATCAGTTGTTTAGTACCCATAATACAAGCTCTGCTTAGTTTGAGACTAGATGGCGTTGTGTGTTAAATGTCCGAAATATTTATTTATTTATTTATTTATCCCACCCGTTTCTTTAATTTCAATTTACATTCTTACCTTTTCTTTTAGAAACGATATGATCAAGTGAATCTAACTAACGTTGTTATTTAGACGTCTAAAAAATACATACTAACTCTTAAGCCTACCTAAAGTTTGGAATTTCTGAATAAAGTTATATTTTATAATACTTAATACCTCGAAAACTGAAGTAAGTTATTTTGTTTTTTTAAGGAAATGATAAAACATTTAATTAGGAGCAATTCAATGTTTTATAATTCTGGTTTTTCATGGACTTCAAATGCCTAATTCATGCGGGTTTTTTATCATATAAAGATAATTATCTAGCAAAATTAAACTTCTAGCCTAATACTAGACATGTTTTAAGATAAATTACTAGGTATTCACGGTTTGCTTTTATTTGTTTGTTTTTGATTGCACTTTGGGCCTAATGGTTTGTGTAACTGTGCCAAATGTTGTGGGTTCAAATCTCACAAGGGACAACACTTTGCGAAATTCACCAATTGGTGTTCTAAAAAAAATACAAAAAACATTTGTTCACTTTTATCTAAACTGTGACTCCTGAACCGTTTATAAATCCCTAATGTAATTTCGAGAATATACCAATGTATATAATCGGAACGAACTACTACTACTAGCTAATCTACTAACTAACAAGGATCAATATGCTATAGGCTAGCGATGAGTAATAAAAGGTACGGAACATCAAATAAGTATTTTCCGAATGGCATGAAATATGTTTTGTATTACACACTACCCCCATGTAATAACCTGCGATATCGAAAGGCTAAATCAGCGTAACCTTAGTTCCACTTAAAGACAAGTGGAAGGTCCATTGCCGCAAAACATTAATATGATTGAATGGAACTTCAGTAGATACCTTTATTCAAACAAAAATATATATGAAAGGAAGGTAATTGTCAAAGAAGGATATTGCTTATGTTAAAGGATCAGAGAAGAGATGGAGTCAATCTGTTATTATCAAGGAGACCACTATAGTTTGTTGTTTTTAGGGTTCCGTACCCAAAGGACAGTTGAAATTTTTAGATGCGATGTATTTCTATTGCCGCTATGACAACAAATACAACATAATAGAATAAATATTTAAGGGAACTCCCTTACAACAAATGTGCTTTTTGCTCGATATTTACAAGGGCAACAGGTAGACGCTAGAAAGGTATAGATATTGCACCCCTCTTAGAAATTAAGTATTTTTAGCAACGACGCAGATAAAATATAAAGAGCGTCTTTCATCGAAATAAGGAACATTCCCTAGAAATGAAATAATTATATACATGCCAATGTATGAGAACTGTTTCTTCAAAAGTAAAAAAAACCGGCCAAGAGCAAGTCGGATTAGCAAGGGTTCCGTACAAACCTCTAGGTATATAAAAGTTTTTTTTACAGATTAAAGGTAATTAGATCTAAGCAATAAATATGCATTTAAACTTGATACCTCTTAGCATTCATGAGGAAAATGGTAATTAATAAGATTATAATTATTTAAAAATATATTAGTACATGTGGATTATGCTGACGTAACCAAAAATTTTAGGTTTTCGATATTTTTCCTTTATGTGTGCTATAGAACGTTTCTTCGTGCAAAATTTCAAGATTCTAAGTCGACTGGAAGTATCCTTTTTGTTTCCGGTTTTGGTTTCTCGTGAGCAGTTGCAAATTTCAAGACATGCGGCTGTTTGTTTTGATTGCGTTAACAAAGTTTGATTTTGTTATAACTTGAAGTTAATATAAACGGCGCTCATAGCCCAGTTGCACTCGGGGATTAGAAACAATCACCGAGGGTAAGCAATGATGGCGCGGTCAGTACCTGGATGGGTGACCGCTAGTGGCATGTTACCATGAGCGTCTCCGTGATTCGGAGGTCACGTTAAGCAGTCGGTCCCGGTTATTATCATACGATAACAGTCGTGAAGCTTAGTTGGAGGCCTTCGGGCGGCTTAAAAACATCTAACGGCAAGATTTACGTAGCCACAACGTATTCTTGCCAGTCCCCAATCCGCACTTGGCCAGCGTGGGGATGTATGGCCTTAACCCTCTCCTGAGAGGAGACCCGAGCCCAGCAGTGGAACATTATGGGTTGTTGATTGAATATAAACCTGAGTATTTGTTATACATTTCAATTTAATACCTTTACGTATTCATGAGGTAAAGATAACCTTAAAATTTTTAATAATACTTTTATTATATGATGTAACTAAAAAAATATGCTTTTCGCAATTTTTCCTTTATCTGTGTTATGAGACGTTGCTTCGTACCTAATTTCAATTTTAGGTTCACGAAAAGTACCCTGTAGGTTTTAATACTCTTGCGAGTTTCGAAAATATGCATTATAAACGACCTATTATACAAAGTAACTAAAAACTGATATTTTTCGCAATTTTCCCTTTTTTATGCTATAAGATGTTGCTTCGTACCAAATTTCAAGATTCTGAGTACACGGGAAGTACCCTGTAGGTTTTTATTCCCATGCGAGAAACAAAAACTTGCAGCATAAACGCCTGTATCGTTTGATTGCATTGGCTTAGCAGTTTCATTTTTTCACAGCTCCAAGGAAAAGTAGACTTCAGTATTTGGTATGAATTTCAGCATGATACCTCCACGCGTTCCTGAGAAAAAAGATCTTAAGAGATAGACAGACGTACAACAAAGTGATCCTATAAGGGTTCCGTTTTTTCGTTTTGAGAAACAGAACCTTAAAAACAGCTCTTCCAACATTTGAAAATGATGTACTTACAAAAATAAATATATTTGTTTCCTTGTATTAAATGAAGAGAACGTTAATAAAAATTGCATAATTAATTATTATGAATTCCTACTCAACGATGTTTGAGTGTTAAAACACTTGCGTGTAATTTTTATTGTTTTATAAAGTTTGAAGGTATATAAATGAATCTTTACGCATTGTTTGTAGTAGACCGTTTCGTATTAACCTCTAGCTAACGTCTCATACAAGTCGGTAATATTATTATACTTACAGTAAGTGTGTATATTTTACTAAATAGGATTTACATTATTATTATTTAATAATTGGTATATACATATTTATATCGGAATGATGATATCCGAATAATAAAGTTGTTACAAACACGAGTCACAATCGAACGGTTCTATTAGTCAGGCGAGGTGGGTACGGTACCTCAATAAAGTGGCGCGATCGGGAACAGGGAACTGCTGCTCTTCAGATCTCGCTCCTCCGTCCACACCTCTAAACTGTGACATGGGTCAATCTTGAGTCATGATAGTTTTCTATTATTTAATTTATGATTTATTGTGTTCCTATTTATATGGTGTACCTATATTGCTCTTTGTGTGACCAATTATTTTCTAATGAATGTGTGTTTAAATGAATTCATATTCGTTGAGTGTGCATTTATACTAGTTAATAATTAGCTTTATTCGAAAATAACTGTACTGGTTAATATTTTTCGTTTGTAGATAAATAACTACCTACCTTAAACTCTTTATAGAAATTAAGGTTTTCAATCAGCCCTCGCCTTCATCGATTTTGGAACAGGTTTCGGTTACAGCCGAAATATATTTTATTTATTTATTGATCGCCTATGTGGCGCACTGATAGCGTATACTATGCTTCTAATCTCTAAATATTTATTAGATGTCCAAAATATAATTATTTTACTAGAAAACCTGTAAATGATTTGCCATAAATTTAACATTTTGTCCTTTTGTACTTTTAAAATATTATATATTATGAGTTATCGGCTGTTGTAGTTTGACACATTTGGAATAGTACGGTGTATCCCGTTAGACAATAAAAACTTCAAAATCTTTGTTATTTTTTAAAAATTATAAATAATATTTCCGCTATTGCTTCAGACTAAAGGAAGCACCATCGACTCAAAGATATTAACTGTTCAGAACAGCTGTGCCAAATACGATATCAAAAGTATCATTTTGCATTTAGTTGATTCTTAAGAAATTAATCCTAACTTGACAAATAAAACATATGACCTAAGCCCATATCAATTCTCCGCTAGAAACAAATACATGATATCGTATAAACGTGGTTCAATAATAAATCCTTCTCTGTACTTTCCAGAAATAAAATGAAGTTCGCCATATTAGTTTGCGTGTGGTTCTTCGCTGCCCTGGCTCTAGCTCGACCTGGCCACTACACTGACCGTTACGACAACGTAAATCTGGATGAGATTCTCTCCAACAAGAGATTACTGCTACCATACATCAAGTGTATTCTTGATCAGGGCAAGTGCGCGGCCGACGCCAAAGAACTTAAAGGTAATTAGTAGCACTAGCAGCCGTAATGGTTTCAGCCATCGACCACCTTGCTACTGCGTTGAATGTGTTGGGATCGAACCTTACATGAGTCAACACTTTATGTGTACTAGAAATTGTTGTTTTGAGCCTGTGTATTCTTTGCATCCATATCGTCAATGTTTAAAAAGTCTCCTTACACCTGCGCTAGGATATTTTCCTAGTGCGGGAAATATCGATTTAAAAAGTGTCTTAAATATCATTATATTTATTTTATATCAAGTAGATTTCGTTCTTATCGCATTTAAATATAATATTGGTAAAGTACTTTATATTTTATGTCCGTAGTAGTATCCTGTTGCTTTGAGCTCTCTTATGAATATACAGCTACACAGAAAGCAATAGTTATTTTATTTATTTTTAATTCTTAATTAAGTGAACTGTATCCATTAAACTAGTTTATTAATTAAGATTATTGAGTTTGTAAAATAAACTAAAGTCTTTCTTTTATTTTCAGCGCATATCATTGAAGCCTTAGAGAACAATTGTTTGAAGTGTACTGATGGGCAGCAGAAGGGTTCCCGTCGCGTAATCGCACATCTGATTAATAACGAGAATGAATACTGGATCGAGCTCACTGCCAAGTACGACCCTGAGAACAAATATAGAACCAAATACGAGGAGGAACTGCGCAAATTGTCTTAAATATTACAACTAATCAATAATCCACCTTGATGCCTGTCTAGGCTTCTCAAACAGTGTGGACCATTTGCCATATTTATAAAGAATTTGTTGTACCTTTCTCAATATTGCTTATAAAAAATAACTTTTGATAAAACCCCCATTTTTCTTTCAATATGCAAGAGGCGACTTCCACATAAAACGCAAAAAATGAAAACGCACAACAGCGCCAACAACCGAGGATACGATGAACGCACTATAGAAGTTCTCGCGCCGATTAGCATATATGCAACATCCCAAAATCAACTTTTGGGTAGTGGCCCGCCAGGCATGAACGCCCTGCCTGGTCGGAAGATCCTCCCTCTATGTCGGAGGGACATGCCACCCGTTCCTCCACATACGTATTACATACATACGTATGTAATTTGGTACTTATACATATTGAATTCCATTAAGATGTACATCTATGCTATAGTTCTTCGAATCTAGGTTCGTAGAATCAAAAGGTATCGTACGACAGTTCCGACAGACTGAAGAGTAAGGAGGATGTCAAAGAAATCGATCACTACAATATGCGATTCTCAATATCATTTCATTATATTAAAAAATCGAATTCAATGCATACATAGATTTATGTTTTAGATGTGTAGGACTAGTCTTGATACTAGAGTATATAGATATTACATATTACTATAGTAAACAACTGGAGTTCCTTCTTGATAAGAACCTCTACCTACCAAGACCTTTGGCGCTCTTTGGGGGAGGCCTTCTATTAGCAGTGGATGGCAGTAGAAAAAACTTATTTTCATCATGCATTATCGTTGACAGTTGGATGTTAGTTGAAACATAGGTATTACGAAATACAAGAAAATGTTTGCATTGAAAACGAATAATTATTAATGATTTCGATTCTCGTAAATTTTTAAAGTTTATTGGTATAAACGTGAATTTGGAAAGTCACAATAATGTGATAAAGGTTCTAACTACATGACTTTGAAATGATAGCCTACGAAAACATATATTATTTAGGTCATGTGTAGGTAATGTTTCTTTGTTGCTTATTGCAATGATGTAGGTTTAAATCCATACTTATATTATAAATACAAAAGTAACTCTATTTGTCTGTCTGTCACGCTTACACTGCCAAACTGCTTCACTGATTTCTATAAAATTTGGTGTGGATGTATTTTGATTCTGGAAGAAGGACATGGGCTACTCTTTAGGCGGGTAGAGCCGCTGGCAAAAACCAATTTAGTAATAAACATTGCACATCTTTTAATAAAATAAAAGTAGCTGCATAATTCCTTGGTTTTAATATAAAATAACAATGTTATTTCATATTAAAACGTACATACGGTACCTCTTAGATTAGATGGACTATAATCTATACTAATACATAAAAGTTTAAGAGTTTGTTTGCTTGAAAGAGCTAATCTCGGAAAGTACTAGTCCGATTTGAAAAAATATTTCAGTGTTAGATAGACCATTAATCGAGGAAGGCTAAGAAGTAAGAACTAACTAACATTACGCTAAGAACAATCAGGGCAGATCACTATTGAAGAATGTTACAAAGACGGGGCAAAACTATCACGCTACGGGTAATGGGAGACGGAAACGAGGTAGAGATAAAGTTTCTGAGGTTGTAGGGGTAATATCATCAACCAATTACGAAAATAATGATATTCATAATTTCTTAAGTAAGAAATAGCAATAGCTAGTGTAAGACAGCGGCAAAGCAACACATTATATTAGCACAAACTTACAATATCCTCTAATGCACATCAAGTAGAACGGCTGGTATACGAATGTCCCCCATTACTCCAACGGACGACATTTTATAACATATGGTAGGCTCGATCATATTCAATACTAATTCCCAAACTTAGTAGATAATATTTAACATTGCTTATCATAATTATTCTAATGATTATTATCATACAATTTTTATTTGGTTATACAGGATTGTGTAACACATAGAAGTACCATTGTATAAAAAGAGTACAGACGTCATTAACAATATTTGTAAGTAACGCCGGAAGCTGACAAGCGGAAGGCGCTGAGATATTAGTATTATTTAATATAAATTAACTATTTACTTGATTATTAAACGAGGTTGGAATAGTTACTTATAACACTAGTAACATATAACTAGCTTTTGCGCTCGGCTGCGCCCGCGTGTTTGTCGGTTATCGCAGCAAAGAGTAGCCTATCTCTTTTCTCAAGAATCATAGTATCTCTATTCCAAATTTCATTGAAATCGGTGCAGCGGTTTGCAACTTGAAAGCAAGACAGACGGACAGTTACTTTTGCATTTATAATATAATTATGGATATATAAACTTTTTACCTGGCACAAAAAAAACTGTGGAATGAATTGCCCCTGCGGTAATCTCGGGTAAATACGACCGAACTATAGGAACAAATAGAAAAAAATAACAGAACAATTATAAGCATTATTCTGTTTAAAGGATAGAAAAAAACACTGAAGACTATGTTGATCATGCTGTGCCGAAGCCTCGGGTTCAATTCCCTGGTTGAACCAAATGCTTGATGATCTGCAAATGTTTGTTTCATAGTTTAGGTATTTTCTATGTAATATGTACGTATGATATTTTATATATTACTATAAGTATGTCTATATATATTTATATAAGAATGTATATGTAATTATGAATGTATGCAACCCTGTTTGTGCTTGTAGATGAACCTCTTAATACTCTTCACCGAAGCACAGTGCACCTTTTCATTCATCTCCACATCACCCTACGGTAGACAAAGAGAGAATGCCTAAGGCTTTAAACTCTCCATTATATTTTAGTGCATAAAAATATTAAATAAATTAATTAACAAAAAGTATATAATTAGGTACTTTATCAGGTAATTATGCTCTGACGATATAACCTGAACTTAGTTTGAAGGTAGATGTCCAAAAATAAGGTTTAGCAAAGACCATATGTTGACTAAGGTACCTATTTATGAGATATTAAGCCACATGGTACTGATTTTTCATGGAGTTAAAAGTTCCCTTCCTGTCAGTAAAATGGTAGTATTTGTGGGCTTAAAGTAGTACCACTTAAAACGATAGGTTCTTGTTATTTTTTTAAGAAGACTATCACAGGTAATAAGGCTTTATTAGTTTACGAGTAATAGCCGTTCAACTAATGGTGACCCAGACCATGGTGGCCTAGTGATGCTTCTGCACCAGTGAGTCTCGCACTCATCAACGAAACACGACAGTAATAATCCTGTCATTTTAGGTTGATCTTCATTTGTGCTGAATCTTCATTTGTGCTGAAATCAGCGTGGCTCTACTACCTCATTACAAACTATTTAGCATTAAAAAGGCAACTACGGAACCCTACATAGGTCGTATTTTAACAAGTACATGGGTGGTGTTTCAATAAAATATTTCTCTTCAATCTTTTATTTATTAAAAGCAGTACTGTGTTTTTTGTTCCTAACTTAATGACAAAAACCTATGCCTACCATCTTTTTCATAATTACTTGTTTAATTTTGACAAAAAAGTTAAAATGATTAAATGGAAAATTTAATCATTAAGTAACAAAACATTATTTTCAATTGTCATGTCTGGTTGTCATAAACTCGCGTCTTTTGTATGTGTTTTTGCTTCAATAGGTAATTGATGGAACCTAATCATATATAAGTGCACATAACGTCGTTATTTTTAGTAAAACCCTGGTTTAGCTTCTCGTGAACTCGGAAAAATTACAGACTGGTAAGTGCTATATTCATATTATTTATACATATTTAAATATAAATAGAAATTAACACATTAAACCAAACACTTTGTACCCATTTTTATGAAAGTTATGTGAACTGAGAACTATGAAAATTGACACACATATTTGAGCAACATAGAAGCCGTACAAATCTTCTTCCTAAAATAAAATTAATTTGTTTATTTTTTAGTAGTTATTTTATTACATTATATTGTATGGATTAATCAAGATATATAGATATGACTTTGTTAAATGTACATTTATGTATTAACTTAAAACTAGGATTAATACTTGCGCAGTCACTAGACATTTCATAAACTTAAACCGAAATCCAAGTTACTTTGATCATAATAAAAGTGAATGATAAGTGCCTATCGGTAATATTGAGGGACGCTGACTTCAAATCCGCCATTGTAAAATTCTGCGTAAATATTTTTTGAATTATTAAATAGAAGACGAGAGAACACTCTAATAATCCTACTAATATTATAAATATGAGAGTTTGTGAGGATGTTTGTTACTCTTTCACGGAAAAATTACTGAACGGATTTGGATGAAGCTTAACAGTAACATAGCTTATACATCAGAATAACACATAGGCTACTATTTGCTGCGATAACCGACATATACGCGGGCGAAGCCGCGAGCATAAACTAGTATACTATATTTGAAATCCTTATCCTATCCCCCTGGTTCAATGCGTTTGAGTTAGATTGAAAGTCAATCAGAAAATTTGTAAATTAATTCTTTTCATGAAATATTTATCCAACAATCACATTTAAAAGCTTTTTTAAAACTAATCTAATACCTAATGTAATAAAACCTATCCTCATTTACATAACTTTGAAACGCATTTTTAATAACTTTAGCAACTCACAAAATAAAAAAAGAATGCATTATGTATTAATGCCCAGTAAATAGAATTTACCATTTTCAGGGAAATGAAACAAAAATTCGATTTTTTTCTTTAATATTATAACAATTTTTTGTATTTTTTCAGGATTAAAATGAAATCTGTCATTGCGTTTTGTGTGCTGTTTTTTGCCGCCATGGCTTTAGCAAGGCCCAATGATGATCACTACACCGATCGCTATGACAACGTCGATTTGGACGAAATTTTGAGTAATAAAAGATTGCTCCTGCCTTACATCAAGTGTATGCTCGACCAAGGCAAATGCACGCCTGACGCTAAGGAACTAAAAGGTAGGTAGTCATTTTAAACAGTTAACTCAATTCCTTGGTCGGTTTTCCATATTACATTGTCGTTTTTGAATTAAAATAAACGTTATTCCTATTAGTAAAGTATAAGTATATTGTTGTAACTAAAAAGTAATAAAGTCCTTCAAATTATTTGAAATTACTTGATTCATATACAATAAATGTTCATAAAAATAACAATTTTTTGCACGTTTCTTGCAAGAATATATTATTTGTAATAGATTTTTTCTTGTAAATCACGTTCAAGGATCTAAAAAATGTTTTATTTCATATTCTGTCGAAGTTTCGATTAACAAATCATTGTTGAATGTTAACTTCGCTTAAATATGAAATAAGTCGAAATATGAATACTATTTTAACAACAATTATGTTGATATTGTAGATCACGTTATAGAGGCGTTAGAGAACAACTGTGACAAGTGCACTGATAAACAGAAAAAAGGTACCAAGCGCGTCCTCAGTCACATGATCAACAATGAGGAAGAATATTGGAACGAACTCACCGCTAAATACGATCCTGAAAACAAATATCGAACTAAATACGAAACGGAACTACGTGAGGCCAAGGCTTAAATACGTTTTCTTACACTTCATTCATTCAATGTATTCAATGTGATGTAATAGAATTATCTTATAAAGGTAATTTTACCTTTAATTTTTTTTTTAATAACTTTCTCCCTAATTTGCATATTCTATCCTATAAGGTATGTTAATTATATTATCAAAAACTTTCGTGTTGTCAATATCAAAAACGAGTTGAATGTTTCAACCAAGTTGTGAATAATTATTTTTTATGTTTAAAAACAACACTGAAGTACATAAGTAAGTTAAGAAATTCTTAATAACAACCCGAAGTATGATAATTTGGCGGTGTTTGACTATCGTGCCTCGGAGAGCACGTTAAGCCTCCAGTCGGTTAATTGACTTAAACATCAATGGCAATCGTTATTAGGAAGTCAGTGCCTTCAAATATGCTAACAATTTGTTCAACTTTGGAATTGCCGAAGCCTCGGGGTTGCCGAGATCTGATGCCAGTCCATGGAAAAACTGATATTCAGGTAAAACTGGTTGGACTAATTGCGACTCAAATAATCTTGGAAATAATAATGGCTATAAAAATGATGACATAAGAAAGCTATTCAGTTTTGTGAGCAATATAATTGAGTGCATTTTACTTATTTTGAGGAGGGAACATAAGTTGAGGTTGTTGATATAGTTTTAAGGATACCAAACTTCTGTAAATATGCGAATGGTACTTTGAAAATATAGTGGACCTTTCCACGAAAAATTACTTAAAATAACCCATACAAATTCATTAGTGTTTCTGCTTAAGATGCATGAAAACAATTTAATAACAGGAAAATTAAAAGTTAATTGTTAAAAAATAAATTTATAGTTAGTAGCAGTTTGTGCAGTTTGCTAAACATAATCATAGGAATTTTACGTTAAGAAACCGTTTACTAAAATAATACTTTAAAATAAAAGATTTAGTTGATTAAAAATTTAAACGAGGCGTGGGAATTCCTAAGATGATTTTACAGATATCATTAATAATATCTAGGTAAACGTTTTAATTCTAATGATAACAGCCTAGCTTCGGTAGGTCACAAATCACCTTCGTACTTTAAGTGCTACTAAAATTGCATGGTAAAAAGGTAAAATTAAAAAAGTGATACCCTTCATCATCATGCGTTCTTTTCCACATAATTGTCTAATTTGATTTGCCTACGTCATAAGTTCATTATATACGTTACTACTAATCTCACTCAAAAATTTACTCACAAAATGTGTGGCAAATTTTATTTTTACAATTCTATATAAGTCTGGAAAATTGGCCGTTCATATGAATAATTCTGAGAGAATACGTATTTTATGTAAGCTAAGTAAACTGTTTTTACATTGACTGTTTTTTGTTCTCGAATAGGTAAATTAAAAGCGATGTCGCATGATGTACAGAAACGATGATTATGTGTGAATTGGTTTTTTTTTTTTCGTTTTTTTATATAAAACACTGCCAGAGTGACTTTACTCTGATGGAAGGCATGAACAGAATCCAAGAGCGGTGATTACCAGACTGATTGCGAATGCAGTGAGTGGACTTCTGTGATAGGGTACCACCATTCCGGTCGAGCCGGCACGTTCGTGCTGAAATCAGCGTGACTTTACTACCTCTACTACCATGGAAAAATTGATAATTACAATAACACAATAGTATTATTATTAATATATTTTTTTTTTTAAATAAGACTACTCCCGCATTAGGAATATACATCCTGTGTCGCGGGGGATTTCACATACATACATGAAACTGACACAATTTTACTCGACTTTGAGTTACAACTTTTGTTTGTTTCGGTAAAGATCTCCAACCTCCATAAGCGCTGGCGAGTGGCTGAGTGTGACAAGTAGCGCTACATATTGCCCTAGCAAACAGGCTTGACGGTGACGCTATCACTCAAGCTTGTTCAGTTGGTATTCGGTGCGATCCAGATAACTGACATCGTCATAGTTAAGGATGAGAAGCCTTTAACACTGTTTACCATGAAGTTCTACTGGCCATCCTTTCCCATCTTATGATCGCCTCAGAAGCTCTGGAATAGTTCTCATCCTATCTTCAGGGACGACAAAATGTGTGTCCGCATTAATGACCTGTCATCGAGTTGGTGTGATCTTTGCACTGGCGTCCCTCAAGGTGATATATTATCTCCCATATTATTCTCAATTTTCATTAATCTCATAACCCAATATCACACAGTTTACTCACGTCAGTCAGAGTGTCACCTATGGTCTCCGTGCATTATGTCGTCTTAAGAACCTCCTTCCTGTTAAAACCAAGGTCACACCAATACAGTCTTTAATTGTTCCCTTGATCGACTATGGTGATGTGTTATTAAGACCTTAATGCAGACCTCCTCAATAAACTGGACTATCTTTTCAATAACTACATTCGATTCGTCTTTAACCTTCTCAAATATGATCACGACTTCTCTTTTTCCCGTTCTGAACTCTCCATCATTGCCCGAAAACCTGGTACCACACTTTCAGTTCTTATGTTCCAACCACGACTGAAATCTTCGGTCAACAAACAACTTGCTTCTTCTATGCCCCTCTCACACCTCTAACTTTATCAATTGTTCCTTCTTTATACAATTTTATAATTCTACTGTGGAATGCATTTCCTACCGATATCAGGATGTTCACTAACTGCCCTTCATGTAAGAAAAGAGTTCGCGAACTTCTTCGAAGTAAATTGGCAGTACAGTCTCAACACGGATATATATATAAGTTGTAATATTCTCTATGTGCATGTTTGTATATATTGTGTATATATAATATATGTATTATTATAATTGTGTATGTTTATCTATTATTTGCATAATTACTATTTGTCGAGTTCAATATTTTGTTCGTGGTAACCTACAGCCGCATATTTCTGCAACACTTGAAGGTTGACTGGTAGATAATGCCTGATGGCTTTAATTCCGCCTTTGTACTTTATGTGCATTAAGTTAATAAGTAGAATAAAAGTGACTGTGCAAGCGAAACTTTAGTATTCGTTGATAGTATGTTCCGTAGCCTACGCATAGATCGTACTGCCGTAAATGGTTTCCGACTGACTGCCGCGATATGAGGGCTCCAAGATAAATACTTATCCATGTAGACTACCAAGATTTTTACTTTTTCACTATATGGAATAGCCGAAACACTGCAACAGACAACTGGTATCTGCTGAAAATGTATTCTGCAGTGCAGCCTAGAACTATTCTCTAAAATAACCTGTATTTTAATTGGATTTATAATTAGTCCACAGTCCCAACTCCAATTGTATATTTGCAACAAGTTTTGATTAATAATGTCTACTGCTTGCGTTAATTGTTTGCAGTAACTTGTGAGTAAATTTGGAATTCATCTGCATAAAGATGGTAGGAAAAAATTAACTGATATCAATCATCAGCCTATCGCAGTCCACTACTAGACATAAGCCTCTCGAATTGCACGTCACTTAATTCGATCCATGGCCTCTCGCATCCAGCTCCCGCCAGCCGTCTTGCGCATCTGATTTATGATTTATGATTGAGTTAAAAAAACTGCAAAAAGTAACGGAGAGATATTAACCTGCAGATATTGTACACCAAGAGGTGTAAACATTTTCCAGGTAGATATGAAACCAGTAAATTGCCAATGTCCAATAAGACAGTGAAATGAACAGTAGGGACCGCATTGCTGTAGTCTTGTAAAGCCAAGACCGTTAGCTTTCCATCATCCATCTCGAACCTAACCTCATCCGTAATGTAGACAAGGGCTATGGTAGTGTACCTTTTTAACATGTATTGGCCAGGAACTAGACACTGTTTTCTTAATTCTAGCCAGGACGGAAACCCGACTGGAAAGAATTAAGGAATTAATTTCTAGAGAGAAACAAGCTCAACTATATGTGAATAAGACGCTCGAGGACATTACAAAAATAAGGAAAGATAGTTATGGAATGGTAATCTCTTATGTAGGATGGATTACATTTCTTAGGCAGAGGAATAATTTTAGTCATTTTCTATACAAATGGAAAAGTATTGATATATATAACTAAGAATTTGACAAATGGTAGGTAGGATTTCATCTAGGATAGGAAGAACCATATTACGGCTGAAACCGTCGTTTCCTAAGGCGTTAGAGGTTATTGACACTATGCTCTACCTTACATAACATGGAGCGAATTGATTGAAAAGGAATGGGGTACAGTTTGGAGTCGGCTGAGAAGAAAGACAATTAAACGTAGCAGTTTTTTCAGCTCCCCTGTAATTGGAAAATGATATGAGTTAAGGGAATCAACATTTTTTGAAGTATTATTAGGACATGACTTGCCGATTAAGTAATTTTAAGACTAACTGAGTCATCATCTTTAATAGAATTGTGAATAGGTTGTTATAAAAATTGATAGCCGCAGAATAAATACAATCTCTTCTTTCATGAACTATTTTGGATTGAAGGCTGTTTTCAATACAAACCTCCTTTGTAAAAATTACTGGCCATATATGTGTAGTTTTTTTTTGATGTTTAAAGGTTATCTGTCACTTTTCTTTTGTTTGCAATAATAGACGTCTCACGTGAAGCTTTTCGAACTTTGTTTTCTACGAGTATAAACGAGGGTTAAACTTCAAAGATTCTGAAAATTTAAAAGCTACTGCTTTTGGGGAGTTTGCTTCTGCGTTAACAACAATTACTTATTGGTTTCGTAAATTTAGACGTGCTCAAGGAAATTAAATGGTGACCTCAGACCCGGCTGACCACCTACTGCAGTAACTCATGAAAACACTATCAGGGAAGAGTGGCTATTACGAGAAATAGACATATTCCACATCGAGAGATACAGGCTGAGCTAAACTTTGGATCATAGGCAGTTTCTACCATCCTGCATGAACACCTTATAGTTAGGAAATTTGCTTCACAATGAATACCTCATTCTCTCACTGATGGGAAAAAATGCCGTCGAGTTGATTGGTACAAATTTAAGTTAGAAAAGATCGAAGGAGGAACTTCGCAAAACGTAATCTTGATATAGCTACGATTCTCAGGAAGCAGCAATCTACGCAATGGTAAACAGGACCATTTGCTCACAAAAGTAGTTCGCTGTCGGAGCTAATAAAAAAATGGTAGCTTTTTATTCGACGCAATACACCAGTATCATTACTAACTTAAAAAAAATATTCATATTTCACAACAATAACCACTATTGCGTACAGGGGTACCGACACTATCTTAACAAATGGACTGTACACAGTTTGTAGATATATCTATTAATAAGGACTTGAATAAAACGAAGTCAAGTGTTAGTTTATCAACTGGTAGAAAAGCCTTGTGGAGGACCTCGCGCACTGACTTTGACCTGCTTTTGTTACGGTGACATTTACCGTGTCACCATCAGGTCAATATACAAAGACGGCATTTAACGGAGTTATAATAGAACTACCTTAAACAGGTTTTGTTTTGCTAAAACATGTTTATGTAAAAAATGTGAATATATTATTGTCCTAGAAAGCACAAGGCTTAGAGTTTACCTAAAAATTTCGATATAAAAAGTTTAATTTTAAAACATTTCATAGTGTAATAATATTTTAAAGAAAATGAGGTATGACGAAATGTGATATTTTGAATGTTATTCGCAACTAGAGCTACACTGAAACTAAAGTAAATTAATTACTAAACAAAAGTGTATAATTTCAGTACAATTTGATGGTTTAAGTATCAGGCCATATGGAACATCTAAATTTTACAATAACAGTACAACCTATAATAAAGATGCTAAATTTACACCGCAGATATTTAAAGTAGTTTAGTTTTTAAATCATAGGTCACACATACAATGAAACATACTATTAAACGTGTACACGTAATATCAGCAATCATTGGATATCACATAACTTTTCAAAGATTTTCTTCCGTTTCTCATCTTTATTTAGGTAGCCTTAGCATTGTAGACCATCCTCTGGCAAGATAGCAGGACGACTTGCGCAAGAGGGCCGGCGCAGCGACTGTATGCAAAAAGCAGCAGGCCGGGCTCTGTGGTATACATTGCCTATGTCTCGCAGAAGACTAAAACTGGGTGGTTATGATGATGATGATGATGTAGCCTTACCCTATGTTTTCAATTTGTAGTTGCGTGGTACGTTTTGGTCTAAGAAACTTACCGAAACAACGTTGTTCAGTCGAACTTTTCTACTTTATCTAGCTTGTTGGTGAAAACTCGCTGTTTAAACTATAAAATTGTTATGAATAGGAAATAGTCTGAATTCGACAACTGGTAGTTTCTATATTTGAATAAAAATATCTGTGGTTAAGGTAATTTTGCTGAAGGCCAAATTAAAAACTAATATAGCTCTTCCTAGAGATGTAGTATACTAGATTATTGAGACATGCCTATACGTTAGACGTGCCAGCTACTGTGTACATTGTATACCTACTCATAGACTTCCGACCTAGCGTCGCAATCGAAAATACTCTCTGTATAATTGTATAAAGATGAATTTACCTAATACATTAAAAAGTATGAATGTATTTTCTCTACACAATCTTTTTTACGCAATTTTGTCTAAGAACGATTATTAAATACGATATTAGTAGCACCATCTATTGTCAGGAGCTTACACTGACACAAAGTGATATTACTAAAGAGTTCTATTATATACTTATAGATGTCAATAACAGTTTGAATTTTGAATATATGAGTAGAATTGAATATCTTTACCTGACTACGGAAAAGTCAAAAAGGAAGGGTAATAGTTTTAGTAGTCTATTTTAGTATGTTTGAATATTCCACCGTAGGGCCTGGGTCCACTTTTTAAACAACACAGTGGCCGATCTCGGCAATCGGTGGGAGCTTGAAAGCATCAGTGGCTTCTGGAATCCCCCCTATCATACCTCACGACTGAGACAAATTCCGTGGTAATCAGTGTGACATAGCCGCCCGAGTGGCATGGTTCTTTAATTTTTTTGCGTAATCGGATTTAAAAATAATATCAAAAAAATCCTTGCTAAACGGGTCACGGGTCTCCTGATGGTAAGTGACTACCGCTGCCCAAAGACACTTGCAACTTAAGTGTCAAAAGTTAATTACCGCTCTTTCAGGCTCTCCTCTTAAAATTACGAGGTGGGGTAGGGTTTTGGCTCCGCTATCCTCACTTGAGGTGAATGCAAAGGAATGTTGAAAGTTTCAATTCTCTGTAAGGCCATGGTGATACATCACCTAGCCTGGGCCATAGCACGTTAAAAACTAAACAAAGTAGAAATATATAATTATAAAACTTTGTACCTATGTTACCGTTGTGATTGAATGTCGGATTGAAGTAGGCGCTTTATAAAACTATGTATGTAGAAGATCCTAGTATACTTCCAGGGAGATAAAATGTTTTTCTGCCAGACAGTATTTCTCCTGAAAGAAATCCTGCCCAATTCTGCTTTGATTGTTTTTTTTTATACAAACACAACGTGAACTGCCAGATCTTTTACTGTCAGAAACAGAGGATGTTTCATTATACATATCAATGGCCCGGTAAACAAACATTTGATTAATACCAAGCGTATGGAGGATTTTAAAAGTTGTATTTGGATTCATACCTACTTTATGTAATACAATCATAGAGATTCAGTTCTCTTTATCACCCCACTTCATTTTTGGCGCGAAAATAAGAAAACACAATGAACAATCGTATAAAAATGACAGTTTCCAAATTCTAAATTAATATTTTCTATATTTTTAGTGGTAACAGTATTTATGGCCAGACTAAGTTTAAAGTTTGAATGGAGAAGGAATGTAGAAAGTAAAAAAAAACAGAAAAAAAATGTTCCAAATTTGACTAGTGAGCTGTGTATTAATCCGTGAAGCAAAACTTTGTACCCCTTTAAACGAAATCATGCGAACGGAGGAGTATAAAATTTGGGACAGTTAAAGATTATGGAGCAAGAATGCAGAAAGGCTAAAAAATATTTAAAAAAATTAATTAAATGAATTATAGTCGAATTTTTATCCCTGAGCGACCACTAGTCTTAAGACCTGAGACAATATCATCATCATCATCATCATCATCAACCTTATCTATAAATCCTATATAATGTTCTGGTTATATTTATTTTGCCATCTCTTTGTCTCCATCTTAATTCTTTAACGCATTTTATTTCGTTTTATGCATTGTTTTTACCGTAGCCTAACTGTAGTCTAAATCGCGCAGATAATTGTTTGGGCTCGCCTTCTGCAGCTCACCTTTGTAAATCATTTTCAGTATTAATCAATTGGCTTCTTTTATCTTTAACAAAAATTTAAATAAGGCTTCTGAACACAAGTTACGAAACTGCATCCTATTGAAGTTAAATCCTTGGTAGTCAATTAAAGCGTTATGGCTTATTCTAAACAATATCTTCGTTTAATTCTTTAAGTTAGGAAGTGTAAAATAATTAAGGAAAATCTTTGTTTGTCTTCAAACAATAGCAAAGACAACACAGCATAGTGCCAAAGTTTATTTACTGACAATGATGGTACGTGATATTTGACCTATCATCGTGGCCACGTTATGTTCATAGTTAGAATTGAAACATACTTAGGAATAACTTTTGTAACTAACACTCATAGTTACCATTTTCAGCATTTAACAGCATTCGTTAGCATAGGCCTCTCCTTAGAAAGGAGGTTCTGGTTTACTTTACCACATTACCCAGACGGGTTGAGACATTCCTCTTATTTCATAGACAGAGTGGCACACCGTGTGGTTTTAGTTTGTGGAGGAACCGGTCACCTGTCCCTCCAACACAAGGGAAGGACCTCCGACCAGGCGAGGTTATCACGCCTGGCGGGCCACTGCCCAACGGTTGATGTTGGGAAGTTATATGTATGTTAATCGCCGTGAGAACTTCTATTGCGCGAAGCAGGATTGGTAGCTTCTTCATACACTACGTTACTCCGTAGTTCAGTATATCTTTCGTAGATGGCGTTTTCATATGTTTATGTTGCCGCTTTATGTGAAAGTCGCCACAAGTTATGCGATTCCATCGCGCCACCCTGTCACAAACTCTGGTGGGTGACAGCCGCAGGGAGTTTCAGCGCGTTAAAAAAGGCTGGCAGAGGGTTAGTTTCAAGTGCTTCTCTTTATAGTGCTTTTAAATAGACTAGTTTGCTGCCTTTGTCGTCTTTTACTACACCAAAGGGATGAATGACGGTGATGACATTTTGTATTTTTAATTCAGCACCGGATGATGATGATTAACAATATCCTCCTCCTCATAAATAAGTGCTGTACTGTACTATTCTAGTCAGGATCCAATCCTTCAGTAAGAGGCAATTTCTAAATACCATCATCTTATTCAAATGAGGGTATATGGGAAAGAAATTAAACCGCAAAAAGCTAAGACAAAATATATTTTCTGTATCTGTACTAATCTATTCGGGATTGAAACTTCAGTAAGAGGCCAATTGTAAATACTAATTACCTCTAATCTTAATCAAATGAGGGTATATGGGAATCAAATTAAACTGCAAAAAGCTAAGAAAAAAAATATTTTCTGTATCTGTACTATTCCGTAGTCAAACCTTAGCGCATTGTTCTCAATTCCGCTTCTAAGAATCTTTGCAATACAAATAAAATCACTCACATAGTTACTCGTTAGAAAAGACACGTATGTATGTAGTCAATCAAAAAATTTCCTCACTGTCTATGATATATTTTGAATCATGGGGAAGGATATGAATTGATTGTTATACCTGAAGTAATCTAAATATATCTGTCATGCCACTTAGCCATCACTAAAATAAAAGCACAAAGTTCAATAATAATATTTTTTTATTTAAAACATTAAACTAGATTTACAAAGTTCACAAGCCTTGAAAGATTTATGAGACTGGGTACAAACTTAATTGTAAGAAAATGCAAAATTAAAACATGAAATTGTACTCATTATGTATTTCATATGGTATGTATAATGTAGGATGAAACAAAATGAAAAAATGTATGAGTGTCAATTTCTAATATGTAATTTCATATCACTGCAAAACGTTTAAGTTCTCAAAGCTTAACTTTACTGTTTTCTAAGTTCAATCTCATATTTAGCTGAGTATCTTCCCGTGCTGTCGTATTTAGCTTTCAATAGGTTCCAATATTCAGGTTCGTTGTTGATCAAGTGCGCTAAGACTCGTCGAGTTCCAGAACGCTGACTAGGGGTACACTTCGCACAGTTCTGTTCTATGCCCTCCTTGAGATGAGCTGAAATATGTGTATAAGTGTCAAATGTGAAGATTTTAGAAAATATGTACAAGGAATAAATAGAGGCGGGGACATTCTACATTCTTAATTCCTCACCAAGGATAAGCAACGACGGCGCGGTCAGTACCTGGATGGGTGACCGTTGGTGGCACATTGTGGAATATTGATATTTCTTAACGTACTAACTAAATCACTATAGAAATACTTATATATTTTAAAACTTGGGGCCAGTTTCACCAGTTCCCGATAAAGAATCAGATAGTTAGATGATAATAAAAGGTTCCAAAATAAAGGGTTCCTTAACAAACCTCACCTTTGAGTTCTTTGCCTGCTGCTGTACACTTGCCCTGGTCAAGAGTACACTTGATGTAACCGGCCAAAAGACGGCGGTTTGTCAAGATGCCATCCAAATCTATATTGTCGTATTTGTTAGTATATTGGCTGTCAGGGCTAGCATATGCTACAGCTATTAAAGCGAACAAACAGGCAAGAACGATGCTCTTCATTCTGAAATAATTACGTTAAAATTAGGGTACACTCTCTAGTAAAATAAAGAATATATTAACTACAGCCTCGGCAATATCAAAACAACAATTGTTTTGACGTCTAACGACGACTAACGTCCACTTTCAATTCGAATTAAAAGTAAAGCAAATAGGATTCGAAAACACTACAAAATTATTTACAAGGTTCCTTCAAAAATTATGGACAGGCATAATCAACTTGTATTATGATAATAACCAATTTCCAATTTGATTTCAATTAACGACTCAGACTAAAACCACACAATAAATGTTCATACAATGTTCTATAAAGTCAGGCCCACTCATTCTTATCAGAAGAAACAAGAAACGTATACAACAATAGTAAAATATTGCCTGATTTAAGGTAACATTGGAATTCAGAGTGCACTTACAGATTTTTGTGATCCATGAACAAATCATAATGTAAAATGCAACTACACCAATTACTATAGATATATATTTTTATAAAAAACTAACCTTGTACTACTTAACTAAGTATAATTATATCATAGTCCATATGTGTGTATACACCACTGACGTATATTTTGTCAGTAATATGCATTGATAAGAAATAAGGAATAAAACTGATGCATAAATATATGAAAACAATCTTGGAAGATGGTGGATAGTGCAAGAACTTTTAAAAGCATACACAAACAAAGCTTACATTTGTGTAAATAAAAAACACTTACTTGAGTTTAAAACAAATGTGTAGAGAACTGTTCAAGATCACAGCACTGTCTTCATTAGTTCAACGACCACTTCACGTTCACTTTTTATACTAAAAACTGAATGTGGCTCAGGTATGTGTGTAGTTTAAGTTTTCTTATTAATCATCCATTTCGAGGAACTCGTTTACAGCGTTTTGCTGTAAATACTTAAAAAATCCGTTTTTGTTTAATTTTAACTTTGTATATCCTTAACGAGATATGTGTATATGCATTACTATCCTCGGATATTTATATATACACGTAAAATGTCCAACAGTATTAAAAGTTGTTGATGATGATGATGATGTAAAACGAGTCAGTCAGATTAAGCATTCTGACTGACTGACCGATACATCAATGCCCAGCCTAAGCCGGTTAGATAGTTTTTAAAAAGGAACCCCTAAGGAGGTAAAAATGGACAAACGGTTGTACAACACTTTGACATCACTAAACTAAAATTATTTTATTACCCGACTGCGAAAGAAAGAGGGTTGTGTTTTCGTGGGTATGTATGTATAATTCTTTGGCACGCCTTAGAGTCTATACGGCTTATCGTATTTTTATGTGAGTGGTGTCAATATATTCGTCTTAGTAGTGAGAGTGGCACTGGGTCTTAGAGTATATATAAGCAAGCTACATAGCTTGCTTAGGTATACTCTAAGCACTGGGTACATCAATATTAAAAAAAAAATAAGGATTTTTGTTGCCAAAAAATATGATGTTTTCAAAATACTACGAGTGTAGTATCAAAATAACGAGTTTTTAACGGTGATTATATATGAAATGTGTATAATTAAAGATAACAGATATTGATGCGTCATGACATACGGAGCCGAAACGTAGCCGCTCACGGCACGGCTGGACCACAAATTCAAAGTCGCTCAGCGTGCTGTGGAGAGGGCTATGCTCGGCGTTTCTCTATCATTCAGTGGGAGAGCCACGCTTCGGCATGAATGGGTCGGCTCGACTGGAGTGATACCACGGCCTCACAGAAAACCGGTGTGAAACAGCGCTTGCGCTGTGTTTCATCGAGTGAGTGAGGATACCGGAAGCCCATACCCCAATCCCTCCTCCAATCCCTCTCCCCACCCCCCAAAGTCCGGCAACGCACTGGTAACACCTCTGGTATTAAGGGTGTCCATGGACGGCGGTAATCGTTTACCATGAGAATAGAGCAACAGGAATCCCACCTGGAAAGTATGAAAGGTTGTATGCAAGAAAGATATAGTATGAAGCATGAAAGTACGAGAAGTAGCACAAGCGAGAACTAGTTTGAAAGGAATTAGTTAGTAATAGGCTCCAAATACATATTGGAGGTGCTAGTAATAAAAACAAAAACAAAAAAACGTTTACCATGAGGCGATACATCTGCTCGTTTGCCCTTAATACCATACAAAAAAAACAATGTCGATGACCGAGGTGATCCGGCAGAGAAGCAAGGTCATCGACATAGCCCACAGGGTTAGCAAGCTGAAGTGGCAGTGGGCTCGCCATATTAGCCGCAGAACTGATAACCGTTTGGGTAAATGGGTTCTTGAGTGGAGACCGCGTTTTGGCAAACGTAGTGTGGGACGTCAACAGGCCAGGTGGAGTGATGATCTGCATAGGACGGCTGGCAGGTGCTGGATGCGAGAAGCCGAAGATCAAATTAAATGGCGTGAAATTAGAGAGGCCTATTTCCAGCAGTGGACTGCGGTTGGCTGATGATGATGATATCGAATAGTCGGGTTTTTTTTAATATTTTAATTTTACTTGTTTTAGTGAAGCGGGTCACAAAAAGCTATTATTTCGTTATGATCTGTATGTTTCGTCTTTATTTTAAACATAAATAAATATTTTACCGTCTCAAAAACTTCCTGCCTCCTAAAAGTAAAATCACACTCAGGCAGTTTTTAATAATTCCTACAATTGACTATGGTGATATGTGTTACTTTGACCTGAATGCAGACCTCCTTAATAAGCTTGACT
This sequence comes from Hyphantria cunea, assembly GCA_003709505.1. Taxonomy (NCBI): domain Eukaryota; kingdom Metazoa; phylum Arthropoda; class Insecta; order Lepidoptera; family Erebidae; genus Hyphantria; species Hyphantria cunea. The sequence continues at coordinate 1,651,513 of PKRV01000143.1, read as the reverse complement.
TGAGAAAACGTCTCAATAACTGCATTCGCTAAATGTTTAATCTTCGTAAGTATGATAATGTATCTGCTTTGCGTTCTTAGTTAAGGTGGTTACCTATACGCCAATGGCGCAATCAGCGAGCACTTACCTCCTTATTTTCATTTCTCAACTCACTATCGTTACCTATATAGATACCTGGGCTCTAATCACGACAGAAATCATCGTTCACTTAATAATCTGCTTCTCTCATGTCCCTTCACAATTCCGACTTCGTGAACTGTTCGTTCTTTTTTCAAGCAGTGCTACTCGGGAAACGCTCCCGCTCCAAATCAGGATGTCTACCAACCGATTTACGTTCAAAAAGAAAATATATGAACTACTTCTAAATGAACTGGAAGAACAATCAAATCCATAACATACCTCACGTTGCAGGATTTCATAGTGTATAAACAAATATAGTATTCATGTATATATTAATATATTATAGATTTGTGTATATTTATATACGTATGTTATATTTAGGTCTATGTGTGTTTTTATACGTTTAAATATATTGTGAATATCTGTGCACCTATCTTACAAAATATCTACACCACTCGAAGGTTGACTGGAAGAGAATGGCCTAGGCACTAAGTCTGTCGATGTACAAATGTAGTGCACAAAGTTTTTAAATAAATAAATATAAATAAATATGGAGACTTACGATGAGAGGGCTGTTTACAAATACCTTATTTGTGAGAAGCCATTTATGAGGAAAGTGACTATCATTTTCCTCATAATTAAAGATAATCTTTTAAAACAGATTAATTTCTGTTTGTTTCTTCCTATGTGTTTCCATGAAAACATATTTCTAAAAGTAAGACAACACTTTTCTTTCTTTAGTACTTTTAGGGTTCCGTACCTTTGAAAGAAAAATCGAAACCCTTATAGGATCACTTTATTGTCCGTCTACCTGTCTGTCAAGACCATTTTTCTCAGGAACGCATGGAGGTATCAAGCTGAAACTCATATCAAATACTTACGTCTAATGTCTCTTGGACTCGTAAAAGAATCAAACTACAAAGCAAACGCAATCAAAACATACAGTCGTTTTTGCTGCAAATTTTCAACACTCACAATCAACACCTACAGGGTATTACCCGCGAACTCAGAATCTTGAAATTTGATACGAAGCAACGTCTTATAGCACTGATAAAGGAAAAATTAAGAGATACATAAATTTTTAGTTACATGATAATAATGTGCCTACAGGTTTGTACGGAACCCTCAGTGCGCGAATCCGACTCGCACTCGGCCGGTTTTTATTTTCTTTAGCTTAGGTGATCTTTTAGTGGTGCCATGGCACCAATATATACATCTATAACATATAATACGCGTGTCAGCTTGTTGCTTACAATGATCACCAAAACTATCTAACAGACTTTCACGTTTTTTTAAAGGCGTGTTTTGCTGGTCTACCTAAGGTAGGAGAGGTAACATCACATTTAGACCAATATGAAACTAGAATGACGGAAAATAGATGCAGATGGATTTGACTGGGTCACCTAGTATATTGTAGGTAGTGTGTTAGCTAACTGTGTAACAGGTTTACTCTCTAGCCATCTGATTGACGTACCCGGTTTTGACGTCATATCCTCTTACGTTTTCTATCTCAATAAAGGTAAGTGGAAGAGCCGATATTACTCTTAAGTAAAAATATGTTTGGGGAATCCCAGTATACCAAATAAATTTGATGCGTAAATTAGATACGGAATGATTTTATTTTAAAAAATGGTTTAAGCAGTAAAAATAGCATAGAAATGCGCTAATTATATTATTTGTTTGATTCTATGACGATTAAGAACTGAGTTTTACGTCAGCATATTGAAATAACAACAGGAGTTCTTGCACTTCTGAGTTATGGGTCTTTAACCGACTCCACTGTCACACATCCACTGATGTTATAGGTAATAATGAAGCGTGCATAAGGTCGAACAAAAAGTTCTGCAATTTCATAGCCAATATTAGATACTATCAACAGGTACTAAGGAAAATATTTGTTGAAAACCATGGAAAAAAGTACGCAAATAATTTCTAAACAAACGTTGCGTTCGAACTACCAACACTACTTATCTATACACTGTTTCGAGAAAAAAAACGTTAGAAATTTTGTAAAATATGATCGATTTTTGAATTTGTAATACATAAAGTATTATAGAAACCAGCCAAAATACATCGTAATGTTAACTTAAACTTGTTTTCTTTCTGTAAATGCCATACTAATACAATAGGACATTGCTATTACGATCTATTCTTCTGACTAATGAGTAATTCTACTTTAACCTAAATTAATAAAATAAAACCATAGTAAGATTGTGTCCATTAACAATTTTCCTATTGTCTCTAATTAATTGAGAACACTCTGTTCGTGTGGTCTTTTAGTACACTTCACTGAATGGTAGTGTTTTACTTCGCACTGTCACTCAACTAACACCACGGTCTTTATCCTTTTAAGTCTTCTTATAACGTCTATTTTGTCAAGAAGCTGGATAGCCTCAACGTTTACATGATGATGAAGTCGGCATTCATGAGCTTCAGCGTACTTCAATATATTATTTACAAGGAACTTCACTTTAAGGTCCCGATGGAAGTCGTTCATTTGAATGTACCGGGGTGCATTTACATTACCCTTAAGTACTTTATTTTGAAAACCTTATATCATCAGTGTATTGGATTATTTGGTATATACCCATAACGTACTTGTTTATGTAACATTATCTTTTTATGTACGGACACTTTTGAGTGTTTACCCAAAATTCAGTACGTTTTTTTGGAGCAAAGATCCAACTCGTCGTGTTTCTTTTTAACCAAGACCTTTCAACGAAGCTTAGCGTCTAGTGTCAATCCCAAATATTTGGCAGTATGGACAAAGAGTATTATATGACTATTTATATATACCCGTTGATAGTTAGGTGCTTTATTTGTAAAGTCAATATGAACCGCTTTAGATTCATTTAACTTTATTCGCTATTTACTCGTCCAATCACAAATGGTGTTCATTGCTGCTTAAAGTTTTCTACTGCTTACTTATGTGTAGACCCAATGGCCATAACAGCCGTGTCATCGGCAAAAGTTGCAATGATATTTTCTTCGAATTCTGGCACGTCTGAAGTATATAACAGATACAGGACCGGGCCTAGAACACTTCCTTGCGGTACCCCAGGTTTGATAGGTGTCAGATCAGAATATACTTCTCCTTCTCTTGCTTGGAACTTTCTATCAGATTTATAGGATTTTAAGATGTCTGTCTTTAGTAGCACTTTTCATAATTTGTGCACAAGCCCCTTCTATTATACTTTATCAAAAGTTTGTGCTACATCTAGGAAAACTGTGGAACACACTTTCTTTTCTTCTAAAGTTTTTTTCTATAATATTAGTAATTCTGTGAACTTGGTCTGTGTTACAATGTTTTCTCAAAAGCCAAACTGATTTTATATTTTTTAATAATAGCTGTTCAAATAATTCAAATATTATTGATAATAAAGAAATGGGCCTATATGAGGTTTTTTCATGAGGTGGTTTACCCGGTAACATTATTACCTCTGCCACTTTCCACATCTCATTAGAATTTTACATTATCCCTGAATGACATAGGCTATATTTTACTCCCGTATTCTCACGAGAACGCTAACTACGCAGGAGTAACTGCGGAGAGTTGTTATAATTTTTACAAGACTCGGGTTCGCTCGTGTGAGAAGTACTGTTCTCTACCTTTACAATGGAGCCGCGAAGTTCCTGTTTATCGCTTTCGACCGGTTACAGCGACGAGCAAACCGCATTAACGACAGTCTCGAAGCCACCGAGTCCCTTGAGCCTCTGCAGTTACGTAGAGATATCGCCTTTACCATGAAGTGTCCTGAAGAGCTCTTCCAATTGGTCCCTCCTTATCCCTTCCTCTACAGGACAACATGTGCTGGTCTTGGAAGTAACCGCTTGAGTGGCAGTTAGACGCTTTCGTATTAATCGCGATTGGTTCTTCCTGCCTGAGCCAAGTTATCAAAACTTGGAACTCACTACCAGCGCATGTGTTTCTGTCCCACTATGATCCCGGGTCCTTTAAACGGGGCGTGAAAAAGCATCTCACTGGGCCGCCATAGTGTGGGTCTCCATGCTGCAATGTCCTTATACGCCGTGAGGTAACCAGCATTCTTGAATTCCGCTTGTGCATTTCATCAGGCATAGCATAGTCATTTAGGCGGTTCATCATAAATAAAAATAAAAGAAAATATAGGCGCTTGTCCAACAAATAGATTACTTCAATACCAGCTTTTGCCCGCCTCTCCGCCCGCATAGGTAAATGTTTGTTATCGTAATAAAATAGCCTGTATTCTTTCTCCTCCATGCCAATTTTTTATTGAAATCGGTGTAGTGATTTAACCGTGAGGGCTTAAAAGACAGACAGATTTCCTTTCAAATTTATAGTATTAGTATGGATTGTTACTACTCAAAGAAATTCGGAAAGGTAAGAAGTGTAAAGTAAATAAGGAAAATGTCTATTCGTCATGTAATTACAAAGACAACATGGCTCGGTTACAAGGCTTGTTACTGTCAATAAATGGCCAATAACAAGTGACATATATTGATACACTATTTACGACTATGACCTGTTATTACATCACTATACACAAACATACAAAAGACATAATTATGTTTAGAAGTATCTTTAAATATAACATACTTTTCAAGGATGTTAAGATTATAAAACTTCGATTATAGCTACGGATATCTATAGTATAACTAGCTTTTGGACTTTTTCACACCTTGGCGGCCTAGTCATGCTTCTGCCTCATTGGGCCACCGGTCTCGCACTCACCAACGAAACACAATATATATAATTTTAAAGGTTTAGCAAAATTTAACAGACGGCCTTAGCCAAGTGTGCCAGAAGGAAATTATGTGAGATAGGGATGAGGACAAAGAGATGAATTTGCGTGTGAGAACATATGCATTCAGAAGGACAGCTTTTTGAATCACTGTGAGGGCCCGTGTGGTGAAGCTATCTTCAAGAATTTTGTGACTACAGTTGTATACTGACTGAATATTAATTAAATAATGCTATGGAATGTATTTTTTATTAATGTCAATAACGGATGTAATCTGAACAGTAGAGTTAACAACAGAAATAGGGTGTACTTAGTGATTAGCCTGGGTTAACTACTGCGGGAACCATGAGGAACGTATCACAATGACCATTCTACCTACTAGGTTTTCTCTACAGGGCCAGATCTCCAGATATTGTCAGATATTGAGAAATGGGCGCGGTAAAAAGAAATCCAAATAATGCAATACTATTTTGGATTCCCAAAAAGTAATCGACAAAATAAAGCAAATGATGAACACACTTAATTTTACTAATAAAACCCTTTTCGCCTTATGGCGTCAGGTGAATAAACAAAATAATAAAATAGTGAAATAAGTGGAAGTGAGTTTAATTCCAAAATGTATTGTCAGTCACAGTTATTAGTAGCGATATCAAACAATCACGATAAAAATAATAGAGAACCATAAAAATAAACCAATAAAAGTAAACCTCAATGAGTTCCTGTTCCTGAATCAGCGTATAGTCTTTCGCTGATAGCTAATAATTTAGGCATTACGGTACACAAATAAAGCTTATGTAATTCAACTGAACCGGTAAAAGATTTTGTATAAAAAATCACAATTTATTGACCCTTTGGATACTACCTAAATAGTCCTAAGTAGACCATTATCATCAAAAACAACTCTTTAACAGTCTGCAGTTGAAGACAAGCCCCTCTTTCACTCCTTATCTTTCTGAGACTTACTTAGGTTATGACCTAATGGCTCTGGCAGTGTCATATTTTCCTTTTGTCTGCAGTGCAGTGATTTTTTTTATGTACTTGGGGGCAAACGAGCATACGTATCGCCTGATGGTATCACACCGGTTTTCTGTGAGACCGTGGTATCACTTTGGTCAAGCCGGCCCATGCATGCCGAAGCGTGGCTCACGAGTTGTCTAGCAGCAGCACGATGTTCAGCATTATTTGCTCCCTTAGTTGGCTCTTCTGATATTCACGGAATACATGATATTAGTGAAATTCTGTATTCTTAATCCATCACCACAACATCCAAAAATAAAATCACATATTTATCTTATAACGAATAATTTATATATAAAATGTTCTACAGTAGATAATTTACACACCTAGCTTAATTCACAAGCCTTTCATTGTTTATCAGGTAACATTAGATACAAAAAATTCAGTAGATCTCAAAACTGATTTGTGTAGGGCTATTTCCTTCTTTTCAGTTTTCGTTTAAGCCTTGAGCTCCCTGAGTTCACTTTCATGTTTAGCAGAATATTTGCCACTGCTGTCGTATTTAGCTTTCAATTGGGTCCAGTATTCGGGCTCATGGTTGATCAAGTGCGCCAAGACACGTCGAGTTCCAGAACGTTGGGCAGGAGTACACTTGGCACAGTCCTCTTCTAAACCTTCTTTGATGTGAGCTGAAAAATGTAACGGTTCCAGTAAAAAATATGGTTAGATATATTAAACTTAAAAAGTACCTGAAGTTAGGCTAATTGTTGAATATTAAGGTAAAATATAAATTTGCACAGGTACACAGGCTAAAGGCATCCAGTATGTATCCAGTAGGGGTAATAAAAAAAATAAAAATAATCTACTTGACTTGGTAGAGTGTTATATAATGCAGTTTTTATTCAATTATCAGATTTTGATTTATATTAAGTATAAGATATGTCTAATTTGCCTCGTCTCACTAACAGCCTCGTTGGTCTAGTTAGCGTAAGCGACTGCAGAGGTCTCAAGTTCGACTCCCGGGTCGGACAGCTGTTGGGTTTTTCTTACAAGAAATTCTTAATAGCAGCTTGAATTATGGAAAATGGCGGTGTTTCTCGCCCGTGCCTCGGAGAGCACGGTAAGCCGTTGGTCCCGGTTGTCGTGAACATCTATGTCAATCGTTATTGGGAAGTTAATGCCCACAGATATACTGACAACTAGTTCAACCTTCGAATTCAGTTCGCCCTCAGGATTGCGGAGGTCAGATGCTAATCGCTCTGTGTAAAAACTGCTATTCAAGTAAAACCAGTTGGACTAATAGCCGACTCCAAATCTTGAGAATATGAAGGCTAGGAAGAAGATGTGTCTTATTTCTTGTACTCATTTAAATGTAACTAAGAAAAAAAAAATTTCGTATCAATCGTAAGTAGATTACAGGTAGATACTCTTAAGAAAATTATACTCACATTTGAGTTCTTTGCCTTCAGCTGTGCACTTGCCCTCGTCGAGAATGCATTTGACGTATGGTACCAGAAGACGGCGGTTGTTTAAGATTTCATCAAGATTAATGGTGTCATATTTGTCGGTGTAGGTATTTGGTTTTGCATACGCCACAGCCGCCAGACCGAACAGACACAAAAGGATGAAGCTCTTCATTCTGAAATAAAAATCTTAACATTAAATTGTGTCTACCAAGAACATGACAAAAACATGTCACCGTGAAGGACAAAAAAGCTATTATATACTCAGTCTATAAAAAATTAAAAGGATAACCCCAAACTTCAAATTGGACTTAAAAAAGAAAAAGTATTCAGGTTAATGAAATATAATTAAATAAATATTTCGGATATCTAAACAAACTAAGCAGAGCTTGTATTATGGGTACTAAACAACTGCTATGAATACATAAATTCTGTTTTTGTAAATACATACACACTATACATAGAAAACACCCAAACTCCGAAACAAATATTTCTAGGATCATGCAAACATTTGTTCCGACCCAGGATTCGAACCCGAGACCTCATGGACAGCAGTCGCGTTCGCTACCACTGCGCCACAGAGGCAGTCAAATGATGGGTTTTCGTAATATATTATTGAGCAGTATTTTACTTTTCTACTTGGTGTCAAAGATAGAGATAGCAACTGTCAGACTTGTTTCTACAGCATAAATATTTATTAAAAAATTATAATCTGCATCTTCATCAAAGGCGTCGTTATAATGAAAATTGCTTGCCTTGACCGCGAATCTCATAGCTCTACGCTAAATAACAATGCTTTAATCGGTACAATTGTATATAATTACAAACTTAATAATTGGTTTGTATCTAAAATTCAATGAGTTTACATCGCAGCAGGTCACCGATTTAACTCAGGTGAATAAAGGAAACTTCGAGTGGACATTTTAAAATACCTGTGATTCCAGTTATACAAGTTCGAGCAGCAACAGAATAATATATTTTGAAATAATATTGTTTTAGTTGCAACCAGTATCGACCGAAATAATACTTAGTTAAAGAGTCAGAAAAGCTTTTGAATATGACAATTCTGGTATTCAATACGTTATAATTATATGTATATGTATTTTATAGAAATTAACAATATCTTCGTGTTTGTATTTTTTCTGACTAGCGGATAAACTACCTACTGTTAATGGGTATAGCTTATATCCATTACCAAAGAAAAATTAGATTTAATCCGTAATTATTTAAGTAGAAATCAATGAGGTTAGTAGGCAATGGGCAGTTTGTGACCATAGATAATTCAACCTGGTCGAAACTGTACAAGATTTAAACGTTTATCTTTTCGATGTATTATAAAGCAAATATTTAAACACTATTTGACTTTATGACTGCCTCTGTGGCGCAGTGGTAGCGAATGCGACTGCTGTGCAAGAGGTCTCGGGTTCGATTCCTGAGTCGGGCCAAATGTTTGTATGATCTGCAAATATTTGTTCCGGAGTTTGGGTGTTTTCTATGTGTAATATGTATGTATTTACAAAAAAAAAAGTATATAAGTATTAATATCAGTTATTTAGTACCCATATTACAAGCTCTGCTTAGTTTGGGACTACACAGCGTTGCGTGTTAAAATGTCTGAACATATGTCTGAACATATATTTATTAAAATATCATTAATGATGACTTAACTTCATTTTGAATTATTAATTGAAAATCAAGTGGACAAGTTTATAAATATTAAATGTCATCTATAATTATTAACTGTACTAAAGTTTCTACTAAAATTATTTAATGTAGTCAATAAAAATGATCATGCAAAGTTGAAAAAATAATTTTATATTTATGTGCAGGTTTTCCTGTCATTGAATCGGAGTAAATTTCACAGTAAAATGGAAATAAATTCTTAAGAAATGGATTAATTTACTAAAATATTTGCTATTCCAAAACCACAATAATTTAACTCAGATTGCCGAATGGTATTAATATTTACACAATTTATTAGATTAATAAGTTTACAAGCTGAAATAAAATTATTAAAAAAACCCCCTACACAAGAACTCAATCGAGTAATCATACACCTAAAATGCCTTACATCATTATGGAAAAGAGCTGATACTCTTGCACTGCTGGACCGATATTAACCAAACATAACTAAGAACCACCGCAAGGAAACTCGCTTTGAAATTAAAAAAGCCGCATCGAAATCGGTCCACCGGCTTGAGAGGTACTATGCCACTGACAGACACACAGTCAGAGACCGACATACATCGACGTCAAACTTATTACACCCCTCTTTTTAGGTCGGGGGTTATAAATTAGAAATCTAATTAAATTAAATAAGCAACGAGATCAATTTTAAAACGAAAATTTTAAAACAATTAACTGATTAGTTTGTACTCAAAATAAACAATGAAAAATAAACCTGTTTCGTAAATAAACCCAATTTAAATCCTCAACAATGAATACCTTGCCCGCTTTTACTACAATGACCTAGGAATAATACAATGGATTTATTCAATCACCTTGACCTTCATAATCTGTTTTAAAAAAAAATCTTTTTTATTTAATTTCGATGTAATATCCACTTCAGAAATTTTAATAAATATTTTAAATTCAACAGAGTTATTTTCGTTACACTGAATTTTTTATTCTAGCAATAATATTTTACTTTAATACACGTAATTGTTTTGTAAAAAAAAATATAACCTTAAAATTAACATATTTTTAGCATTTAAAAATATTTTTAAAATAAATTTTATCGTTTTACTCATTTGTTGTTAAGTGAATAAAATCTTCAAAAATATAATGATGAATATAGAGTAATATTATAGTAGAGATACCTACCTTATTTAAATTAAAGAAATTATTACGATTGTGTCGAGAGTACTGTCCAAGAGCGCTGCACTGACTTCATTAATTCAACTATCACTTTTCCATCACTTTTTATACTGAACACAAAGCGTTAAGGCGGGACTAGTTTAAGTTTACTTTTTTAAATTTCGTGGAAACCATATGCGTCAGAATATCACAAAATACTGCAAAATTTCCGATGGTTCTTCTTTTATTAATCCTCATTGTAAAATGAACGGGTGATATAGTAAGCGTGTGAATATGAGTAAATTAGGAGTGTGTGAAAAATATATATATTTTAAAAATCTATATCGTTACAAGATCATTAATTATTTTCTATTACAAAAGGATTATGGAGTGTATTTATGACTTTTTTTTATATTGTGAACAGTACTGGGTTTTTAATCAGGACATTGTTTAAATACAGCCTTTATTGCAAAAATAAAATATTTTTTCGGAATATTTTTACATTGTAACCTGTGTAGTTTTATGTTGTTACCTTGAATAAAATAAACCACTGTAAAGAGAGAAATATCTCCATGAATTCCATATGAAAAGAAAAGAAAATATAAAAGCTTTAAAATACTAAAATACGCAATGTATTTTAGGATTTTTAAAGCTTATATATAAGTCACGACCATTCGGTCAACACTGAATACTATCTGATTGTATATTGATGATATTATTATTCCTTTGTAGGAAGTTATCCAAATTTCTGCAAAAATGGTAGCGTTTTCTTTGCGTCACCAACGTCATACACATCGTTAATCCTTCGAGCTGTTTTGCCACGATAGAACTCGTACTAGTAAATAAAGCGATATTTTAAATTTTTGAGATGAGCGATTAAAAAGAAAAAAGAACTAATGGCGAAAAAACAAATGAATGGCTGTTTTCGAAACTCAAATATACCTGCTAAATGGATTTATAGCTTTGAATTTGGAATTCTTAACCAGTTTTTTAACTTATTTTAGATCAAATTGGCGAAGGCAACAAAACGCCAATTTGACATGTTAGGACCTAATATACCTATAGGTAACCACACAACTTCGTCTGCGTCTCTTTTTAATAAAGCTCGGCTCCTATGGGCGTAAGCGTGATATTAACTATCCCATCTTAGACTCGCTAGAATAGCACACTAAAAAAACCTGAAATTTGTAAGATAGTTTCGGAACTCATCGTGAGCAACGACGTGACGCGAGAAATTTATATAATAAATACCCGGTCACTGTTGTCTCGTAATCTTATAATTGTCAAATAAAATTACAATAAGTTTCTAGTTTAACAGGTTTTCTGTACAACGATATTGCTGCCCACAAGCTAACAATAACAAACATGGTTGGACCAGATGCTAGTTGCATACTTACAGATAGTGTACACGCCGCTAATCGTTACGTGAAACACTCATTATCACGTCAACTTTATAGAAAATATCTGATATCACATTGTGATAAACATTACAACGCAAACTTATTTATACTTATCTCTACTTACAAACTCACACTTTTAGTAACTCATAAAAGTGCTCTAAACACTTCCAATAATAAACACTTCACAAAAAATATTTACGTTTTCCATGATGTAGGTAATTTAAAATGGTTCCTTCGCAAATATTATATTCATACGAATTTTCTTCTACTTTTAATCCCTCTTCATTTCTAAAGTTTAGTATTTTATAAAAATCCTTATCTATTAATTACGAAGAAGTAATTACGGGGAAATGGTAAAAAATGGCTATATATTCTAGTCTACAATCAAAGAGAACATTTTCAAAGATAGCGGAATAACACTCGATCATATTTAGAAAAAATAAAATAAAGATAGAAAATATAAACTAAAACAATAACATACACCTATACGAAAAACATACACCTATAGGCTGAGCACTTTATACCACATCACGCCACACTACATTATAACAACCACATCACATTATTCCACATTACATCATACCTCACCATTTCATCACACCACTCCAAATAATCACAGTACACCACATCATTACATTTAACACATTACATCAAGTAATCGAACGAAGGAGACTGGATCCCACAACACAGGGAATCCTATTCTTGGTCCTTAATTTATTTATATTTTCTTTTTAAGAGACACTAAAAGATTATTGTTATTATTATATTAATACGTGAAGCAAAAACTTTGTGCCCCTTTTTATAAAGTGCAAAATTCTAAAAAAATAAAATTAAATGAATTATGGTTGAATTTCGACCTACCGACTAAGACCTATCGACTAATTCATGTAAAAAGCCAGATGATGGAAGAAGAAGGTCACGTCAGGTTAATAGTGCATGGCCTTGTTTTTACTTTCTGTCTCCCTTTCCACTTTTCCTATCATACTTTTTCGTGATGCAAGCAAAATCTATCATGCCTAAGGCTCGGCTTGCTTATTTTAGTTACTCACAGTATAATTTATGTAAGTAATAAATATACGTGCTTCTAGGATTTAAGCAGTGACATTCAGCAGTAGTGAAACCATTACAAATATCAAGTAGTAGGATAATATCCCGATGGTTGTGCATTACCTTTAAGATTAACTAGTTAATAAAATATAAGCCTTAATAGTACGTAGATTTAATATGGATCGCAACAAAATTCCTTTGAATGTCATACTAAGTATTGTTCAACATCTTTTGTGTATACATTGACATTTACTTCTACTAGACCTGATTTAGCAGTCACATATTCTTTATTTTTAGCATAAACGTGTGTATCTCGAATAGCTATGTACAATCGTTGTATCGGGCTGTAAGACAGGTTCCATGACCGTTGTTTAAGTAGAGTGGGCGAAATATCTTGAAATAAATCAATATTTTGTCCAAACACACTGGTACGAAACTTTGTCAATATTTAATGAACGAAACAACTTATACGGTAAATAACTATCATGAGGTTGCGGATTTAAATTCAACTGCGAACGTGAATCTATTACAAAAAAAGTATTTAATCAACTATAAGTAAAACTACGCCTAAAAACTGAACTTTCAACAAAAAAAACGGACTCCATGGAAAATAAATAAGCTTCTGACATATGTGTAACAATAAATTTGCTAGCTAAAAGTACTAATACTAGTTGTTATTCCTAGCCTTTAGTATTTCCATTATTATTTAGGGTCGTCAGCTACTAGTTCAACAGGTTTTACAATCACATCAGTTTTAGGAGCGTTTAACATCGGAATTCCACAAACCTGAGGGTGAATTGTACTGAATAGCACTTTTACTACCTCCTGCAATTATTACGTCAAACTTGGTGATGCTCCTTTTCAAGTGGTTAATCATAGGGCAGGTGCACGGTTAGAATTTTGTCTTCATCTCTGTTCCGTCCAATAACTGTGCAAGGAGGGTTTTTGTCAAGCACAGTCATAAAAGAACCCAGTCGATATTTTCATATTTATAGCATTTGAAATTAGGAAAATGTAAAAAAATCTAAGTCGAAAATAACAAACAATGCATCATAAAATTCCTTTTTCTTTTCATTCAATGTTTATTTCAAAGGTACGTATAATTATATTTTTAATATTTTATTTAAACATGTTGAACACTTATCAAAAAATATTATTACCCCTACCTCACGCCATACGTTGTGAGGCAACACTCATTATGACGACAAATGATACGTCTTCATTTCCTGAATAGTAATAACGACGACACAAAGGATTCGCTGAGTATAAAGAAACATTTGAACGTCATCAGCGAATTAAATTAAACAATCGCATCAAGCAAGTTATCTCAGATTCGGCTTATACGTCGTATATTTTGGAGTTTGTACAAAGTACTTTGAATCCTGTCAGGCATCAACATAGTATTCCGTACGTTTAACTTGTCTTTGTCAACTCTCACGCTAGACAAACGTACATGTAAAGGATATAAAAAACACCCAGAATTAATTTTTCCCAGAAAAACTTCTAATAACAAACTTTAATTTATACTTGGATTTTTTTAATCGAAAAATCTTTAGTTTAATGAAAAATACGTCTACGAAGTAATGGACGTTCGTTTTTTAATACAGCAAGCCACAAAACATCATACTCTTGTTTTAGGATAAGTGTTTAAAAGATATTAAGTTTTTCAATGTTTGTAAGCTAGTCTATTCATACAATACTATCGTTAAGATACTATAGTATGCACATAATCATGTACTTATCGATCTTTTTTTTTATTGTATAAGGGGCAAACGAGCAGACGTATTGCCTCGTAATCGCGATGGTAAGCGATTACCGCCGCCCATGGACATCTGCAACACCAGAGGAATCACAAGTGCGTTGCCGGCCTTTGGGGGATGATAGGGGGGTAGGGGGAGGATTGGGGTGTGGGCCTCCGGTATTCTCACTCACTCGATGAAACACAGCGTAAGCACTGTTTCACACCGGTTTTCTGTGAGGCCGTGGTATCGAGCCGGCCCATTCATGCCGAGGCGTGGCTCTCCCACGGTTGGGATCACTCGATCGATCACGATCTGGGCCATCACCTCAGTGGGAACTCTGCTATCAATACCTACTCTAGGATCATTCTCTATGGTACGGAGTATGAAAAATAATACCAGGATCCGTGATTAACAAAAAAACAATTCTTATTGAACATCAAATAAGTCGTCATGAAATGAACGTCACTGTGACGAAAATAGAATTAGCAGTTTGATGTTAGAATCGCGGTATAATTAACAAGCAAGCAAAGATTTCCCTGAACATACTTCATTCAGAGAATTCTATTCTTTACTATTACTTGGTTAAGTGTTATGTTACATGAGAATTCTAAACATTGAATGCAAGTACCAATGTATAATCTGAAACAAAACTTTAAAATGCGTAGATTTCTTCTTTTTCATCAAATTTAACAAAAATAAAGGGAAAGCATCTCTTTCCAAGAAGCATATAGATTTTTTAGTATATGTGGATTTCTATTGAAATGTACCTTTAGGATGAAATCCCACTGTAAAAAATCTACGTCCATTGGGTAATAAAATGCAAATAATAAGAACATAAAACAATCCTGATGAATTGTGTGAAACATAACAAAAAGATTTGGTACAGTTCTGTTGAGATAAGGGAATAAGAGAACAATTTTACGATATGGTACTGTTTTGCTGCTAAGATGGAATCACATCTTCCACGACTATAGCATGCACAAATGTAATAGTCGCATTATATTTATCATGTTTTCTAACCATTTTATGTAAAGACAGTTGTTGCATGAGAACCAAGTCTTATAATCAGTTAGAAGACAGAAAAAATTATGCGTAGTTGATTATTTCTTTCGAATGACTTTTTTTTTGTTTTTAACCAGATTTATTTATTAGTTAGATTTATTACTTTTTATATAATTTCTCTTCTGTACTTAATCTGTTCTGTATTATTTACTTTTATATGTCGAGGTAGAGTGAAGAATTGATTGATTTCTTCGCAGTGATTCTTTAAATTGGTATAACTTTTTTATATGTCAACCGATTGAAATGAAATGTTAAAAAAAATGTAAGAAAAATGTTAAGTGGAGCAAACCGAAATGCATTAATGAAAACCTCATTTCAATTTAGGTTAGGTTCAGGTTAAATCGTTTCTGAGATGAGCGAGCACAAATGTCATCATTATCATCTCCTTACCCTTTTATGCACTTTATTTGGGATCAGTGCAATGAGTTTTCCTGTTCCATTCTCATCTATCATTATCGTCAATTCATTGTTTACTCTCTTCCTGATCATATCATCTTTTATGCAGTCCATCCATTTTATCCTTTTCGTCCTATACTCTTATATCCGCCGCCTTC
The DNA here is from genome assembly GCA_003709505.1 of Hyphantria cunea. Lineage (NCBI taxonomy): Eukaryota > Metazoa > Arthropoda > Insecta > Lepidoptera > Erebidae > Hyphantria > Hyphantria cunea. Next base: position 1,635,651 of record PKRV01000143.1, on the reverse strand, counting down.
CATTCTTAACACTTAATCATTGTTTAAGGTTAAGTTGCGTTCAAAAAACCCCTATAAAAGTTTTTCTTATAAATCTTCTATATACAGACAGTAACCAGTTACAATAGTATTATACGTTTTGATTAATCCCTGTAAGTTTGATACACTTTAGCTGACGGCATAAAAGGATGCTACCAGTTACGTACAGCGTTCATACATAGCTCTTGATTTTTCAGCCATCCAATGAATTAAGAAAGGTACTTTAAAAAATTAATCTTAATTTAATTATATAAAATAAAACATGTAAGATATTCAGATTGTTGTAGTCTTGTAGATAGTTGTGCGACGTGTAATCAATTTGTTCCTAGAATTTTCTGCCTCTCATCTTTTAATAGTACAGTTTCAGAGCATTACGTTATATTCTCTGTTCATTTTAACACATGTATGTACTAATAAATATACAAGTGTATTAAACTCGGGTATAGTACCGAGGGAACATAGACAAACTGCGATAATAATCAAAGACAATGGACTAACAATCTGTGTTTATTTCTTAATTGCGTATGTGACCTTTAATCTTCACCTACACTTGCTAAGGTACTATTATTGTACCTGAATTTAAGAAGACATTGTGTATTAAAATATTTTTATTGATATTCATTCGATGGAGACAACTAATTGATGGATTCAAAAGAAAGCCACGATCCTTAGCAGTGAGGGAACGACTAAAGAGAGAGAAAAGGTAAAATTCCTATTATGTTCAAAATTATTTTATCACGTTCAAAGGCACATATTGTTCAAAGAAATGGCACGACCACCTTCCCCAGTGACAGCCAAGGCCCATTTATAGTTTCTAGGTCTAAGTCTAATACTTAATTGTCGACACATTGAATATTCACTTACCAGTATATGTTATTTCAGGAGTACTTCTGCAAGACCAGCGTTAAACTAATCTGTGCGCTCCTGAACAGTCTTACAAGACGATGCTGTCTAAACGTGGTGACTCTGTAAGAGTCATCTCTAAATTTAAATCTGCGATGATTTTAGTTATTTTTCAATATAAAACAAACAGTTTAGTAATTAAAAAGAAACAGCTTTAACAGTAAATTATCCTACAAAATTACTCTCAAAATTTCTACAGTCAAAATGCCTCTAGTCCAGACAGCATACGTTCTAACAGCATACACTATATATAGTTAACAGCATGCCTTATTATAGCATACGTTCTAACGATATTTTTTATAATAGTCCGTTCACACGTCATTTGTCTTGAACCTTAACGTAAACGGAACTGAACTGTTGTTATTTCCCTACTGCCTGCGGCATTTTCGAACATACATTTATATACATGAGCACGTGCGACGTGAAGGAAATTAAAATACGTGTTGCAGAATCTTGATAAAGAATACACGTATACGTATAGTACAATTAATCTGAATAAAGAAAATTGTCATAGTCCTAGGTAATTTAAAAGATCTTAAAAATATTACCAATCATTAAGAAGACCAAATGACTTGTTGACATTTGGACAACACGCTGGCCATGTTTTACAAAAATGGTATACATAAATTAGCTTTACGAAAGCCGTCCATTAGCTCATACAGGCTGGGTCAACGGATGTGACATCATGGCCTCGCTGAAAATCATTTTTAAATATTTCTATAGTAAGGTAACTTCTCACCGTGCGTCCCCGGGATAGGGCCTAATAAGGCGTGGCGTCGATTCAGGAAGGATCTCAAATCAAATAGCCCGGGCCTTCCGCGTTCCAGAAATTCGTTGGAACAGACTGACAATATTTAAAAAAAATAATGTTTGATGTAAGTACCGTATATTCTTCCATAAATGAATTATATGAAAATCCGTTAATTTGAAATTACAAGCAGTAACTTGTATGATAGATGTTTTACTATAAAGAAGGCTACGTGGGAGAGCCACGCTTCGGCACGAATGGGCCGGATCGACCGGAGTGATACCACAGAAAACTATACTGTTTTTCACCGAATGAATGAGAATACCGGAGTCCCATACCCCCAATCTACTCGCATCCAGCTCCTACCAGCCTGCGCAGACCATTTCTCCACCTGGCCTGTGGACGTCCCACACTAAGTTTGTCGTAACGCAGTCTCCACTCAAGAACCTGTTTACCCCAACGGTAATCAGATCTGCGGCTAATATGGCCAGCCCACTGCCACTTCAGCTTGCTAATTCTTTGGGCTATGTAGATGAACTTAGTTTTCTGCTGGATCACCTTATTCTTGATGAGATCCCTCAGAGAAACGCCGAGCATAGCCCTCTCCATATCACGCTGAGAGACTTTGAACTTGTGGACCAGCCGTGCCATAAGTTTTCACGTTTCGGCGCAGTATATCATTACGGGTAGGACGCACTGATTAAAGATTTACTTCTTTGGGGACTATGGGATCGACGATGAAAAGACCCAACGAAGTTACTATGATTTGGTCTATACGTATACTAAGTATTCTAAGTTCAATAAATTTATCCATATTCGGGCATACTGTCTAAAATCATGTGTATTATATTTGGATTTTTTTACAAGGTTATTTGTAAAGCAAGGTTTTGACCACATTTGCATTCATATTGATTGATAGCCGAACGTAGAATCTTTCAAGGCGAATAATCTTTCAAATTAATCACAAATTTGGACGATGATAATAAAGTTAGTTACTTTTGTATTAATATCATACATTTATATAATGATAATTCTCAAGGCAATAACTTATGATCATAATTAATTTAATCATAACATAAGAATGATATTTTTTATATGTTAAAATATCGTATAATATTATCTATTTATCAAAATAGGCTCTTATGTCATTGAAGTGCAGTTTTAATTTAGAAAATACCTAGTAAATAATAAATGATAATATGAAACTTTGGTTAAAAGTACTACAATGTTTAAATCTACGCCTTATCTATACTCTACACATGCAAATAAATAAAATTGGAGTGCCTGTTTGTAATATTGAAATAACCGCTTTTTACTAAATGCATATGCATGTATACATGGTATATGTATATACCAAAGTATCAGTTTTTTCAATTTTTTGTCTGTCAGTCTATTTGTTCTCTCTCTCTCTCTCTCTCTCTCTCTAGAACAACTGGACCGATTTTGGCGGTAGTTTCATTGGTAGATAGCTGATGATATAAGGAGTAACTTAGGTTACTTTTTTTAGATTAACGTCGTCCCGCGGTGCTACCCGGAAATCTATTGTACCGCGGGTAACACCGCTGGGCTCAGCTAGTTAAGAATAAATACAATTAAACGCCTGACAATATGTACTGGCTACAAATTGCATAGATACTGCAAAGTATTTATTTAAAGTAAAACTAGAACCCATCCGAACGAGCTTGTTTAAAAAAATAAACTTTTGTCTCTGCACTTCCTTCCTGGGCTAAGGTTGTAATAACAATAAGTTGTGTGTTTATTCAATTACTTAAATGAAGTAAAATAGGTATCAAATGGAGTTTTCATCGACCTCTGATCACAAAAGAATTTTATCAGAAATATAGAAAAGATTGAGCAATAAGGCCGCCAGCTATACTACCGACCGAGCTTTAAGTTATGTCCTTAGTTATCTGGTGTACAATAAAGCGATTTATTATATAGGTAAGGAAATTGATTAGTTTACTTCCTTCGTGACGTGTATATCTTCAGATCCAAATGCTTCTTACAAGTATTTGAAAATCCTAAGTTAAAGCTAGTTATAGGCTTAGTTGGTAAGATGGAGAATATCTACATTCAGCAGTAGACGGCGATATAAAACAAATCTTAAAGAATTTTACAACGCCAGTCGCGAAAATTTAAGAAGGTAGAAGAACTCCTGTAGGTAGAAGAACACCTGTGCTAGAGTTATTTTGATCGAATCGGTGTACATCTCCCGCTTGCTACATATCATTGTGGCAACAGCTGGCAGATTCTCGTTTCAACTCTCAATTCTAGGCATTTGAGGTACAAATTCCCAACTACATTTTAAGTAATATTTACTAAAACAATAAATATATGTGAAGACAAGTGAAAAATAAAATAGAAAATTAGGTTGAAAATTTTATTTCTATTGGAGAACTTCCTCGCGAACTGTTGTCAATTATATCCTCTTCATAATAACTGTCAGTAGCAGTTGTAGCTAAAGCTGCGACGTCATTACTGTAGTAACTGCTCCTAGCATCAAAATGAACTGTGGGACTTCGGTAATGCCTAATAACATTTATGATATCACCTTTAGCATCTAATTTTTGGTCCTCAGGGATTTTTCGAAAGTCACCTAGCAAAGACAATAAAAATTGTTTATCTTCTTCCATTCCTGATTCATTATTATCGGAAGAATTGTTTCCACTTTTAGTTACTCTTTTAGCAGCAACTCTTTCATCATCTAAATCAGAGGCGCACTCGGTGTTATATTTTTGTCGCTTTTTTCTTAAACGAGAGCCTCCTGAGGTACTGTGAGTAACCATTGATTTGGCTGCGTATAAATCGTGTAAAAAGTGTAGTTGTTCGTAATAAAGATATAATTTCCCCTTGCCTCCAGATTCAAGTTTCTCGTTGTAATTTTTTACACTTCTAGTGAATCCATCACGTAGAACCCTCCATTTTGTTTGCATCTGGAGAACTGGAAAGAGAAATATGAGAACTTTAGTTGCTGTTACATTTAAAATTGACCAGGTATAGGTAGAAATTGTCAAGTTGAAGTTAGTGAGAAAACACTTTAAAGTATTGTAAAGTAAATCCGTTCCAAACTTATCCAAACTTATCTACAGCAAAAATTATACTCCGTCTACAGTATCTATAGAAAAAAAAAGGTTATTAAAGTTTAAACAATTTTTTGAAATTAAATATTATTCATTGGGTATATGGATATGAAATGTATTTTCTTTAGATGAATTATGATCTGAAGACATCAACAATAATCATCAGCAAAAACAATTTACCGCATTTTTTATTTTATTATTCTATTAGTAGTATTATTACTTCGGTGAACTACCTACGTAAAATTCACCCAGGTTATGTCAGCCAAGCTACGAGTATTATCGTAAATTTATGAAAACCTCGTTCATTAAATTTGGTTCAACAGTTTAGACATTTTGATTAGTTTAGGGATTTCATGACCAGTCAAATGAAACATCCTCTCTTAATTAGAAATTTAGTGCCACCGCTCGATACGTAAAATAGTTATTAATTAAAGTAGCTACACAACTTACAGTTCTATCATTTAGAGTTAAACTATTCAGTATCAGGCAGTTATGCCATTAGGGAACATGATAGTAGTAGGTAGGTACATGGCCGCTGCTGTTTATTTTTAGTCGTATTATAATGGCAGAAACTTTTCTTTATTCCAAGTATCAAAACAAAGATTAGAATAATCTGTTCTATGAATAAATGACTATCATTAGTTGCTGTGCAAAGGTTTGTTACTAAACATGCTACATTGAGCCGTAGAGGTCCTAAACTCCTAAATCAGTAATACCTACCGCCAATAGATGTGCCATGTTTTCATATTCAAGGTCTTGAAAGCCTCTACCAATCTACTCAATACAACAACAATAATAAAATAAAAACCCGAAAAGGGTATGTTTGATTTTGGTCAGTGGTTGATATAACTGTACTAAAATCTAGCCACTTCCTTGTGCTAAAATATAATTAATCTATAGTTTCTTTATTAGAATGCACATCAGAAATCACCTGCATTTTATGGCACATTATACATGTATATACACATACAATTTTATGTACTGTTATAAATAAAATAGATCCAATCAGTAGCATGTTATTGTGTTAATTCAAAATGATTAAAAAGATAAAATAGAATAAATAGATAAAAATATTAAACTGGGTACAAAGAGCCGATAATAGAATGAGCGGGACATCACTATTCTTTACCCATAATTCACGTCATCTTTCTATCTCTGTTTCGCACGTGGCGTTCCTCCGTCCCCCGACCCGACAGGCAAACACACAAATCTGCTCGCACTGTCATCAGTCTCGTAATATGTAGCACATTTTTAGGCGATATTAGTATTAATATCAGTTTAAAACATCCAAAACGAACGAAGAAGTTGCACAATATCATGTTTCAGTCATTCTTACCGATACAATTCTTTTCTTCATTACTTTTTTCTTCAAAATCAGGTATCATGCCTTTACAGACGGTCATCCAATCGTCTCTCCTCTGTATCTTGTTAGCATATGCTGTACTCTTGTAGTTCCAAATACTTTCTTTGCTCTTTATTAAAGAAGTAAATTTATCAACGTCAAAATTGTCTTCCATATTCACAAACAAATATTATGAACGCGGACTGCATGCGACAGCGAGTGCCGACTTCAGACGAGTGCGGCCGAACGGCCGACAGCGTGTTCGGGTACAACCGCACGTAGTCCGTGTGGTGCACAAACTTTGCGATGCGGCGCGCCGTGCTGCTTCGCAATACATGCTTTTCTCATTCAAACAGCAAACTGAAATGAATTGATAAAAATTAAGTTATTTTCGGAAATCTTGTTTCCTCATGTTCTTGTAAATAATATTAATTTACAACACGTTGATTCTAAGTTTTAGAGATATTTTAGAATTGCACATAGGTTTTGCTATTGATTAATATAAGTGTAGGTTACGTCTTGACTTCCCTTTATATTGTTATTATTATTTTGTTAAATGGTAATGACCGCTCCAGAAAGTCAATAAAACAATAATAACAAGTTAATGTTAATAAAATCTGTAGGGATTCTGGTACATCAACAACATAGATGCAGTTCCCGTAACTTTGTGTAGATGGCACTGTAAACAAAATAATAAATTAGTTTTCTGAATATTTGACTCTGATAATTGTAGTGATCTTGTAGCTAACGGTAATTGAATTTGAGCAGTACGGTAATATAACTCATCATCAACAACCCATAATGTCCCACTGCCGGGCTCAGGTCTCCTATTAGGAGAGGGTTAAGGCCATACGTCCCCACGCTGGCCAAGTGCGGGTTGGAGACTAGCAAGAATACGTTGTGGCTACGTATCTGGCCGTTGGGTGTTTTTAAGGCTCGAACCCCCGAAGGCCTCCAACTAAGCTTCAGGACTGTTATCGTATGATAACAACCGGGACTGTCTACTTAACGTGACCTCCGAATCACGGAGACGCTCATGGTAACATGCCACCAGCGGTCACCCATCCAGATACTGATCGCGCCGTCGTTGCTTACCCTCGGTGATTGTTTCTAATCACCTAGTGCAACTGTGCTATGAGCGTGAGTATAATATAACTCATACATCATAACAACACAGATTACTTTTTACCGTGACGTCATACGCAGACGGAGGCGCGTGCATAAGCTAAAACTATAATAGGGAATTCAATACAGTTCATAATAATAAATAAAAGATAAACCTACATTCAATTTATCCAACACACGTGTATATAATTTGCGACTATATATATTAATACATAGGTACACACAATACATAAGCATTAAGCTACTAAAATTATAAACTCAAAAGTTTGTAAGTATGGATGGATGTTTGTTACTCTTTCACTTAAAAACTACTCAACGGATTTTGATGAATCTTTACAGTAATATAGCTTATACATAAGAATGACACATAGGCTACTTATTTGCCGCGATAACCGACATAAACACGGGCGGAACCGCGGGAAACAGCTAGTAATATAATAAAAATAATGCACACGGGTACAAGTGTTGTGATGGTACTGCCAATTCGTTATTTTTTTTATGGAATCGCGGGCAAACGAGCAGACGTATCGTCTGATGATAAGGGATTACCGCCGCCCATGGACATCTGCAACACCAGAGGCGTCACAAGTGCTTTGCCAGCGTTTGGGGAATGGGGATGGAGGTGAGGGGTTGGGGTATGGGCCTCCAGTATCCTCACTCACTCGGTGAAACACAGCGCAAGCGCTGTTTCACATCGGTTTTTTGTGAGGCCATGGTATCACTCGAGTCGGCCCATTCATGCCGAAGCGTGGCTCTCCCACGGTTAGTAGTACCTAGTATATATGTGTAATTATATACATGCATAGTATGGAAGAGAAGATCCGAAAAATTTTAAAGACTTCCATACGAAGCCGAGTCGGGTCGCTAGTTTCTAATAAAAAGAAACAAATACATTATAGGAACTCATTTTCGTATTAAACTAAGTAGATATAACGATGCACACAAACAATGTCTATTAGATATCATTACCTCAGCTATTTTCTTTTCGTCTATAAAAGTATTTTTTCCATATCCTGTTCAGTGTTATTATTGTCTATGGTTGACGCAACATCACAGTTAATTATCGTGTAAGTTCACAATTTTGCACTTCCAACTACAATTCCTAAAATACTCAAACAATTTTAAAATCAAATGAAGTTTATCGTGGGAGAGCCACGCTTCGGCATGCATGGGCACGGCTCGACCGGAGTGATACCACGGCCTCACAGAAAACCGGTATGAAACGCGGCCTGCGCTGTGTTTCACCGAGTGAGTGAGGATACCGGATGCCCATAATCCAACCCTTCCCCTCATCCCCCTCCCCATCCCCCAAGGCCGGCAACGCACTTGTGACGCCTCTGGTGTTACGGGTGTCCCATGGGCGGCGTTAATCGCTTACCATCAGGCGATACGTCTGCTCGTTTGACCAATATTCCATAAAAAAAAGAAAAGTCTACAATGGCCTTTAATAGTGTTTGAATATACCCACCTGAACCAGGTGGTTATATATCTACAGGTGTATTTATTCTTATAATTTAATGAATTTATTGTGATCAATTGTTTTAGGTAAAAAAATATGATATACGGGCAAACATTTAACTAGGTTACAAATTGTCCTACCTGTCCTTTTCACTGATAATGTTTATATTAATCAACTTTATTTAACTATTTGTAATAAGTCCCTATTATCTATAGGAATCATGGCACATATCACACTTACGATGTTCCTGCTTGCATATTGCGCGGTTCAAACCAACATGGCCGAAACATCTAGTTACACAACAAAATATGATGGAATTGAGCTGGAAGAGATACTAGCTAATGATCGGATATTGACCAACTATGTGCGCTGTCTATTGGAACAAGGACCATGTACGCCAGATGGAAAAGAGCTTAAAAGTAGGTATTCAAAGACTTTCTAGTCATTCCTTCCGATTGTGTTTTACCTAACTCACTATTTTACTGCTTTAGCTGGTTGCGAGAAGCCATAGATCGAACTAAGTGGCGTGAAATTGGAGAGGCCTATGTCCAGCAGTGGACTGCGATAGGCTGATGATGACTATTTTACTGTATTAAATTTATTATTTACTGTTTTACTTATTCGCTTTAGACGATAGACTTGTAGGTTGATGGTGACGGGTGAGATTCAACGATATCCAGATGCAGTAGCTCGTAGGGTTGGTAGATCAGGTTCTTTTTACTTTTAACACTACTGTATCATTAGCGGAATGGCTACATTACGTGTGAATCACCTCAGAATTGAGGAAAGTGACATAAAGAGAGCTTATTCGCTATATACAGCTTGATTTGATTGAAAACGACAAAATGGCGAAACTGGCAGGAAATCGCTAAATAAATTAACAGCAGTAAGCTATCAATTGGATAGTTCAATTAAGATAGATACTTAATTTCTTAAAAGGGAGATCGTTTTTTGTTTTTTCGAAAGACGGTCCCCATTTCATGTCATCCACATTTTTTATAATTTTTATCATTAACTCCATCACGACGAAGACTTGAAGATTCGAAGACTTAGAATTGAAGACTCGAAATACTTGACATTGGCAGAAATAGCTGATCCGGCTGATTGCCATATAATCAAAAGAAGAAGAAGAATTTCTTAAAAGAATTTTTTACGATGACAATACTGATCAAGTTGCAACGGACGAAACTTTTCATGCTCATTATGCATGGTCTTGAGGGATCTCTCAGGTGATAATCTCAATATTCTGAATATATATTCATATTTTCAGAAAACCTTCCAGACGCTATTGCCAATGACTGCAAAAAGTGTACTGAAAGACAGAGAACAGGAGCAGACGAAGTGATGCACTACCTCATCGATAACAGACCTGATGATTGGGCTAAGCTTGAAGTAAAGTGAGTACCTAATGTTTCTTTGCTTGTAAATTGAGGAAACGATCAAGAATTACCAACAGTAACTTAACTAAGAAAGTTTTTCCTAAAATGAGTTCAAAAACTACGAATATAATATTGTACAGAAAGAAGAATATATAGACCGAATTAGGCACAGGTATGTCCAAACTTAGTTTTCCTAAACTTGATTTAAAATAACTTCTTGTATTTTCAGATACAATTCAGATGGCAGCTACAAATTTAATTATTTAAAAGGAAAAGAAAATACACGAGATGAAACAAATGTAAGAACTAGTTCTGGGGATAAAAACAGTACTCTGGAACATTAAGGATTGACGCACCCAAGGTTTGTTAATTACGAAGCTGTATATATATCACTTGGATCTGTAACGTTAATTGTAAATTATACGAAAGCCGTTGATATAGTATTATTTTATTTCGTATGAACCCTTTCTATTTTGAATTGTTAAATATAATATCTAAATTAATTTTTTTATGGAATAAGGGCCAAACGAGCAGACGTATCGCCTGATGGTAAGCGATTACCGCCCCCCATGGACACCCGTAACACCAGAGGTGTCACAAGTGCGTTGCCGGCCTTTGGGGGATGGGGGTGGAGGATTGGGGTATAGGCCTCCGGTATCCTCACCCACTCGATGAAACACAGCGTAAGCGCTGTTTCACACCGGTTTTCTGTGAGGCCGTGGTATCACTCTGGTTGAGCGGGCCCATTCGTGCCGAAGCGTGGCTCTCCCACGGTAATGCAAAAATAAAAATTAAATAAAACTCTGAAATTAAGTACCTATATAACGCCTACTTATTGGCTAGTACCTCAGATTTGCGAATGTTGCTCTTAAGTTTTTAGAGTTTCAAGCCCTAAAAGATTTGCCAAAAAAGTTTTATAAGCGTGCTATGCTACAACTTCTATGCAACGTATTACTAGTGTAGTCCTATTTTCCTTTGAGTAAGTTTTCGTGTAATATACGAATGCACATAACAATTACTTATTCAACCATGAGTGAATATTAGCTAGTATTTGTATTGCCTAGTGTGTTTTCGTTTCTGATTGCTGAAATTGTTCTGATTGTGCATATTTAGTTCTATATTTAGCCACTATATGTTTGTAATACTTACGTATATACATATCATAAGTGCTAATTTTCATTCCTTTTATATTTGTATTGTTTTTGCCGTAAGTGAAATTCTAGAATATTTACATTAAGCATGACTTTTGGCGGTTGTGAGTTTACTTTTTCGGTCTTCTTCCCTTCAGTTCTTCTACCTATCAGTAAAATTTATACATTAAGCTATAAATAAATGTTTATAATTATGTAGTTTATAAATAAAAGCGGACAAATGGTTTTTATGTCTCGTAGGTATATTAAATTTTCTCGAAACAATTTCGTCGTCCACAAATCTAATTTTGACTTTGTTCTTGAAGGCATCACAGGACCCGCTGCTGTAGAGAAACTTAGGGTAGATCAGTGTTCAGCATTGAACACTTTTTGGCTGATGAGATGATGATGATGATATTTTCAACCTCGATACTGATTCTCTGTAAGGCAAATCTATGTGAGAGACTCGCCCCATATTGTTATTATTACTGTGTTACGAATTTGGACAAATTTTTACTTTGTTTTAGTAAATAAAACCATCATTTCTTTTGTTTATAATTTATTGAATACGATCAGTCACAATCTTTAACATATTATAAATAGTTACATAACAATAAGGAATAAGTTTTTCGTAACAGGCTTAATACTTAAGGTATCAACTCAGTTGCGTACCTCCTGACTCTAACTTTAATACCCGGCATTGCATATATATTCTTAGAAGAACGTATTACTTCCTCTCCTTCTCCTATAACTCTAAACTTGAGTTCTTTCGTTGGAGGAGGTGCTTCTCTTTTCTTTCTTTGAAGGACAGATCTATAACAATACCGGCCAATGAATGAATAAAAGAATAAGCTATCAAAACTATATTTGATTTCTATACTAGCGACTCGGGCCGGCTTCGCATGGAAGTCTTGCTATTCCCGAAATTCCTCTCCACAATAGACTTCTATTAAACATATTTGTTTAATAGAAGTCTATTCGAACTTTCCTCTTGAATCACTCTATCTACTGCTGAAAACTACATTAAAATCTATTGAGTAGTATAAAGTAAACGACTTAATTTTACACTAAGTTAAGATAAATATTTCACATAATAATACAATCAAGTGAATGGAACAAGTTTCCTTATAAAATAAACTAATATGGTACTATTTCAATTAAACGTAATTAGTTCAAGTAAAACTAATACCTGTTGTATTACAATTCAATGTGTTCCAATGTCTCAAGACTTTTTTTCGTAACAGGCCAGTACCTAAAATCAATAAAACTAACTAAACCAGCAACCAATTCTAAATTATTCAACATACAATTTAACCATAGTATAATCATAGGTCTAGTTCTTATCCAAATATCCTTTGAACTCTATGCAGACCTTCGTACCTGGTGAGGAACAGCTTCCAGGCAACAGGATCATGGGCCATTAGTGAAGCTATCAGCTTACCCGCTCGTTCTTTATCTTCTACTGTACATTTTTCACAGTCTTCTTTCACTGCTTGTATCAAAACACCTAAAACATTTAAAGATATGGGTAAGTAAGTAAGTAAGGTATTCAAATGAATTACACTTTTTTCTCAAAAGTATTATAAAATATTACCGGTGAAACAGAAAGAAACTATTAATTTGAGCTGTAAGACGTAACAATTTCTTTACTTAAAACATTATGAAATGAAAGTATTGGTGGATGTCTATCAGTAGATCACGTCAGCTCAATTACTCTCCATTTTTAATGTTTCTTCTTGGCGGTAGTCTATGTATTTACCGAGGTGAAAATTTAGGAACTAAGAATATAACTTATTACAGTTCGTCATGATATAGCCAAAAGGAAATAAATTATATTTTTATAACAGTTTACTTTTATAAACTCGTTAGATGCACACAATAGAGTCAAATTAAAATATTCGTTTACTTGACCTTAATTACTGTTTACTTATAAAGGACTACTTACTTTTCAATTCACCCATCTCCTTAGAACAATACCGGTCAACGGACATCAGACATTTGACGTCTTGCGGAGGCAGAGGGCTTATAGCTTCGTTCAGGTTAATTTTCTTGGAGTTTTTCTTCTCTTCTTTTTCAACAACTTGGTTGAGAATAGACAAGTCTTCATCGCCGTATACAACTTTAAAGCCCAAACTGTTCACCCCTTTGCTAACTGTCGTTGTGATTTCAGGCTGGCCTGTCACTTGTACTATTACGAAAGTAATAATTGTTAGCAGCTTAGTCGACATTGCGATTGGTTGTAAGTCGTTGATTGCTAGGGACTCAATGAAGTGCTCCTTGTAGCAGCGGTAACTCAGTTTGGATGTTGCAATATTACGTGTTTTGATCTTAATTATTCTGGCAGATTTTTTAATCAACAAGGCTAGGGTTGTCAAGCTTACTAAAGATATATGTACTTAAATTAATAATTATATAAGTTTTAGTATTCAATCAACATAAACTTTTAACTTTTGGTTTTGAATCAATAAATTCTGAAAAGACAAGGAACACATATTTCAGAAAAACTGACAATAAAAACCAACTTATTTATTGATTAATCTATACAAATAAATAAAATTGGAGTGACTGTTTGTAATATTAAAATAACCGCTTTTTACTAAATGTATTTGTAAGTATACTCAGAACATATAACAAAATAACATTTTTTACAATTTTTGACAGTTTTTTTTATAATTTGTGTTCTATCTATCTGTTTGTGCCGGCTAATCTCTGGAACGGCTTGACCGATTTTGATTTTTGGCGATTTTCACTGGCAGATAGCTAAAGACACAAGGAAGCTTCTTTTTTAGACTAGCTTTGCCGCGGTTGCTTACTGGGGTACCAGTACCGGCACGGCGAGTAACACTGCTGCGCTCAGCTAGTTTAAAATAATTTCATTGGATATTCTTTATTTTCTTCAATCTTTTCCACGGCTTCTACTTCTTTTCTTCACATTTGAATTAATAATTATTTATGCAACTGCTGTATAATACGGGGTATTAAAACACGAATGTGGGTTTAGGTAGATAATAGTATCAAATGAGTGTTTTAATAACTAATTATGTACAGTTGCACACAAGACTTTGAATTCTCTATAAAAAAATAAGTTTTTACAATACTAATATCGAAAAAAATGGCGGGCTATGACGTGCGAATAACAGTTCTTTTTTAAATACGGCGCTGTGGTAGTAAAAGGCGCGTGCCTGACATCTTTTTTTAACAGGTGTAACACTCACACACACTAACACTCGTTTGTATGATATTATGGTTATTAAGACACAAGATATTTTAATGTTGGCAATAAACGAGCTGTTTCAGAAACTTTTATAGAGAATTTATAACATGAATGTAGATAAACAATTTAATACACCACTCCCAGACTTTTCCACCCACACCACAGATATAGTGTATAGTTTGACTATACTTACTTATGTGGTAGTCATGTAATGTGTTTATTACTATCTAGGCTTATACTATTAAATAGTTTTTTTGTTGCGTAATTATAATCACTTTGTCAGAGAGTAATGCATTAAGGGTATCTCTTATATATAGAAAAAAAAGTGCGTGCGTACAAAGTACACATGTCAGAAGTGAAACTTCTTAGCTCTCTCCCACCTCTCCTTCCATGGCACTGTGCGTGCTACGACAATCGCTTTATCTCACTTTTTCTCTCGATCTTTCTCACTTGCTTGCTCCCTACTCTCACTCCATCGCTAGTTGCTTCATGCTACGTTCGCCCTGTCTTACTCTCTCTCAATCGGTCTCGATCGCTCTCTCTCTCTTTTTTTACACTTCCGTTGCATACTTGCGTGACGTTACATTTATAAAAAAATTACCCTCATGCGCCTAAAGAACTTTCACTTCAACAAATATGGTTTTTACGAGATATCTATACAAGGTCACGATTATTCTTGAAATGTATGAGACAACCCTACTCAGATTACGAAGTATTCGGGGCGCGTATGGTATCGTAAACAATCAACCTTCGCCAGCGTCGCATACTAATTTGCTGGTTGTTGACAGTTTAATGGCATGCAAGGTGCAATATTAACATAGCTTTATTTTACTCATCACCGCCAAGCATAAAGCAACCACTGAATGGAGGAGTAGAGCCATGCAATAGTGTAACGTAGAAAAGGTACCAGAACAATTTATATATACAAAAATCTATATTTAGGGATTTTCGATAAAAAAGGACACCCATCCTGTAAACACTAGAAATAAAAATCGTGTCGTAGTACACACCCGTATCAACAAAAGAAGAAACTGTTTTATGGTACAAAATATACGTTTTTGTAACAAGCTTCCCAATCCAAGCCAAGGGTGGCCGTCACGTGAAGGGAACACTCTCTAGGATGTAAGCATATAAATAAGTAATTTATAACATCAAGCTAGTGTTATAACGATTCCAACCTCATATATATTATAACCTTTTAATTTAATAATCAAGTAAATAGTTGGTTCTTATTAAATAATATTAATATCCTGGCGACTTCCGCATGTCAGCTTCCGGCGCTACTTAGAAATATTATTAATTACCTCTGTACTTTTTTATACAATGGTACTTCCGGCGTAATAAATCTTAAATGTTACACAATCCTGTATTAATAAATAACAATTGTATGTTGACAATCATTAGAATAATTATGAAAAAGAACGTGATCGATAATATGTATATGGTAGGATCATTCATATATAATATGAGTATGATCGATAATGTCAGATGATATAAATGGCGCCGGATCGAGTAATGCGAGGACATTCATAACCTAACCGTTCTACTGGATGTGCATTGGAGAATATTATAAGCTTGTGCAAATATAATGTGTTGTAGTTCCGCCATCTTGACTACGTGCGTTACACTAGTTTTTCGTGTGGTGTCCGGCAGAGTAGAATAGTATCGACCCATTATACTTCGGATGTCTTAAGATGCAACTAATATATAAGACAGAAAACCTGAAACTTCTGTAGACCAGAAAATGGGCAGCAGCGTTTTTGGTGTATTTTATCTACTTCGATCGCCAACTTGCTTGCCCAGCGTTGCGATTAGGGCATTACTTTCCAATAGCAAACATCCTACTAATATTATAAACGCGAAAGTTTGTAAGTATGGATGGATGTTAGTTACTCTTCTCGTAAAAACTACTGAATGGATTTTAATGAAACTTTACAGTAATATAGCTTATATATCAGAATAACATTGGACTACTATTTGCGGCGATAACCAACATATACAAAGGCGCAGCCGCGCGCAACAGCTAGTACCAAATAAACGACACAATACTATACTTCCCGATATCAGTATTTTGCAAAATTTAAATAGCCCTGAAACAACTACAAAATGAAAAAGCCCCAGGTGAAGACGAAGAAGTTGCAACTGAGCTTTTAAGAGCAAGAGGAACCCTTGTCCTTAAGCAACGTTTATTCCGAGCATATTCAACTCTGTTCTCCATGAATGGAAAGCGTCAAGAGCGTGGAGCACGGGTATGTCATTTTTATTTTTTGAGAAGTAGGACCAGACACTCCTCGAACTACCGCTTCTAAGCTGTCTACCAGTCGTTTAGGTAGAGGCCTATGCAATGGACTGCATCGGGCTGATGAGGATGATGTAAGCTAGTGTTAAAAACAATAGTCTCTTATGGTTCTGACCCCGAGTGTGACTCTATCTCAAACAGTGAAAAGATTCAACCACCAATTATAAAAGTGTAATATTAAACTAAGCAATCTGTGTTCTGACATTACTATTGACAGCCGTTTCTTAAAAAGCTTTTTTGAACTGAGTTGCAAAGCGATTACTTGTCCCCAGTAATAGTTAAATTTTACTTTCGTTTCCTAATATCCTCCTCCTATTCCTCCGAATAATAATTTAAGCGCTACTACTTCGCCGGTGTTTCACATGTGTAAAGATATGTAGGTATTCTAGAAAAAACAGAAATACTAATGTATATTAACTATCATGCCAAAGATCAATATCTTTATTGACTGAAGCGTACTTGAAGCACGTAGTACTTAATATATAGATTTCCATGTACAAGTGTGAAAATCTTTGAAACAACTTTAATTTACATTTCCGCACTATTGTATTTCTAGTCTTTTAAGGCGTGTTATTCTTAGGACATGTTTACAACTAAATGCATGTGTAGGTATAAGAAAATATCATCATCAGCCTATCGCAGTCCACAGCTGGACATAGGTCGCTGCAATTTTACTCCACTTGGTTCGATTTTCGGCTTCTCGCATCCAGCTCCTGCCAGCCGTTTTGCGCATAGCATCACCCCACGTGGCCTGTGGACGTCCCACACTAAGTTTGCCGAGACCCAGTCTCCACTCAAGAACTCGTTAAACCCAAGGGTAATTAGTTCCGCGGCTAGTATGGCCAGCCCAATGTTACTTCAGCTTACTAATCCTTTGGGCTATGTCAATGATCTTAGTTCTCTGCCGGATCACCTCATTCCTGATGCGATCCCTCAGAGAAACATCGAGCATAGCCCTAAGAATATACTAAAGTCAAATTCAACCTGTTTTTCGAAGTATGCGTCTGTATTGACATTTGAACAAATGAGTACTAAATGTCACTTGGACTATTAGAACAGGAGAGAAGCTATGAGAAATTGAAATAAAAGATAACCACTCTTAAATTTATATTTTATTTGTCACTTTTTAATAACCCTTCCATTATCTTAGACGCAACAGCCATATCTATTCTATTTTGCGAGTTCTTAGACAATATTCCCAAAAGTGCTTTGAATACTTTAGTTTTACCTTCTTTATATTGTTTCACCAATTTCGGGTTATTCTCTAAAACCTCGACGCACAATTTTTTTATGTCATCCTTGTTACCTGTTAGTATCCAACCTTTTTCTTGTACAAATTTCAAAGGTGAAATATCACTATCAGAGAAATCGATCAATTCGTCTAAAACTTTTCTACAAACATCTAAATTAATGTCTTTATTGAGATGCATGTCAGTCAATTCTCTAAGTTGCTTAACAGTGATAGGGCAGTCATCTACATCTAATTTCTTTTTATTAAGTACAGTTAACAAATCGTTTATCAGCAAGTTAGCCACTTTGGTTGGTGATCTTTTTTTATCTGTGGTTATATTTTGAAAGTATTCTAAAAGGATTGGTTCGTTGACCAACTGTATTGCGGTTTCGGGTCGCAGTTGATATTCCTGTATAAGTTGTTTCCTAGATTCTTCTGGCAACACTGGCAACTTTTCTTGTATTAAAAGTACACTCATGATGTCGTTGTGGTCATCTTTTGTCTTTAGATTTACACGCAGTGGTGGAAGATTTGGTTCCGGCATGTACCTGAAATTAAAAATAAAGTTCTTTCTGAAAGTTATTTATAGTAACGTAGTAATTTTAATTAATTTCCTACGAAGTGGAAAAAAGGTTCAAATCCAATAATTTTTCGAAACTCTTAAGAAATTGGACTTTTATCAATTATTGGCAATGTGAATTAATATGGCTTGTTTTTATAGTTATCATAGCCACGACATTTAGAGTGTATGAATACAATGATTTATTTTGGAACGTGTATTTCATGGTCTTTAATTTTATAGAGTAAAAACAGTTTAATAGAGAATAAATACAGATTTATGTATTTTATTTTATGTATTCTGTAATATTTAACCATACTATTGGTCGGCCAGTGAATGAAATTCGACCATAATTCATTTAGTTTTTGAAGCTTTCTGTGCCCCTCCTCCATATAGCCTTCAACAACTGTACCAAAATGCATTCTCTTTCGTTAGCATAATTTTCGTAGAAGTACAGTCTTTGCCTTTACGTGAAGCTTAGTTTAACATATTATTTATCCATTGATTAAAACCGTGGGAGAGCCACGCTTCGGCATGAATGGGCTGGCTCGACCAGTGTGATACCACGGCTTCACAGAAAACCGATGTGAAACAGCTCTTGCTCTGTGTTCCACTGAGTGAGTGAGGATACCGGAGGCCCATACCCCAACCCCTTTCTCCTTCCCATCCCCATTTTCCTCCCCATCCCCCAAAGGCCGGCAACGCACCTGCTATTGCAGATGTCCATGGGCGGCGGTAATCGCTTACCATCAGGCGATACGTCTGCTCGTTTGTCCGTGATTCCATAACAAAAAAATTAATTAAATTGAATCATGTTGTATATCTATTTTTGCAATCATATGGCGTCACGGCGAAACTTGACAAGGTATACAAACTAGTTTAATAATAATAATAAATAATAAATATGTTCAGACATTTTAACACACAACGCCATCTAGTCCCAAACTAAGCAGAGCTTGTACTATGGGTACTAGATAACTGATATTAATACTTATATACTTTTTTAGTTTGATATAACTAAGTTAATGCTTCATTACTCATGAGATATCCAAGTGTATTGTTATAATTACCGATAATCCTGTACGACCTCCTTGTCCCTCATAGGTATAGTGACTCTTGCGGTCGCGTCCCAGGCTCGCGTCTCGTTTATAATGCGTCCTCCATTATCTAGTATTGTTCGTTGTCGTTCTATTTCATGCCGAATCGCACCTGCCACGCCACGCACTGATCCGATGTTTTTTATCTGAAAAATATCAAAAGCACTTCTTGTATACACACACACACACATATATTTAAATACCTAATTAAATAAAGTGGCCAAGTACAGACCCAAATCGAATGTTACATATCTACTGTGAAATGAATAGTTCAATGTCTGAATACTGACCCTTCTTACTAAAAATAGTGAATAATCAATAAGGGCTAAGTGGAAAAAAACCCTTAAAATGCCTTTCAATCTTAATCACTAACATTATCACATCCATTAGGCAGTTGTATCATCGTCATTTTCCGGTCTCTTTAGCAAATAAACCTACTACGACTTCAAATAATCAATTGAACCCAATGTGTAATTAGCTTATTGTTTTCAGACGAGGGAAATATAAGTAACACTGTAACTTGTTTCTTTTCCTATAAATCAGGGCTATTTAAAAACTTACTCTGTCAAATATATACATAAGTGACAGCAATGGGTCGCTTATGAATTCATAAATATATTGTTGCTTTGTTTTCTTCGTCTTACGATGCTCTAACGTGACTGATCATTATTTTATAGCAGGTTTTGATTCTCACCTCGGTTCTAGTTGACAATGGATCTCCAGGTCGCCGGAGCGATACATTAGCATCAACTCTGAGCGCACCTTCCTCCATACGACCCGTACAGGCACCGAGCCTTTGCACTATTAGCACAAGCTCTTTAACCAGTGCTGCAGCTTCCTCGCCGTCCTATAAAAAAGAGAACATGGAAATTATACATATTGCATTCATAATTTTCCTATTTGTAGGACTAATGGAAAACTACCCTACCAAAATGACCCTACTCTGTCTGATGGAAGCATTAGCAGCATCCAAGAGTGGTGGACATGATACTCATTACGAATGGAGGAATGCAGTATGGTGAGGCACACCATGGTGGCCTAGTAATGCTTCTGCATCATTGAGCTTACAGTCTTGTCCAACTTAACACGCCAGCACAAACACTGTCATTTTAAGTTAATATATATTATTAGTACAGTGAGCCGGCCCGTTCTTGCTGAAATCAGCGTGGCTCTATTCGTTTTTGTTTGCTTCAATTTGTAGTGGAGAGCAGAAAACAAGAAGCATACTTTGGCCTTTTTCCAAGTCGATTAGTTACTAATTGACATGGAAAGCGGGAAAAGTTAAATAAAGTTGGAGAGGTGTTTGAACTGCAGTAAGAGGAGACGGACTAAAAATAGCAAAAGTGTCAGATTTGCATCCACGTAGTGCCGAAAGAAAGTTCCTGGACTTCGAACAGTTCCACTCTATTTTGTATGGAGTTCGAATTTTCATGGAACTAATTCATTAGTAACCAAACGATTACTAAATTAAAAATATTACCAAAGCACTTTCAGTTAAAACTTGGAGTAATAAAACTAGAAACTAGGTAAGCATATATGTCGACACACAATTCACAATTTTATTGCAATGTGGTAGTGTAGTAAGCAGATTAATTACAGACCAATAGACAAAGAAATGTATAAAATTAATCAAATTCAAACCTCAGATAATTAAAGAATATTTAACTAAGTATTGTTTATGATATTTTAACTATTTGACACTGTTTCTCTAAATTATTTCATCTATCTTAATTGACAAAATTGATTACCCAGTAATTTTAAAATTATTTATATAGTCATTGTCCACAATCGAACACATGTTTATTATTAACATTTAATTATGTATAACTTACAAAGTATTAAACTGAGTAAACATTCAAACACAATTTATAATTATGTGCATACGAGTGCATGCTCATTAAATATTCAAGTAGATAAGGTCACATAGCAAAGCTAATAAAGCATTTAATAAATAACAGTATGCAACACTGTTGTATTAATTTATGTTTCATTTCTGAGACTTTACATTGTGTACAGTGGCGATCAACAATCAAATATACCTAGGTTCTTTAGTACCTACAACTCAATCTTGAGCGCAAACAATTCAATCCTCAAACCATTGCCTCAAACTGATATTATTTATACATAATCTTAATTGTATCAAACAATCTCGACAAACTGATAAAATTAATTATTGTAGTTCCATCAGTGGGTGGAAAAAAATAGATATGCCTAATAATTACAATAAAAAACTAAAAGAGAGAAAGAAAACTTGATATAAACCCTTAAATAACCCATCCAGCCAGCGTAGTATAGCAGGCCAGAACCTCCTTGGCAGGACAGGCCTAAACCAGCAATAAACTACTAGAGGCTCTTGACAAAAATTTTAAAGAAATATTAGAAAATATAAATTTTGATATCAATAAGCATCAATTTTAATTGCCTCGGAGGCGCAGTAGTAGCGTATGCTACTGCTGTGCTTAAGGTCTCGGGTTCGATTCATAGGTCGGATCAAATGTCTGTATGATCTGCAAATATTGACTGGATGCCATTGTGTTAGTTAGATGTCCGAAATATTTATTTATTTAATATATAGTTTTGTACACTAACCACAGATTCTATTATTTCTGTATAACTTGATCTACTGTACAAGAGGTACATAGATTTTTTTAGTTCCAAATGAATGGCCTACATATTCCTATTTTCGAGCCAAAGGCCAATGAGGTTTGTAGACTATTGTATTAATGCAAAACTTCATGATAATGTTGTCATGACCTAGAATAGGATTACTTCACAAGTATAGTAACATTGTAATTAAAATACCCATTTTTAGTTGTTTTAATAAAATATGTAAGTAACTTTCAACTTTTTTGTTTCAATGGCCGTACACCAAGTAGAGTATTTATAAGTGCCAGTTGCCCAGAGACAGCTGTGTTACCAGAAACATGACAAACACAGATTTACATAAGATAAAGTATAGAAAATGTATGTACACCTTATTAGATTATTAGTTAGACTAGACTATATGTATAGTTAAATAGAGGCATACCATACCCGACACAGCATGTGATTTTTAGCCGATATGAATCTAGCATAGTGACAAAACCAATAATTCAGTGGGAGTTATCTGAGACAATCAGCATTGAAAAGAGTGTAGTGTCTTTTTTGTATATTTTTCTATAGTAAGATTGTAATTCATGAAAGGAGAATAGTAATAAATAAGGAAAGCATGAGGTCTGGTGGTATCATGATAAGGAACAATAGAAAAATTTGGATACTTATTCATCAAAAAAGGAACTTCATATATAACAAATAAATATTTCGGACATCTAACACACAATATCATCTAGTCCCAAGCTAAGCAGAGCTTGTGTTATGGGTAGTTAACAAGTGATATAAATACATATATACTTTTTTGTAAATACATACATATTATACATAGAAAACACAAACTTCAAAAAAATTATTGGCAGATCATACAAACATTTTGTCCGACCCAGGTATTGAACCTGAGACATCATGCACAGCAGTTGCAAACTTTACTGCTGCACCAAAAAGGCAGTCAAAGGAGTGTAAATAGGTTACACCAAAAAGGCAGTCAAAGGAGTGTAAATAGGTTATCAGTTGTGTAAAAAATACTTTCCAAGAGCAATAGATACTTATGTTGTCATATTTAGACTATGTTGTATATAAGTACCTACATACTTCATACTTGATAAGTTTAAGTTAATTGGGTTGTGGAACTACCCTCCGTCATACCTATTGTTCCTACCTTACTTTTATGATTTACTCATTTGTAATTCTAAACTACTTAACTCAATACGCAAATTACGATATTTGGTGTTTTATTGAAGACATAATAGACTAACAGACAGATTTTTTAATTAAATATTCAATCAAAGTGTCTATATGTTACTGTTAGTAACACATATTGAAATTTAATATAAATTTAACATACATCAATGTGTAGTCTAATAAAGTTTATTTTATATACATGACCCTGACAAAGGGACTCTATTCTGCCTATTAAAATATATATAAAAAATCATGAGCATGTCATTTTAGGTTGATCTCCCTGTGACAGGATAGTACCGCTCCTAATAGTGTGGCTCTGCTACCTTTACGAATATGAAATTGACCTTCATAGATTAGATTTTACAGTAAATTTTATCATGTCTTGTGACTAAGCAGTTTTCTTGTAGTATTGTCATTACTGTATCAATACAATGAAAATGTATGATTGGAATGGATAGTTTAATAAACTAGTATTATGGAGTAAGTAAATTTACCTCTAAGTCTGGTTCAAAAACCAGTTCCATAAGTGGTGCTCCTGCTCTATTGAGGTCCACCAAACTGCGTTTAAGTTCGGCATCATGTAAAGACTTGCCACTGTCCTGTTCTAGCTGTATCTGCTTAATCTTTGATTGTTTTCTATATGGCTTTTTGTGTACGCCTGGTGTAAAAACCTAGAACAAAAATATATCACATTATAGGCAACTGTGTTATTAAGATACACATAAGTCTGAAAGGCGATAGGTTATGACAAAAACTACGAAATACCTGAAAATCTATACTTCCATCACTGGCTAATGGAGCTCTTTGCTGTGTTATTTGATAACCAGCCGGCAAATCGGCGTAAAAATAATGCTTCCTATCGAAAGTCGACACTTCATTCACTTTACAAGATAGTGCTAATGCAGTCATTATACCTAATTCTACACATTTTCTGTTAAGGACAGGTAACGTTCCTGGTATAGCAGCATCAAATAGCGACACACAATTATTCACTACACCGCCGAAAATATTTTGAGCTCCCGAAAAGAGTTTTGTTTCTGTATTTAACTGTGCGTGCACTTCTAATCCGACTACACTTTGCCACTTGTTGTTGGATACCGTTGAAAACTGTCGGAACGTTTCTATTCTATATTTATAGTTAAATTGACGATAGAGTTTTATAAGTTTCATTTTAATACTTTTCACACAACATCCAATATGAACTGCACAGCTGTTTTTGACAGTAGATACTCTTTGACACGGACAGTTGAAAAGATACCGTTCCTAATCTCATAAATCAGAGGCAAAAACTTGGACCTTACAAATTTTGTAGTTTTTCTTTTTTTAATTATTTTATCATCTAAATGTAAGAGTCTAGATAAATGCTATTGTACTTATTCATAAAATAATAGACGGGGGAAATTAGGTAGGTATTACGATAACGTGGCTTACAATATTTTTTCTTTTGAATAGTTTAAAAATAAAAGCATAGATGGCGATAAATCGAGTAATGAATTTAAATTTAGAAAATTAAAACAATTTTCTAAATTTTAAACGTAAGAAGTATATGCATGTAATAAAACATAAAAATTAACAAAATCAAGCACTTACCTAAGTATTAAATTGCTGATGTAGGTGGTTAATGTTAACTGACTTTAAAATAAAGATTCTTTGAATTTACTTCTAACTGAATACTACCTAAACTCTTAATAATTATAAATTGCATTGATATTTCGACTAATTAAACTTACGACCTAAAAATATTGAATAAATTATCACATTTTAGAGAGTAAGGGATTATATTTTTTATACAACTAATCCTGCCACAACTTCAAATAGGAACGAAAAAACGTAAAGGACGACGAAAGCTAAGGTTACTTCAGCGATTGAGTACATATTTATTGATCTTTGTTTAAAGATTGCAAGAAATGATTTATCGCGGAAAAACGTGGTAAGCGTACGATCGGTTGCACCTCGTCGCGGGATATGACTCTTTGGAAATGACATGACCGACCGCGACTCAAAACAAAGCGCTCCACAACCTTGGCTGTATTATACAAACGAGTTATGACGACACCGTGTATATTATTTGTCAATAGTCACAGTCTCTAACGTCTGTTGTTTAATTTTGTCGTATTATAGACACAACCAGCCATACACACCCTCGTATTGATAAGCAATGTGTATTAATATTGTAAAGACGTCTACAATCTACGTCACAAATCACAAACTACTGAGATCGGTAGATAGGTACCTACACACCGATGTGGACGTTGGACCGCGCTTTTAAAACCGATGTGAAGAACAAACTCGACGACAACCTATTAAGTACCTTCAATTTAATTGTTATGTAAACGTCCAATACCTAATGAAACCTAATTATATGCATTTAAGTGCATATTAGGTAGATATAATAACCTAATTAATGAGTATTAATTATTAAAAGATATAATAATGGCTAGAAGTATTTACGTAGTAATTATAATATATTAATATTAAGGTACTTACCTACTTACCCCTAATATATGTTTGTTCACTGCGTAAGAAAGAAAGGTTAAGAGTAATGATCTTTTTCTGTATATTAGCAGATTACTCTAAGATATCTAGCCTATTTTTTTTAAAAAAATTGCTTT
This sequence comes from Hyphantria cunea, assembly GCA_003709505.1. Taxonomy (NCBI): domain Eukaryota; kingdom Metazoa; phylum Arthropoda; class Insecta; order Lepidoptera; family Erebidae; genus Hyphantria; species Hyphantria cunea. The sequence continues at coordinate 1,609,681 of PKRV01000143.1, read as the reverse complement.
TTTACTTGATCCTGTTTCTGTCAGGTCAGTATCAGCGATCTGAGGTATTAGGTTGTAGGAGCCCTGGAATTCATGGTACTCGATCTCTTTAAAAATAGGCACACATTATATCTCTTTTTTTAAACAACTCATGTATTTGCTGTCGAAAAGCACTATTTGGCGAATTGAAATAATTTGAAACTAAAATTGAAGATTGATGTCCACGCAAATTTCTCCATTGTAAATGTATCCCGTCTTAGCTTGAAAATGATGATCAGATAAGTATTTAAAGAAAATAAAAAAAGAAAACTTAACTCTTGCAGCGTAAAAACATTAAGTGATAAAAGAGTGAGGTGTACTGCACTGTAGGTTATTTTTATGGGCTGTACTGTAACTGGTTAATTTAACTTCTGAAGCACTCGAAGTCGGTAACGATTATATTATATTTCTATTACCGACTTGCTCTTTCATCATGATATTTGTGGCGGATACTATAATACTATCATCTTTCGAGCCTTTATTGTTCTCAATATAATTTGAAGGCAGCTACTAGTTCAACCGGCTTTACCAAAATATCAGTTATTCCTCGTTGCGACTAACATCGGATCTACGCAACTCTGAGGGCAAACTGAATTCCAAAGTTGAACAAGTTGTCTGTTTATTTGAGGGCACCGTCTTCCCAATATTCTGTCAGACCCGTCAAGGAACCAAGATAAGCCAAGTAAGTAATAGCTCTGAAAGTTAGTAGGTTGAAGTGGCAATATGCTGGTCATATATGTCGCAGAACTGAAAACCGCTGGAAAGTTTACTAATGCACGGTTGGCCTAGTGGCATAAGCGGTCATGGCCGGCGGCGAGAGCAGTTTAACCGCGGTCGCGACCTTCTGCGAGGAAGTCATCTCGCAGAAGGAGGCGGGGGAGAAGTTCTGGGAGGACGATCTCCACTCGGTCCCGATACGCCGCCGGCGGACCGGGCGGCGGAGGCGCGCCTACCAGCGCCTCATACCGCCCTGAATGTGGCTGCGGATGGCGGGGACGGGCTTTCCCCCCCATCCGCTTCAAAGGCTATTGGCGAGGGGGCGACGTTACGCGTGTGCTGTACGTCGCCTAAATTAAGAGTTTTACCATCAGATGACGGTGCCCGCTACAGTGCGGGCAGGTGCTGGGAGGGGTCCGGATGGCGTAAGAAAGCGGTTCCCGGATTCCTCCCGTCTCAGGCGCAGAGTGGCACACCGTGTGGTTATAGTCGGTTCGAATCTGACACACCGCCCCGCCGCAAACCCCGAAGGAGTGAAGGCCCGCGGGGGATGCCACATGTGAAAAAAAAAGTGACATAAGCGGTCGCCACGCCCCTTTTTACTGCGTCAAGTATTGTGGGTTTGAATACCACACGGAACAACACTTTATGTGATCCTCAAACAGTTGTTCTGATACAGGGTGTTCTATGTGTCCGTATCATGTAAACCCCGCAACACATGATGTATATGCCTAATGCGGGAGTTGTCTTTTTAAATATAATAAATATAACTTGTACTCGAGTGGTGACCGCGTATTGGCAAACGTAGTGTGGGGCGTTGATGACGGGCAAACTTGCGTGAGAGGATGGGCGCCGGTACTGGACTAGATTAAAAAACTGCGATATGCTACGGAACGAGCTCTGATTTAACTCAACTAACTGATTTAGCTCACCTTTTACTTTACCTATTTTTTTATCTTTCATTGAACAACAAAATCATTGAGAAAAAAACGTAAACAAAGTAACAAAGACATCCACTTTGATCCCCTTTGCATTGATTAGCAACTATTTAAATTATTATCGTGGTTTTATCTACGTCACTTCATTGTAATTAAGCATATATCTACCAGGTTGAACTACAGTTCACGCTCAACCATTTGAATACATGTGTTACAGTAATATTATTATTCGTACTCGCTTAACACAATTTCCAAATAGTACAAAAGTAATTGTAAGTATTTATTTATTTTATGTTTCACTACATAAATACTTACACGGGGCTGGTGGCATAAGAGAAGCATCTTCGAGTCGGCGATACCTCAATCACTTAAGTGCCAGTAACCAGTGCGTCCTACCTGAAATGACATACGGAGCCGAGCCGTGGTCACTCACCTTTGGGCTGGTCTACAAGTTTAAAGTAGCTCAGCGTGCGATGGAGCGTGCGATACTGGATGTCTCTCTGTACGATAAAATTCTTAATGAGGTTATTCGACAAAGAACTGGAGTCCAAGGCTGGAAACACCCAAGTTCAGAGTGTATAGGGTTTGTTTCCAGTTTTCCTTCTCTTTACAGTGATTTTGTACTGTAAGGTTTGCACTCTTAGAGACTGATGACACACGGAGACCATTGTATTTAAAAAGTTATAACGAAAAATGACCTACATAAACAGCAACGCCTTAACAAATTGATTTCATTAGCCGCAATATTTTATACAAATAGTACATAGAAATTGTGGCTGGCGGTGGATGGATGCGCTCTTTGGGGCAGACCTTCATTGAGCAGTGGCAAAAGGCTGAAGAAGGGAAGAAGGGGTACATAGAAACATCTGGATCAAACAGGCATTCATGCACACAAATATGTACTGACATGAAATTGAACTCGTAGCCGTGTCACTATTTTCTTAAACTGGACGGGATCTAATGTTTTTAAACAACAATATTCGTAACACTGCATTGCCGCTTGCATTAATGTATCTACTTAATGAATAAATGTATCAGTATAAATATTAGATATCGATAATCCTTTCTTCAAAACTCTCTTTGATCGATGGTAGCAAAGATATCTTAACAGCAGTGTTGATACACATCTTATGCTATGATAGTTTTTTTCTAATTTACGTCTTTCATTTTATTATCTAATCAATATCCACAAGCTATCACAATAATGTTTATGGGTAAAGCCAACAATTAATGCCAATCATACTGTTTAATTACTTATTGTTTTACTAGACTTGTGTTTTACTCGCATTAATTATGTCTTTATAACATATGTAACAGCGACGTCCAGGATTGTACTTTAAAACTTTACTTATAAGATGAACTCATAATTTCTCCTAAACATTATTAATTTCAATATCAGATTTTACTAAAATTAATCCACAATTTAAACGCAAAAGGCTCGTCCTTTACTTTTTGTAAAGGAATTTTGGTACTGATTTTTTTACCTTCGGACTTGCGGATACAGATACACATCACTAATATGTAGTCATAATAACTGTACAACCTTTGCAAATTAAACAGATATGGCATACAGCATAAAATACTCATTATTCGTTGAAAAAATACTGTAATCATCATGGTATTTAGCTTGACGTCAATGTTATGTAAAGATACGAATGTATATCGAATCTAGATTAATGAGAGTAGTCAATATTACTGACGCTGGTATTAGAGACACAATAGAAGCTTTAAGTAAACATACATACCTACATGCCTGGTTAATTGTTCGAAATTTGACATACTTTGCGACAATGCTTATGTATTGCGGAAAAGTAAATAGATGTTACAGGTTAGCAGCAGATAAGAACTTCAGGAGCTTCAAATATGCAATATCGATAAATAAGACTAATATTATTTGCTTTAATGTAATAATAAACCTTGTATGAAATAAGTTGGCAAAGGAAATTACTTAAAATCATTCGGATCAAGGCTTTTTCCGTTTTACTATTATGTATTCAAATTATCACATTTTAAGTCAACAATTCTCATGTACTGGCTCTAAATATTTGGTATTTAAAAACCCAGAAAATAAATCTGTGATATGAATAATAAATTACTGGGTTCGCGAAAGTAAAGCGTAATAATATCAAGTTCTTTACGATGATTATTAAAATAGATATTATATATTGATTGATTATATATGATTACGAAAATTCCAAGCATCAATAAGTCGCCATATTACTATGTTGCATTGCCTGCATTCACGAGTGTGGTAAATAATACTCTTGGATTCTGCTCATCAGGCAGAGTAGACACGTTGGCAGGCTCATATAAAAAAAATATTATCTGAAAAAGTACTTTTTTACAAAAACATTTGTTACAGGCAAATGTGCTTGCAAATGCACTCATATAGTGACATACAGATACTTTTACAGGTAGCCAATAAACCCGACATATAAGTTTTTTGAATTTGCGTTTAATACGCATTAAATTTAAGTGAAGCCTAAAATCGGCAACTGATTAGATATTAAAACAAAGAAAAGCGTATGCAATGTTTATTACTAATAACATTCCATCGAATGTTCTGGAACCAACAGTAAAATGCACGCAATGCAAATATAGCCTGTATTTAAATGAGAAATCCCCAGTGCCCCCGCAGACTAGCCTTATCTATGAATCTCGATCACTGCCTATTTTTAGACTACTCAATCAATACCATCAGTTAATGATATAATTGTTTTTAAAAACAGATTGTTTTCAAATGTCTACTTCTGTAAGAAAAGCATTTAGGTCATTACCTAAATATTTAACTATCTTTACTTATCGCATAGCGCCGCCACTATGAGATGTGATAACTGACAGTGTAGTAAATGACGTAAAAATATTTTGTTACTATTGGATAGGTATACACTTGTTAAACAAAAGTCGTCATTATATATTTTCAGAAAGAGAACTAATCCCACTGCATAAGTACGTCGGAATATCAAGATTCCATGCCCTCGTGTATGACGGTCACCGCGGTAAATAGTAGTCCATGTAATTCCTCAATAACCAAAGTATTTCCATGACTAATTTCACTGAAAGCGGTGGAGCGGTTTAACAGATAGACAGACAGAGTTTCTTTCGATTTTTTATTTTAGTATGGATGATAAAACTTATTTAAATTTTAGTCGGCACTTTTAAGTAGGTATATTTAAATGTACGCATATGCATATATCGTTATTTACTAATCTATAATAAAATAATCATTCGGGGGTAATTTAAAAGAAAGAAAAAGGATACACGCCAACAAACGCAAGTAGATATGAACTTTAATTTGATTTATGAGTCTGATAAGTAGTAAAGGAGTGAGATTAGTAAGTAACTTACACTACATCATTATAATATCTTTGCAAAGTATATGGATCAATATCATAATGCACCATACCTCCTTTTTATCGCGAGGTTATCATAAATTTAAATATACCTATAGATAAACAACTTTGTGTAGCTCACCCGTGTATGTTGATTATCGCGGTTATCTTCTACCGCATTTACCATGGGGAGTGCTCCGAGGAACTGTTCGGGCTGATTCCTGCCTCCTGTTTCCGCCATCGTCCCTCGCGCCAGAAATTTCATCCCCATCATCTAGATGGTTGGCAGTCCACAACTGTGCGCTTTTCAAGGAACTTTATACCTCACACAGCAAAACTGTGGAATGAACTGTCGGGTGCGGTTTCCTGGACTAATAAAACCTTCAAACCTTCCAGATAAGAGCGTACTCCTACTTAAAAGGCCGGCAACGCACTTGTGACGCCTCGTGTTGCGGGTGTCCTTGGGCGGCGGTAATATTTTACCATCAGGCGATACGTCTGCTCGTTTGCCACCTATATCATAAAAAAGAGTGGCTTATGTTCTTCCTCAAGAATCAAAGTATCTCCATAACAGACAGACAAAAAGATAGACAAATCTTTTTTTAAGATTACTTCCACATTAGGAATAAATATCCTGTGTCGCGGTGGACTTTACAAATATACATGAAACGGCCACAAAGAACACCCAGGCTCAAAACAACAATTGTCTCGTGATTTGAACCCACTGTGCCGGACCGGTGATTTTGCCGTAAACCCTCTCCCGGACAATAATAATCACATTAGACCAGATCCCAAAAGAAAACCGGATAGTCAAATAGCAATAATGATGCGAGAGGAGCGTAATCGGAAAGATATTAATTATACCAATGGAGATGTAGGAGACGATGATTGGCGTTAAATTTCTTGCAAAATACGACACTAACTCGGTGCGTAGTTCAGGATCGCAGTTTCAACACACTAGATTGGCCTACTACGATCCACGCTCCACACATCACGATCTCGGATCGCGGATCGCGGGTTCGCCAAACCAATTTGGATCGTCTGGTGTGGGACCCATGTAAAGAGCGCAAGGAAATGAAGTCGCTCCCGTTCTCTGTTTGCTTATATCTTTAAAACTACTCAAAGGATTTTAATACAGTTTTCAGCAATGGAGAGTGATTCAAAAGGAAGATTTATACGTATAACTAGCTGTTCCTCCACGGTTCTTCTTGTTACTTTACTTAACACCAACCAAGAACACCAACCGTGGGGCGCCGTTTAGCTATGAAACGGTATACAGCATTTTGTACTAGTAAGGAACTCGAGATTGTAATAGTACTATTGAGGGAATACTGTCCTAAATATAATATTGTAATAATGTAAAGCCTTTACGCAATGTGAAAGCTATCTAGAATGTTTTGCAGAATCATGTTGGAATGTACCTTTATCTACGATTAATGCGTATAAAGTCATGAAACAAATTAAAAACGAAGCCGATAGGAAACGTAGATAGGTATATCTACATACATTTGTCATCTTTAAAAGAAATTCATTCTCTATTGTTCGGATTGCCTTCAACATGTTCTGAATCATGGAAGAAGTTAACTATATTTGTGTGTTTGTATGTGTAATGCGTTCATTAGTTCGTTAATTACTTTTTGTTTACCTTCCGAATTTCATTTCAACAAAAAAAAATTTCAAAGACTGGAAGACTGTTTTTGCCAATTTTTTTGTTGGATCTGCGGTCGACAGGTCACTTGCCTGCTTAGTGCATACCTGTTTAAAGTTCAGAAGAGCCATTGTGAAAAAAAGTCTTGAGTACTTATGACTTAAAGTTATTCAAATATTAAGATGAGTAACAAATGATGAGCTCTTAAAACATTAAGTTCTATTCAATGACAATTGGCGTAAATTGTATATTCAAAGTCCATTTCCAAGTAATTTTTTTGATTGATTAAACAATTTATTATTCCGTACCAATAACGTCGTAGTTAGCATTCATAAAAAGCTGAATAATGGTATCTAGAACGTTCTACAGGTTCACAGTCATCAGTACTGAGACAGACAGACAGGCTTACTGGCACAGCAGTGCTTAATGGCATATTTGCGTGCCTATGTGTTTAAAATTCTCAACGTCATCGTACTGAATTGTGCAACAACGAGTAGGTACAAATGCCACACCTCCGTTGCCGACATTATGCTCTTACATCATTCTTAACATAGTAAGTATATTGATATCTTGATATGCGATACACATACAAATAATATTATTTTCCGATAATACTAACATAACAGTTGTGATGAATAAGTAGATTTTAATTGTGTTTAATAAAAGTAAGATAATAATGAATAAGGTCTAGAAACGGTTCGGCATGAATAGGCCAGAAAGTGAGGATACCGGAGGCCCATAACCCAACCCCTCCCCCATTCCCATCTTCCTCCCCATCCCTCAAACGCCAGCAACGCACTTGTGACGCCTCTGGTGGTGCAGATATCCATGGGCGGCGGAAATTGCTTACCATCAGGCGATTTTATCCGGAGCTACGGTGGAACAAAGTAGCAAACATACATAGACTGCCAAAATTTTTTCTTTCCTTTGTACTAGGCGTTGCCGGATAACAAAACTAAATAACACTCGTTATACACACTTGGAACAAATTGTAACTGATGAGGGTTTCTGAACGACATCGAATGATAACAAAGATAAGCTTTGTCCTAAAGGGCATCTTGTGTGAATTTAGAAAGTTAGAAAGCGAAATAGCTTCAAAGACGCATCTTGCGTAATTTTAACGTTTAGACATCGATACATTTGCCTTTTCACTTAAGAATTTTGAGACAATCCCTAAAAAAATGCTGTTACTCGTATAGATAAGGTGGCTAGATGGATTAAGATAAGATTTAGCTCCTTAGGTGGAATCCGGGACGGCAGTCCGGTTTCCGAAATTCACATAACTAGTCAAGAAAGTCAGAAAGACAGACCAGGTAGAAGTTAAAAATTCCACAGTTTATATGATCGCAGTCAGCCAAAGCGTCCTTTGTGAGATTCTGTTGTTATTTTTGCTGATGAGTTGATGACTAAGGCCGTTTTTGCTGAATGTTCCAGTTGATTTATTAGTAAGTAGTAATCACTTACACATCCCACATACCTACTGTTAGATTAGTAAGTACGTCGAATCTTATCAATAACATATCCGTAAGTGGGCATTTGTTTTGAGATTAGAAACGTCTAGTCGATTCTAATCGGGTAGTAGGTATGCTAGGCACAGTACTAGGTATGGTTTACGATTATAGTAAAAATAGGTACAGGATCTGGCACTCACTCCGATTTTCAAATCCTGTACGTACTTTTATCAGTTTATGTATCATTTACCAGCCTTAAAACAACAACCCATAATGTCCCACTGCTGGGCCCGGGTCTCCTCTCAGGAGAGGGTTAAGGCCATAACGTCCCCACGCTGGCCAAGTGCGGGTTGGGGACTGGCAAGAATACGTTGTGGCTACGTAAAACTTGCCGTTGGATGTTTTTTAAGCCGCCCGAAGGCCTCCAACTAAGCTTTACGACTGTTATCGTATGATAACAACCGGGACCGACTGCTTAACGTGACCTCCGAATCACGGAGACGCTCATGGTAACATGCCACCCGCGGTCACCCATCCAGGTACTGACCGCGCCATCGTTGCTTACCCTCGATGATTGTTGCTAATCACCGAGTGCAACTGGGCTATGAGCGCCTCTTACCTTACTGATACTTAAATTATCAGATTTACGGTTAATAGAAAAAAGTAATTGTCAGAATTATGAGCCAAATGGTTTTTAATGAAAATGTGTTTCTACTTCAATTCTGAAAGGAAAGAATAATACTAAAATATTATAGTGAACAAAGCAGAGTTACTGTTGCATCGTATGATTTCGAAATAAAGTAACTGACAGCATCAAGAATGCTTAAAGTTATCTGAAGTACAAAACGTTTCGAAGTTTTAAGACACAGGTTAACAAAGTTTATGACTATAGCTCGCAACAATAACTTGAACCCATCTATGTAACCGCCACAATAATAAAAAGGGCAGACAAGTACAAGTAGTATCTTGAGACAGGGGTAAAAGAAACTTGGGTCCGAATGGCGTAAGAAAGCGGTTCCCGGATCTCCCCCGTATCAGGCGCAGAGTGGCACACCGTGTGGTTTTAGTCGGTTCGATTCCGACACACCGCCCCGCCGCAAACTCCGGTGGGGTGAAGGCCCGAGGGGGTTTCCACACGTAAAAAAAATTTTTGTTTCAAATCTTTCTTGTTGCAGTGTTGTGGGGGTCAGATGCTGAAATTAAGACCCAGATAGAATTTGTTCGTGCCTCGTTCAACAACATAAAAAAGTAGTTTGCCATAAGAAACTCGACATATATTTGCGTGTAAGACAGCACCAGTATTGCATTTGGCCATTATTGTTTTACAGATGCGAATCATTGACCTTAAAAATCGCACCAACCAAAGGTTCGAAGTCTTAAGAAAGTACTGTTGGCAAATGTAGGAAAAATATTGCCGTAATTAGTAGTTGGCGGCCAGCCTATTCTTATCACTATTTCGCGACGTCTGCGTCGGTCATTGTCCTTCAAGTACACGTTACTAAAAATAAGAAGTATAGATGCGGAGTGAGGTAGGTACTATATATGTAGAAGATATATCATAGTACCTACCTCACTCCGCAGCTCCTGTCCAATTACGTCACAACTCAAAAAAATATTTAGAAAAGGCGTATAGAAGTTCAAGTATCAAGTGTAACAACTGTTAACTTATTATTTCGATTAGTTAGTATTGTATAAATGATCCCTCAGAATAATTCTCTTAAAGTGTTAAGTTCTGTAAGTTAATATTATATAAATGATTTAATAGAATCATTCCTATAATGTCAAGTAGTTGTTACATGCCTCCAAGTGTGGACCTTAAGATTGTTCTTAAAAGAGGCTCACGAGCCCGTAGGACGGGCATTCGTGTCTTCCTTTTCAGCAGAGTATACGACAAAGATTGTAAATATTGATTGTATTGAAAATGTGTGCTAAACCATATAATACAAGGATGTATCTTGACAATGTTTTTCATTAAATTGATGAATCCTGACTGTACCCAACACAAGCAAGCAAATTTAATTGTGAATTATAAAAGTAGAATAATTTTTAAACGTCTAGATTTTTGAGTTGTGAGACGGTAATTGAACGGAGGTGGAATAAATACATATTTATGACACATGCAAATACTGGTTTTATATTGTTTTATGCTTCAATATGTTTAAAAACTTTGTATATTTATGTCGCTGCAATTACGATGATGTGAACTACAATAAAATGGTAAACAAACCTGAACCTGTNATATATATATATATATATATATATATGAGTATTGTAGTGGTGTTACTGGATTTACGGATAACACTTCCGCATACAACCTAGCTAGCCCCTTTAATTCCAACGACTCCAGGCCGTCGTCTTGCTTGTGATCACTGCCTTTTCTTAAAACAATAACTCGAGAAATGTATTAGGACTTTATAAAATTAGGAAAATATTATGTTTTATATCTAGCCCTTGGCTTTGGCAATAATATTGATAAAGTTTAATGTTTCAGAAACGTGCCCCGGAGAACTCGTTAAACCACGTCTCGGTTATACACGAGCATATTTGCCAATCGTTATGTTGGGTTCATTTTGGGTTTTAGCTATAGCTAGAACCCAAAATAAAAAAGTCCGACAATAGTCTTTCTATATAATTCCGATATCGCCTAGTTGGGCTGTGTAGTGCGACTGCAGTCGCTCTACGTTAAAAAAAAGCTTTCAAGGACTGGAACAAATTAAAATTGGACAACGCGGGAAACACCAGCTTTCAAATAAAAAAACAATCATCAAATCGGTTCACCCAGTCTAAAGTTCTGAGGTAACAAACATAAAAAAATACAGTCGAATCAAGAACCTTCTCCTTTTTTGAATTCGGTTATAATATCGATGTTCTATCATTTCTTAACCTGGTTTGCTATAAAATGGGCTCAGAGGATGACTGTTGAATTTTTTGCCGGCACGTATGTGCTATTTAGTTATAGTTCACATAAATTTATCACTTAAGCAAATATTTAATAGACTGATTATTTAAGCATCTAAGCATAAGAAAAACCTATGAGTTGGCAACCTTCCAGCATCACTACGCTATATAGTGTTGGGTACAGTCAGGATTCATCAATTTTATGAAAAATGTTGTCAAGATACATGCTTGTATTATATGTGCACACATTTTACAATCTTTATCGTATTACTGCACTTATTATTCTGCTGAAACGGAAAACACGTATGCCCGTACTACGGGCTCGTAAGCCTCTTTTAAGAACAATCTTAAGGTCCACTCTTGGAGGCATGTAACAACTACTTGACATTATGAGAATCATTCTAATAAATCATTTATATAATATTAACTTACAGAACTTGACACTATAAGAGAATTATTCTGAGGAATCATTTATACAATGCTAACTAATCGAACTAATAAGCTAATAATAGGTCGTTATTTTTTTATTATAATTTACATAGTAATATAACAAAGTGTTTTGGTTTCTTTGTTGTCTTTGTTTGGTTGTATTAATCTAAAGAAATACCAAACAGATTTGAATATTTTTTTAAGTATTTTTAATGCGATTGTGTTTAAAAATATGTCTCAAGGTTCGTTTGACAGTACATCTAGACAACAACCAAAATTTATAATACCAATTATAATGCGTATACACATAATAATGAAACACAAAAATAAAACGAATAGAAACCAAAATACTATAAATAAGTCATTTTATTTTTACGTGGAGCGATTGCTAACCTAACCGAACCGACTGAAACCACACGGTGTGCCACTCTGCGCCTGAGACGGGAGGGATCCGGGTACCGCTTTCTCTCGACATCCTTCCAGGTCATTAGATCTCCTAACCCCAAGTATTAATACGGGCACGTAACTTGGCCTCATGATTTTCACAGATGATGTATTTCTGTTGCCGCTATAACAACAAATTTAAAAGAAAAACAATTAAAAACAAATATTTAAGGGGGCTCCCATACAACAAAAGTGATTTGTTTGCTCATTTTTGCTCGATGTTGATAACGGCAACACGTAGACGCTGGAAATGTATAGATACTAGTACGCAAACCTTCGACACGTACTTGGCCTAGTGGTTTCAGTGGTCGCCACACCGCTTCCTACTGCGCCAAGTGTTGTGGGTTCAAATCCTACATGGGACAACACTTTGTGTGATCCATAAATTGTTGTTCTAAGTATGGGTATGTAGGGTGTACTTTGTGTCCGTTTCATGTATGTTTGTGAAGATCCCCGCGACACAGGAATTTATATTCCTAAAGCGGGAGATGTAAAAAAAAAGAAAAAGAAAAAAAAATATAGAAAACATCCAAGCTCCGAAATAAATATTGGCAGATCATACAACCGACCCGGCAATCGAACCCGAGACCTCGAGAACAGCAGTCGCATACGCCACCACTGTGCCATCGAGGCAATCAAAAGAATAAAAATGGCTGGCATTACCATTAAGTAGATATTTAAAGGCCATTTTTACGCGACTACGGCGAAGCCATAAGGAAGTACATAAAGATCATATTTGTATGTTCCACGGTACCGCCTAAACTGCTTAACTGCTTTTAAAGAATAAGGTGTCAAATAAATTCGTAACAATGGCGATGTTGACAACAACTATATAAATTGTAACAAAAATTTTGACGTAGTGTATACAGTTTTTTAAACTTTTTCTTGTATCATATAATCTGTTCAATTTTTTGTTGTAAATAATAACCATTAACCGCTAATCCTTACATACATTACCTACTCTCCTTAATATACAATCTTATTGATGTACATAATTAACTATGTCGAGTTCTTTTGCGTCAATGGAAATCCTCGAATTATACATTTACATACAATACCTGAGCCCCGTGGGGTTTACCCGCGGTACAACAATAACCGCGGGTAACGCGGCGCTGAGCAGCTAATCTGAAAAAAATAACCTAAGTTACTCCCATGGGCGTACCCAGATTCTAGGCCAGGGTGGAGCAATTTAGTTTTTAAAATAGACCAGCTGAGCCCCGTGGTGTTCCGCGCTATTATTGTTGTAGACGCGAGTAACGCCGCGGGGTGAAGCTTGTCTAAAAACGTAGGGCTAATGATTTACTTTAGACTGAGTTACTCCTTACACCATCAGCTATCTGCCGGTGAAAGTCCCGTCAAAATCGGTCCAGCCCTTTCAGAGATTAACCAAAAAAAATCTAAAAATTCTAAATTATGAGGTAATGTCAATATAACAAATGGACACTTCAACTTTATTTATTAGTATAGATATTTTTATATAAATTCTTTAGATACAGAAAAGTTTTTTTAAAAGTAAGTTTAGAGAGTCTAGAGAAAAACTGTTTCTAATCAAATGTCTTCCGTGAAAGAATCGTCCAGAGCGTTAACAAATTTTCTATGTACCCACACTGGGCGTACAGAGCCCATTTATTCTACCTTTGATTACATATCATCTTAGACACATTTTTACGACTGGGTATACTGAATTGTGATCTTTCAATTGTAGCAGTGGAATAAGGCATTACCAGTAGAATTTGTAGAAATCTTCGGATAAAATTTTCGCCTGATGGTAAGCGTTTACCGCCGCCCATGGACACCCGCAACACCAGAGGCCTCACAAGTGCGTTCCCGGCCTCATAAAAAGGAGTACGCTCTTTGCATTGGCTGCCAACCATTTGAATGATGGGGATGAAACTTCTGTCGTTTAGAACAATGGCGGAGAGAGGCAGCAGGGATCAGTTCAAACAATTCCTCAGGGAATTACCCATTGTAAAAGCAATAGAATGCATAGCGAGGTCACATCGCTACGCAGCGCTAGAGTCTAGCAGATTTGAAATACCTTGGCAATCACAATCAACGAATCGAGTTGCGCTCCGTTGGATGCGGTCCTGAGGGAGAAGCTGGTACTGGGCAGTAATAAGAACAGTATTAAATGTCAGGCCTTACCTGCACATTATAAAGCAAAAGGCGGTGGGCCAGAGTGCAATACCGTCTCGATCTGTTGAGAGCGCCAAGCTTCTTCGAGGCCAGTTTAGCCATACCCTCCAAATAGCCATGAAACTGTACTTCACTCGATATGTCGGCACCAAGTATTCCAATTAATTATCCAAAAAGTGCGTCATAGTACATAAAATTTAGGTAACATTCAATTTGCCAGTTTATTTCGTATGGGAACTAACGTAGTAATTAAAAGAATTTCAAGGAGTACAGGAATTTTTTTTTATATGCCTTTGGAAACCCCCTCGGGCTTACCCCACCGGGGTTTGCGGCGGGTGGTGTGTCGGAATCGAACCGACTAAAACCACACGGTGTGCCATTCTGCGCCTGAGACGGGAGAGATCCGGGAACCGCTTTCTTACGCCATCCGGAAAGAATTACAGGCATAATGCAACCATTTGTCACAGAGTAGTTTTGGTACAAGACTATAAATACCTAATTATGCGAGATGGAGCGAAGTCGCTAAAAAAACCTAAATATGATAGGCTAATTTTGGTTCTCCCAAGGTTAATAGATACTTGGGCATTTTTATTTTTATCAACAATTAAAAAATGTATATTGTATTAAAAAAAACCTTAAAAATACCATTAGAAGATTACCCCCCTGAATTTGACCCCTAAGTTGAAGCAATTCGATGATCTGATCTTCACGGCGTTCAAAGTGGCTTGACCAGATTTAGTAATGGTATTGCGAAAGTGTGGAATGCGCAGACCGAGGCGGCCACCGATTCAGGTTCCAAGCGCGACATTTTTGCTTACAGCGCTGCTAGCGTGTTCGTAGAAAGGGCGCAACGCATGTTTTTTACAAGTTATAGTTACGCCAAAAGTCAAAAAATACTTTTTCTTAACTCTAACCATTAAAAAATTATTATCTGTCCCTACAATAACCGGATCGTTATTTTATCATATGTATTTGTATATATGTATGTGTGTATGTGTATGTATATGTATGTATGTGTATATATGTATATGTATGTATATGTGTATGTATGTATGTATTTGCGAATGAATATCGTATGTGTTTACTAATATGCATAAGGTATTCAACTGTAGTTATAAAATCAATGTCTATAAATCACTATTATTATCTTTTTAATTTGTTATTATATTCGTTTCTTTTAAATACGCATAACTATGCCCTTACATTTCTGCACTATCCTCTGTTCACTCAGGGTTTGCTGGCAGAAAACTCAATGTTGGGTTAAGCACGCCTTTTGTACATGACACTTCCTTGTATTTTGTTCATACTTGTATTTTCAATGTGTACAATAAAGAATAAATACAAATAACAATACAAAAAAGATAGTAAGTAGGGATGTAACCAAACCCAGCAGGGGGCAGCTGCCCCTCCCTGCCTCCCCCTCGGTACGCCCATGTTTACTCCTTATATCATCAGGAACGTATCAGTTAAAGTCCTGTCAAAATCTGTCCAGCCGTTCCAGACATTAGAATAAAAGGACACAC
Source organism: Hyphantria cunea (assembly GCA_003709505.1). Classification (NCBI taxonomy): domain Eukaryota; kingdom Metazoa; phylum Arthropoda; class Insecta; order Lepidoptera; family Erebidae; genus Hyphantria; species Hyphantria cunea. The sequence goes on along the minus strand of PKRV01000143.1, from coordinate 1,594,147 downwards.
AAAAAATATATTTTGATGTAAATATCGTTTATACTTTCATTTGCATTTAGTGAATAACTGTTAATTTTAAATTACAAACAGACACTTCAATTTTATATATTTGTACATTTAAAACAATTTTTATGCACAATAATTAAATTATCTTATTAAATAATATTTGCCTTTATTAACTTTCCCTTCACTTATTGAAATAGTTGGGATCAGTAACTCGTGCTCATTTTTTATTAATTGTTGAACTTACATACTACCTACTTCCTGAAATAATATTTAACAAGTTTTCTGGTTTTAAATCTTGAAATCCTTGGAGATATAGAGTAAATAGCACTCATGAACATATATTTGTCTAGAACGAGCTTCGCACTACGTTTTACATTATTTTTTTGATTTCCATATCCACAGTCGCGGTGACAACGCATGTTACACAGGTGTTATCAATGATATTATCATTGGATGTTATTAATTAAAAGCATACGCATTTTCCAACTTGTAAAAATATCTGTAAAAGATCCACTCCACAAAGATTCACACACGGAGCTGAATGCGAGAAGACGAAAATCGAACCAAGCGGCATGATGGGAGAGGCTGATGATGATGATGATGATTCACTAACAAAAGTAAATAAATCGATCTAGACTAAATTCATTTTAGAAAATGTATATAATAAAATTTATAAAATACCTAAAAATCAAATGCAAAAAGCAAAAAAAATCAAAAGCATACAAGCGATTTCAGATTAGCTTATACCTATCCGCGTATAAAACGCTTATTTAATATAGCTATGTGTTTGCTCTTATTTTGAGCAAAAAAATCATGAGCTGTAGCTGGAATTTGAACTATGAACAGGTTCCGATACCAAGTGATTGCGAAAATGTTACTTACATTTCAATTGATATCAACTACAGCAGCCAACTACGCATATAGTGAAATGTCATGCGCAATTGTAATGTCACATACTTAAGTAGCACTTTTAGCACTTGATGGTCAAAACAGCACTTAATGTTACTTAGCCGTCTACTTAATAACCACACTGTACCCAGTTTTAACCGATATAACAAAATTTTGAACCGACTTCAAAGAAGGAGTTTTTTTATTTAGTTATATTATCTACTTTAATGATTGTTACCTCTGAAGTACGTAATTAATTATGAACAAATTTTAAAATTATTTTACTGGTTTTGCCACCGGTTCCGATTGTATGTATGAATGTTGGTTATCGCGGTAAAAAGTAGCCTATATCCTTCTGCAAAAATCAAAGTAATCCCATGTCAAATTTCATAGAAATCGTTGTAGCGGTTTAGCAGTAAAATCGTAATAGACAGACACAGACGGCTACTTTCGAATCTATATAAATTAAGTTGAATCACTGATATATGTGTACGCGCATAACTTTCGATCGACTGCGCCAAATTGGATAATTCCTTTTTTGTGTTCGTTATTGTCAGGACATGGTTTGTATAGAAGAAAATAATGAGGCGGGCATCAATACTAAAACAAGTTTTTTTTACTATACATAATATTACGGTATGATTGGTACGAAGTTCGCCGGGTCTGCTAGTTTTAATATTTGCAAGATCAATTTCAGAATACCTACTTTCCGTTTATTTTCCATTCAAGAAAGAAATATTGGGATAGTTGCTCTAATTAAGGACTATTAGAGAATGTTAGGATATATAAGCAATACTCTTTTTATGGCAAAATATGTAATTGATAAAGTACCTATTACAGTTAGTTGCTATTTGACACTTACACTGACGTCATTAGTTATTTACGTACCTACTAGTTTTTGTACTAAGTCCTTCATCATCTTGTTATTTTTCGGTTGTTATTGTGTGAACTAACTATTCATAATATACTTTTCAAGAATAATAAGAGTACTTACGTCTAAGGCTTGTTTAAGTATTTTGCACTTCTTTTTATATGTTTATATATCCAAAGAGATTATTATAATCTGCCTGATTGAAAGCATGAGCACAATCCAAGTCTTTTGGTCACCATACTCATTGCTATAGCGGCTTAATGAGATGCTTCTGGCTCTACTAACTTTAGAAATAATACTTAATAAAAATACATTAATAATATTAATATGCTACTTTTTTAATGGTGTATTTTCTAATTGAAAGAGAAGCAAAGAATTTCTACGTTTTTTTTTTATAAACAACTCGCTAAAGTGACTACTCAGCCTGGTGGTAAGCTCAAGAAGAATCCAACAGTGGGGGCCACCATACTCACTGTGAAAACAGACAATGTAGTATGGCGTCCCACACTATGGTGGCTAAATGAGTTAGTGGTTACCTCACGGCGTATAAGGACATTGCAGCATGGAGACCCACACTATGGCAGCCTAATGAGATGCTTTTTCACCCCCCGCTTATAGGACCCGGGATTACTGTAGGAGGAAACACATGCGCTGGTAGTGAGTTCCAGTTTTTAACAGCTCGGCACAGGAATGAAGACCCAAACCGTTTGGTTCGAGTGCGTATTTCTACGACTCTAAGGCGGTGACTTCCAAGGCGAGCACGTGTTGTTCTGTAGAGGAAGGGAGACGTAAATTCTTGGTATAAATAATCGATCATTCAAAGGTTTAATCGAATTTCTAAAGCAGAACAGGTTGGTGAGAGCAAGCAAGATATGCAGGACAACAGAATCGTTAAGAGAAAGAAAACTCTAAATAAACCCTATATTCAAATCTACTTTATTAAGTTCTTATTAAAAGTTAATCAAGATGGTGACGGATTAGCAATCAGTTAATAAGGAGGAGGAATACGAAGTGTTACAACCAATATTCGTCACATTTCGCAAGAGGCGACGAAAGAGAATTTAAAATTACGCAGGATAACAACGCTGCAACGAGAAAGATTTGAAACAAACCCTTTTTTTAAGTGTGGAAGCCCCCTCGGGCCTTCATCCCACCGGAGCTTGCAGCGGGGCGGTGTGTCGGAATCGAATTGACTAAAACCACACGGTGTGTCACTCTGCGCCTGAGACGGGAGGAATCCTCTTTCTTACGCCATCCGGACCCCTCCCAGCAATTTGAAACAAACCCAACTCCAACTTATTGGCTTACGTGGTTTATTATGCCCAAACCCCCTTTGTAAGGAGAGCTCTAGTGTCTAACTTTGAACTATTAAAGGGAACAGCAGGTAGGTTCCTACCATAGCTACGTTCCGGGATTCATATAAACACGGTTAAAGACTATGACGTTAAACGTTAACATTTTTTATTTGAACTACAAATTATATATTAACAATCTAAGCGTATATTCATAAAGTTAATATTAACGTAGTACGAGTACGTCTTGCGGTTGCTCATGTGCAACTCTCACGAGTTCAAACAAGGTCGTCCAAAGTCCACTTTCTGACCGCGCCGAGTCGGTCGCCGCGATTTCATATGCGATATAGTATTATAAATAACTAGCTGCGTCCTGCGATGTTGCCCGCGGTTTTTGCATTATCTAGCTCGCGAGAGTACTACATTTTTCCGGATAAAATAAAATCTATCTAAAATAATTACATGCAGATCCGTTCAGCCTCTGATGAACGCTCAGATTACAAAAGAAAGCTGTGTAACCTGAACGTTCAGCGAAAGAGTAACAAACAAATATCCTCAGAAAGTTTCGCGTTTGTATCAGTACGAAATAAATATGTTTGGTTGAATCTTCTGATTGCCGAACAACAGACTACGCTGCATAAGCTGCGTGCTATGGTAGGTACCCTACATAGGTATGTGTCTAACTTTAAAAAAAGGCATTTAATCTAACTTTCATTTTATAATAACTAAATTTACAGAAACCTATTGCAATCAAAGCGAAACCGCAGTTGATAAATCGTCTCCAATTTCACTTCAGCACACTGAAGAATATTAACACTTTGTAGATAATTACATCAGATCAAATAAAAAAAAAAGGTAGATACCGCACGTAGAACAAGAAAATGAAGCATTTTTTTTTTAAATATGTGTGAGTGTTCGACATTATTGCTACTTTAAAAAATATGTTCCTGGTAATTGCAAAAAAGGTAATACGCAAATATAAATCTGTTTGTTTCGTATAAATTACAATTAGATTACCTTAACTCGAGGCATGTACGTGTGAGCAGAAAAAATACCGAAAGGTTGTTCGAAGATTGTTTTGTTATGATATATGTAAAGAAGAAAATTATAAGGCGGGCATCAATACTAAAACAAGTTTTTTTTGTAATAATTCGCGAAAAAAATATGGCGGTACAAAGTTCGCCGGGTCTGCTAGTTTTTAATACTTGCAAGATGAATTTCTGAATACCTACTTTCCGTTTATTCTCCATTCATGGTAAAGAATAAATGTTGGGATATTTGTTCTAATTAAACACAACACTACATACCATATTTTCTAAACTATTTAATATAAAGGAGTGCCGTGAATCCAATACGGCGCCCTCTAGAAGACGTAAAGTAGTAATTGAAAAATGTATATTAAGTGTCCACGTGGGTATCAAATGTAAGTGCATAATGTGTAACATTTCAAAAGGTTACGGTCGCTTACTGTATATCTAGACAGATAATCCCTTGTACTAATATATGGATGGTTATAATAGCATAATGAATTAGATAGATATCCCGAAAGTGACAGTCTACATTTAAATATAAAGACTAAATCTTTGTTTGTTTGAATTACGTAATTTAATAAACACAATAAAAGTACGTGATTAAAGAAATAAAGTAATACTACTGTCTCACTTCTTATACTTTTTACGTTTTACTTCATTATATTACTATGAATTTACCTACAAATAACTTACCCACATTTCTGGGCTATTACAACCGAACGTCTTTTGTGATATTGACATTATTATTAGTAAAATTATGTTATAATAAAATACAAAAGATATTGTATTGTATGTACTTACGTGTGATGTGTTATTCCTTGAGACTTTATGTGTACTTTGTGTAGTTATTGCACGACAACTTGTACGATAATTTCGAAAAGTAGCGTGGTTTCTAATCCCGTGGGCTACGTCGATGACCCTGGTTCATTGTCAGATAACGTCGTTTACTCATAAAGGGTTTTGCCCATAATCACCACGCTGGGCAGGCGGGTTGGTGATCGCAGGGCGTAACTTGTTACACCGGCGACGCTGCTGCCCATCACCGGCTTATTTTATTTAGTTACGCCTGTTGGGATGGATATACCGCCATCGGTCGGTCGCCAGAGCCTCGTTTGTTATCCAGCAGGGTGCACCGTGTGCAGGTGAAGTTGGCTGGGAGCGAAACATTGTGGTTCGTCCTCTTACACCCTGCTGAAGTAGCAGTGGGCTGGCAACATTTGCCGAAGAACCGATAACCGTAGGGGTAAACGAGTTCTAGAGTGGAGACCACGTCTCGGCAAACGTAGTGTAGGACGTCCACAGGCCAGGTAGAGCGATAATTTGCGCAAGACGGCTGGCAGGAGCTGGATGCGAGAAGCCACAGATCAAACTAAGTGGCGTGTAATTGGAGAGGCCTATGTCCAGCAGTGGACTGCGATAGGCTGATGACGATGATGATCAGCGTAGTTTCTAAGTATGTGTGCGTTAACGCGTGTATTTAATTGGAAGTAGCTGAGTTTTTTTGCTTCGATGAGAACAAAGGCCGTGTGTTATTTACCTTTTTTATTTACCTGCGAAGTGTTAATATTTATTTAGTAATTTGAAAGCTATCTGGGATTATTTTGATAAATAACATTTGATGTGTAGAAGAAGTTTATAAAATACCTACGTATTGTTCACTAGATCAATTTATATATTTATTATTACTCAAGTTTTATTGCAATTTTTATCAAATTAGTTAGTTAAAAATGCAAAGGTTAGATTATTTTTAATTATTTTCAATTAAAACTAGGTATTTTGTAGAGAAATTGTAAACTACCTACATAATGCGAGTTTTATTATACAAAGCTGGCCAAACAGCATAGAATTTATTTCTAGTTTCTGTTTAATATTAATATACCTGCCTAAGAATTCCGGTTCTTAGGTATTCTCTGGTAGGTATTCCATTCTACTTCCAAACTAGGTAGTAGCTAGTAGATGTTCTAAACAATACATAGGCAATATATACAATACCTAAAATGTGTAGGTAATGCTTAAAACATTATTTATTTTAAACTTTGCCTAGGTATTTTAAGCGATGCCTAATTTCCAGCCGGTAATATGGAATTTACGAGAACTGGTCAAAAATAACCCATACAAACTTATCTAATCCAAATGATTCAACAATAAATAACATAAGGGATCTGGCGTTAAATTGTCAGTTCTAATCAAACCTAACCTACATGATTCTGAAAAAGTTGATTTTAAGCATGGACCATGTTTCATGTGCCTCGGAGAGCACGTAAATACCTGTCAGTCCTGCTCCTGATCTCTTCCCGATCGTGTCGGTTAACCGCCCCATCGGATAATAAGAGAGAGAGGGAACAGAGAGTGCACCTGTGTTTGTGAAATACACTTGTATAGTATCTCCTACATAGTTGGCTGGTCTCCGATGATACTGGCCGCCGTGGCTGTATTCGGCTAGGAGAACATCATTGTATGAAAACTTACCATATACGAGTACAGATTGCCGAAAATATTTGCATTGGTAAATGTAAATACATTTATATACCTACCTATACTAAATAAGGCATAAATATTATGTCGTTCATCGTATCGTGACTCAACAACTTTCGAACTCTCAATAACTACCTACTCACACACATGTAAGATATGGAAAAACCCACTGTTTAAGGTTTTGCCAATACGTATATGTAATTGAAATTTTTTTAAAACAATGTTCTGAACCTCATTCTTAAACGATTCTATTTAACACAAAGTTTGACTTAAACACCTATAAAATCTGAATTAAAAGTTGCGTAATTACTTCAGGGGGAAATTTCCAGTTGATCAAAATTCTTCATTTTCATATTATACTAAGATTTAATGAAAAGCTTATTGTAATATTTTAAAATTTCTACTGGAGTGCTTAGAAGTTGGTTTCTCGCTTCGAAGCAGGAAGTTATGAATTGTCTCTTTTCCCAGCACTTCATCATTTGGAATGAAATTAAAAAAAAATTGACTATAAGAGAAAGTGGAGTATCTTTGGGCTATTATAAATTTTAAACAACACTCATATAATTAGTTAAAAATCATAGACGACATCATAAAACGTAATTCGATTTTTGAAACAGTAGACCGGAAAACGGGATATGAGATAAGATAACGAGATACGAGTAAGTAGCCTTGACCGAAATAGATTAAGAATTTGTGAATTAATTATTGCAACGCGCTATCAAGAGATACATTGCACAATGCGTTAACGAAATAATTATGTAAAGTGAATTAAAGCGATGGAACGGTGGAAGCGAACAAAGTGAACGCGACCTACGTGGGGCAACGACCCTGTATTCGTTTCTAGAATGTTCGAAACCCAGTCAAAACAAACTGTATGTATTGTTGACGAGTTTAAAGTTCAATACTGTACAGATAAGTACACAAACACTTACGAATGAAACTTGCTAGATCCTTGTAACTACTTATTTGTAGTGTTTGTTAATTTTGAGATCTTTGTTTGATGATAATATTAGTCAATACATAAAAAGCGTGACCCCGTCACATGTTTTTTTTTTTAACTCTTGTAACACCATGACGCGGAACGTATTCACGAGCGAACTAAAGGAGCATTAGTGCTATCTACTTCATCAATTATTATTTTTCCAGATTCTCATTAACAGAAATCTTCGATAAATATTACATGCTCAGAAAATCCAAAACCTAGTTGCCACATTAGATGATCCCACGTATGTGTAAAAGTGTTACAAGAGTTGCAATTCTTCTCCTTCTATAGATCCTCGAAGAAGGATACGGTCATCGTTAGAAGTTACCACCAATGATACATTTGTTTATGGGCACTACAATCCGTTTCCATGTACTGTGGTCTGAGTTTGTTAAGCCGAGTTGTGAAATATTTATATACTACTTCAATGTAACATCATACTTAGCTGCACGTTTTAAGATGTGTATAAACTGCACAACCCTTATAAACTTTGAATCCTTTGCCTTCATCATCTCATGGCAGGTTTGAATACAGCATTATTATTGTATTTAGGCCTGGTTAATATCTGACGATAAATTGGTGTGATTAAGCGAGTTACTACTATACTACAATGTCTATAGCCAGATTCTGCGTCAAGAATTTAAATGAAAATAAAAACAGCCTTCAAATCTCCATTACAATATTGAAATACTCTTCCGCAATTCAATCATGTACTTAGTGTTGGGCACCGCATGGTAAACATAAAATATGGCTTCCTCAACATAAACATTTCTTTTTGTTTGATAAGTCATTTACATCAAGTCAAAGACTTAAACAGAAATTCTATATGAAAGTATTAGCTGGCATAAAAGACTTCCAAATAAATAAAATAAAAACAGTTCGAGAAAATACTGCTTGTAGGTATTTGGAGTAAAATTTTCCAGTTGCAACCCTCGTTTGTGAGACGGCTTGCTATCGATCGATAATTGAATATAGATACATATATAGATAATAGATAGATAGATAAAAGGTCTTAGTTTTTAAAAACAATATTTCTATCGCCACTTAAAATTGCAGTATAATATGACAGTAATCAAAATGGTCATACAAACCTGGCAAGCCAGGCAGACTTTACTTTTTACAATAGTTTGTATTAATTTTAAACTGTTAAGGTAGGCCTCGAACTCGTTTTTGGGTTGTTCAGTGAGTTCATTTTGACGTCAATAGGATACCAGTTACCTCTGATTTAGACTTCCTGCTTATTAAGACGTAGTTTAAGATGAATTTACACTATTTGTCTTGAATAAAACTTTGTCCAGGTTCTGTACTTACATTGCATGTATCAGTTTTGCCCACCCATAAATATATCCTTCTATTTTCATGTAGCATAAGACTGTCAGTTATAAAGGGAATCAATGACGTACATTGTGATGAATACCATAAAAACTCAAGGGAATACTGTATACCACCAGCATATTAAAGTTTCATTAAGCATTTGAGAAGGTTATTGACCGTTCTTGCGATAGATGTTTTCAGACCTCCCACCAGAAAACAGACAAGGTGCAAAATGCGTACAAGGACGTCTACAAATACCAGAGTGTAATAGCGTAGACCCCGCGCTCGCAACTCTGACACACCCATTGGTAACAATATGAATTTTAGTGTATATTTATCTATTTCATTTAATTACCCATGAATTCGAATTTCTACAGTCAATTTGTCCATCTAAAGGTTGCCTGGAAGAAATTGCTTTTTAGCGATAAGGCCGCCATTTGTACATGGTCGTTAATATGCTCCTGAATGTAAACTGTTTTAACTGGTGTACAATAAAATTTATTCCATTCTATTCTATTCTTATGCATACTTTCACTGTTTTTGTGCAGTATTTGAAATTTTCACAGTCGCATTAAGTTCAGATACAAGTAGTATTCATGAGTCGAGTCTAGAAAATGTTTTTTTTTTTTTTTTACAACCCATAATGTCCCACTGCTGGGCTCGGGTCTCCTCTCAGGAGAGGGTCAAGGCCATCAAGGAAAATGTAAGAAGTTTAAATTTAATATGCAACATTTTAAAATTGAGTATTTTTGTTTAGCTTAGGAAGTTTCTTTAATGTTACACGAATTTAAGATACCTGATGATGTTTCGGAAATCGGTATTCATACTCGCTAATCTCCAATACTAAAGAAAAGCTGAGAGAAGCGCCCATTTTCTTTATATTTTGGGTAGTCTTAGAAAGATATTTTATATTTTTTGCATTACGTTACCGGTTTATGCAATTCTATGTTTAATTTTAGTAAAATTATATATTAAATTATACTAAAATTATTATTTAAAGAAACACATTGCATTGCGAGTTTTATAGTGTTGTCATATTATTGAATCCACAACAACTGTTATATCGAGGTCACGCGTATTGGCATTAACTGCGTAAATCTGGTTGTTTCAATTCGTATCCGTATTTGTGGATTTAGACACTACTATAAAACGTATTAGTATATTGATATAATTTGTGTCTTTTTTGGATCGTTAAAATGTATGGATTTGCTTGAATACACCTTGTCACCTTGTGTCTTTAAATTGATAATTATTCAGCCAAACACACATTTCATAGAGCTATATAAGGTATTTCGTGAACGATTGATTTACCTATACAAAACCTAACTTGGAATTAGGTATATCGCGTCATTAATCGACATCTACTTTATATCGTATTCTATAAATAACGTTAAAAAGAAAATGCATCTTTTCAAGTTGGACGTTCAATCTAAGTAATCTTGGAATTTCTTGTCATTTGAGGCCTCGTCATGTTTTATCGGTTTTATTTAAGGCAACCTACCTTATTGATAAAATCTTACTGATAGTGAAAATCCCATCTAAATATTGTGCATCAGCATTTGTTTTAGTGTTTAAATCGAAATTAGAGATCAGATAAATTCAAAGTCATACATAAAACTAAATTAATGCGAATCTAATATCATTCTAATATTTTTAATGTCAGGTCATTAAATAATAGAAAATAAATTACAATTTCTTATTAAGATAACATAATACGAAATAATAGCATTTGTCAAATAATAATGAAGGCAAAAACTTTTTGAAATTGTGTATGTTTTGATTTTTAATATTTTCCGGTATTTTATTATATATCATCGGACCCATACACATAATGCTTTTTAATTACGTCGTTTAATCCTCCCTGATTAAGTACATTTTTATATTTATTTCTCAACTGCGCTGAACGTTTACTAGTCTTTGGCATCGTTGAAAACAAGTTCCAACTGTCAGTCATTTTTAAACCGAACATAGATCTTAAGCAACGTTTTTGAGCTTTAAATATACTTTCTCGTTGGTTACAGTTTCTCCAGAATACAATGCCTAATTTTAAAATTGACGATACCAGACCATGGCATGCTATCAAAAGAGTGTTTGTAGTCACTTTTTTTAAGAGGCTGTAAAGAGCAGAGGCAAAGTTGCTCATTTTTTTTTTATGGCTTCCGATTGTGGTTTCCGTGTTAATTGACTGTCTATTTTTATGCCAAAAACGGTGCATACCTTACTACATATACTCTTTTGCCATTGTATTTAATATTCAATTTTATATTTTGAATACGCTGATAGGAACGCATTATATTATTTTTTTATATATTTATAAGTAGATTATAGGTAGGTATTCAACCAATTTATTATGTTTTATAAAGTGTTATTTACATCATTTTCAAAGAGTTTAGTATCTCGACATTTAATTGAGGTAGTACTGTCATCTGCAAACAGTATCATCGACTGTTTTGTGTGTCGCGAGAGATCATTAATGTACACTAAGAATAGGAGTGGTCCAAGATCGCTTCCCTGGGGGACACCACATTTTATTACTCAGCAGGTTGATTTAAAGTGCTCTTCATTCCTATTCTTTCTATTTATTTAGTCTGCATTTGCAATGAGTATGGTGGCTACCACTCTTGGATTCTGCTTATGCTTTACATGAGGCAGAGTAGAGTCACTTTGGTAAGCCATACATAAAAAAAAATAACGTCTAAAATATCGTAAGAAATTAGACATTGAATATTTAAATCACCTTGGATTACATAGGCCAGTGTGAACATTATCAGCTTGAAGTAGCAAATTGCAACACACCTCAATTTCCTCCACGTTTAACCGATAGGCACGTTCCAAGAATGCTGACATGCCTATGCTGACGTGACGTCTAGCTTACATTAAATCGTAACTTCACATAGTAAATCTGTACACAATGTCATATCATTTCTGTAGATATGGACTTTGGACTCGCTTCTTGTGCTGCAACCTACTTTATAAGGCCAGAGTGAGGAGAAATTTAATTTATTCTAATGTAATGGATTTCATTAAAAACCAACAATCTATAATATACTGTTATAAGTAACGATTCCAACCTCGTATAAAATATATTATAACCTTAAAATTTAACAATCAAGTAAATAGTTGATTCATATAATATCTTGGCACCTTCAGCTTGTCAGCTTCTGGCGCGACTTACAAATAGTGCTAAATGATTTCTGTACTCTTTTTATACAATGGTACTTCCGGCGTAATAAATCGTTAATGTTACACAAACCTGTATTATCAAATAAATTATTTATATAAAAAAATGTATGTTAATAATCATTAGAATATACAAATGAACAATGTTTAATATTATCTGCTAAGTTTGGGAATTTAGTATTGAATTGGGTTTAGTGCCAGATGTTATAAAACGCCGTCTGTTGGAGTAATGCGGGGACATTTCTATTCTCACCGTTTTACTCGATGTGTATTGGAGAATATTATAAATTTGTGCTAATATAATGTGTTGCTTGTGCGGCCATCTTGACTACGCGCGTTACAATACATCCAGTCCACTGGTAAACATAGGCCTCTCCTTAGAAAGGAGGTTTTGGTCTACTATACGATGACTATACACCATTGGGCAGACGCTATGTTATGGTGCTTTGCCGAGTTTTTTCTTCTTTTAGCAGTGTTGTCCTGCGTAATTTGGTCTCTAAGTCGGTGCTTACAACACGTCGTCGTGTAGTACGAATAGGGGTTGTGATATATTCTTAAATCGTCATCACGCGCCCTAGCTCTTAGTATGTCTAGTAAACTTTGCTATATGGACTAGTAGGTATTCAAGTATTTTCTAGCTGTCTTGACAATAATCAATTTTCTCTACATTTTATACACATCTCGATTAACTTGTGGTGGTCCTGGCATTCTGATTCAGCTAGTTTTTTTTAGTTAATTTATGTGTTTCCTTTCCCACTATGATCCCGAGTCCTTTAAGCGGGGCGTGAAAAAACTTCTCACCAGGCCGCCGTTGTGGGGTTACCATGCTGCATTGTTCTTATTCGCATTGAGGATGGTGACCACCACTCTTGGATTCTGCTCTTGTTTCCCATCAGAGTCATTTTGGCGGCTAAACCATAAGAAAAAGAATAAAGAATTAAATAAGGCACTAGCGAAGAGTGTCGGAGGCTTTGGTTAGTCTTGTTGAGTTAAATGCTGTTCCTTTGTCTCCGATTTTGTTTCTTAACTGCATTTTTAAGTTGTGTATAATTTAAAGTTTTAATCTTTTTGTATATATTTATAAAATACAAATATTTGATTTAAATGAATAAAAATGTAAAGGCTAAATAGGGAGGACATCATTCACAAGTGTTAAAACTACTTAAAAACGATTTTTATAATTTCATATTAAATCCAGATTTATGAATCACAGTTATTTTCTTTAGTCTCATTTATCATAACATCCTTTTTTAGGGTTCCGTACCTCAAAAGGAAAAAGGAATTTATAGGATCACTTTGTTGTGGAGCTGTAAAAAACTCAAATAAACATGATACCTACTAGCGACATCTAACAATCGCAAAACTAGTTACGGCATAAACTAGTAACTACAAATTATACTGACTTGACGTAATATACTTTTAGCTTTCAATATTGGTATTTAAAGTATTAAACTAGGAATTTAATATCATTTGAAAATATATAAATCTCATTATTAAATTATCGAAGTCAAAATTTATTATTGCGCTTTTAGTGCCACCTGTTGCTTTTGGATTAAATTATTTCAAATCTAAGCAGTGGTCAGCTAGTCCAAACAAGAGTTTCTATTACCTTATGTATTTAAAAGATGTCGCTAGTTCATAAACAATTTTTGAAATTCAGCGATAAGATGAGAAATCAACAGACAGACAGTATCTTAGGCAAAGTCGGTTGCTATAAAAAGTATACAAATATTTGATGAATAATCAATAAGAATAACTTCCTTTCATTCGTATCATAAAGTTAAGGATGTCTATAGAGCTCATTTCTGTATTGAGTATGCAACATGGGTTAACATTGAATCACATATTACCCCCAAGTGGGTAACGTTGCAGAGAATCCATACAAAACACATCACACACAATCCATACACAATATACACATATACTTAGCGATGGAACCTTAATTTCGATTCCGGAAACTGTTAAAAATCTGGTTTTAATTTTTGATGAACTTGTCCTGTCATTGGGTTCTCCAACTTTAACAAGGAGATTGTTTATAGTCTACTGAACTGAAAACATTTTTACAGTACTATTACTATACTATAGCTAAATACATATCACATTGTATTCGAGAAGAATAAATAAGTAAAGAGATACTTCTGTATTATAAACTTAACACATAGGTAGATAATAAATATTTCGGACATTTAACACACAACGCCATCTAATCCCAAGCTAAGCAGAGCTTGTGTTATGGGTACTAATCAACTTTTTTTTGTAAATAAATACATATTATAAATAGAAAAAACCCAAACTCCGAAACAAATATTTGCAGATTATAGAAACATTTGGTCCGACCCGGGAATCGAACCCGACACCTCAAACACAGGAGTCGCATAAGCTACCACTACGCTAAGACTAGGAGAACGTTCCACCATACCACCACTAAGGGTGGTATTTTATCCAAATGTAAAAGGGAGCATACGGCAAGTCAGTATAAATATAAAGGACCTCTAAGAAGGTTGCGCAACTTTTTACCGGTTACAACCAAAAATGCGCTAGCAGAATCCCTTCTTCTCCCGATACCCGATTACGGAGATACCTTTGAATGTCTGAATAAGATCAACTTGTTATCCAATCGTGTTCACAGGAATATTCACATTCTGTCATTATGATGCAATATCCTTTTAAATTACAACAACTATGTAATAAGACGTATGGCCTTAACCCTCTCCTAAGAGGAGACCCGAGCCCAGCAGTGGGACATTATGAGTTGTTGGTAATAAGAACTATTTAAATTCTTAGGTATCAATGTAGGTACCTATCTAATAATATAAGTACATGTTCACTGTACCTCTTTTATTATTTCTTTCTTTATACATATATTCCCACAGAGTAAAGTTTTTTTTATCTGATATTTATTTCGTATTCCGTGTCCTTCAGGCTGTTGTCGTCATTACCGTCTCACATGATGAATAGATAACTGCTACTGAATTGGAATCCCTTTAAATCTTAAATATATAAATCGTTTATGCGTTTGTACGTGACTAAACTCCTCCTAAACGGCTGAATCGATTTATTTTTGTATTTATTCCTGAGGGCTCGAGAATGGTTTCGATAAAAACAATTGATTCGATTCATTTTATCTACTTAGGCTCACAATAAATTTTAAATATTTGTTCCAGTATGTAAATAAACGAAAAGATAAAAACAGTTCGAGCAGGTACTACTGGTAGGAATTGTTTGGAGTAAAATTATCTATTGGATAATTTTCAACTATCATTTTTGAAACGAACTGCTATTTAAATAGATAATTTATTATAGACAAATAGAAAAAAGATCTCAGCTTTTAAAAACAATGTTTCTAAATCTTTAAGAAGTAAGAATAACTCGGATGTGGCATCACGAATCATATCATTATACTCGGAACATCCTTAAAATTCATAGCCTTACAAAAAAATATATAAACATGAAATTAGTTAAAGAACCTCTACAGTCACATGGATAGTGACGTGAACTTAACGAGTTCTATTTATATAGGTCCATGAGACAAGGCATATTATGTACCGACCTTATCTATAAATTTTGAACTAAAAACATTTTTACAGTACTATTACTATACTATAGCTAAATACATATCACATTGTATTCGAGAAGAATAAATAAGTAAAGAGATACTTCTGTATTATAAACTTAACACATAGGTAGATAATAAATATTTCGGACATTTAACACACAACGCCATCTAATCCCAAGCTAAGCAAAGCTTGTGTTATGGGTACTAATCAACTTTTTTTTGTAAATAAATACATATTATAAATAGAAAAAACCCAAACTCCGAAACAAATATTTGCAGATTATACAAACATTTGGTCCGACCCGGGAATCGAACCCGACACCTCAAACACAGGAGTCGCATAAGCTACCACTACGCTAAGACTAGGAGAACGTTCCACCATACCACCACTAAGGGTGGTATTTTATCCAAATGTAAAAGGGAGCATACGGCGAGTCAGGTCAACACGACGTCCTGTAAGGGACGTGGGCGGTCGGAGGCAAGCCTCTTGCCAGCGACTTTGTTCGCTACCCCTATCTGGGGAGTAGATCCTAGTGCGTCTGCGTGTCCTCTTTGTGTAGACTTCATCAGTATTCGGTAAAGGACCGCTTCGGTCTTCACTCCGTCTTTATTCGATTTAATTTTCTTCAAGGATGAGCCTTGAGGAAACCTAGACATATCTATTGAGAGTTGCGTTTACGACGTACCACGGACGATTAACACAACGAAAAAGTTTGTCAAAGATGTTAATCAGTCAGCAATTAATTTACCAATTTTCTGATTGTCGTAATAAAAACATATACTGAAGCAATTAATTTGCAACTAAGCTGGACACGGTCAAATGCCTTTAGACTGTGTCCGTCGCAAAACATTGGCAGGTAGATAAGCGAAATCGAATGAAGTAAATAAAGCTTAGGTTTTACTCAGGTATTAATACTGATATTTGCATAATTAAAGAAGAGTTCAAAAGGACACCATAAATTCGGAACTGTTAGTCAGTTTGATACCACAATTACGGTTTAATATAAGGAATGAAGTCATACATTTTAATCTTGGTCATTAAACAGCAATAAATTATATTTTTATGGCATGTCTTACCTAGAACGTGTGAAGTATGTAATAAAAATATTTTTTATTCTATTTAGATACAAAAATGACGATTGACATTTTTAAATATTTTTTATTCTTTCAATACTTTGATTGACAAAGACATGGGTTCATCCTCTTTCTTGGACTCACAATTTATTTATTCTAATGAATAACTTAATCTTTTTAAAAACTGAAGATTATCGTGTTTATTTAATAACAACATGGTAATAAAAACGGGTTGGAATGATATTTTTTTTTATGTTGCCACCTTATTTTTAAAAACTCGAGTAATGTTTGCAATGCGTTTCTTCTTTTTCTCTTCCTGAAAGCTCGACTAAAGGAGAATGAGAGAGCATCCTAACAAATCTCATACTATAGCGTTTTACTTACTACCGTTGCCTGCACTTCACTTAAACTAATAGCTAATTCTAATCGTAATCCTTGCTTCTAGCTTTCAGCCTCATGAATAGGAACGAGAAAATACAGTTCCGGGTACCTATATGATGTCGACAATTATCATGTTCTGTTGCGGCCAAATGATATTTCGGACTTTCTTTTTGTCCAGACTAGACACATAGACATTAGTCACTTCCCCATTTAGACAAGGATCGAGGGTAGTTATTATTTGATAAAATGTCAAACTCTGTCAAAATTTATAATTTTTAGGGCATAAAATACCCGTAGTATAAACACACGCACGATTGTCACGTACAGAACAGTTTTAAATGAATTGATGTTGTAAAATCATGAAACAGGTTTCCATATGAGTACATTTGTTAAAAATTAATGAATTATTTTATTCGAATTTGTCAAAAATGTTAAAAGTATTTTCTATTCTTTTTATATTCTCTTTAGAAATCTTCGTTAACAGGCTACAAAAAAACTAAATTGTAGTTTTAAAAAATGTATTCTTTGTTGTCTTGTTTGGTCATTGATTTTATGGTGATCTGCGTGCAGCTAATCATAATATTTATAATCAAAACATTTTAAAGGACAATATGCTGGGGCAGGAGTTGAAACATACAGCATGTAGGTCTAAAGTTACAAATCGAGCCTATAATCCTATTAATATTATAAACGCGAAAGTTTGTATGGATAGATGTTTGTTACTCTTTCACGTAAAAACTACTCAACGGTAATATAGCTGATACATTAGAATAACACATAGGCTACTATTTGCTGCGATAACCGACATATACGCGGGCGGAGCCGCGGGCATAAACCAGTTTTGTATATTTTTAGAATACTCTATTTAATTTGGATTCGAGACTAAAGAGAGATAAATAAAACATTATGAAAAACACTTTTTTTACTGAAGGTTTTTTTTTTTACAGAAGAAATGCAATCATCCGTCCTGGCTAGGTAGCATCACACAATCGTGACGAGCATAATTACATAATCTGTGGGTGGGTTTCATTACTCTGTTTCGATTTAGAAATATATGTATATGTTTATCAGCATTTGGGTTACCATAGAAAAGCCTCTTCCTGGATTGGTATCAAACAGCAATGTTTGAGAAGTGTAAGTTTATGAAAATTTAAAAAACTGCATGTTTCAACAATATCAGTGTCACATTTGTATGTTGTAATCCTTTTTTTTCTATCTGTTAAGTGTGTACAATAAAGTTAAATAAATAAATATCAGCTGAGTGTTGCCAATCCTAATTTGTAGTTTGAAGACCTTAATAGAAAAACTTACTATCAGAACTGCGGAGATATTCGCTTAACTTCAAGTGTCCTATTCGTTTGTATCCTATATATATATATATATATATATTTATAAATATAACATAAATATAACATTCTATAAATCTAAGCGCTATTAAGGCGCTCATAGCCCAGTTGCACTTCTGACCCCAGCCAGACTACCCACTAAACCACCACGGTGTGCCACTCTGCGCCTGAGACGGGAGAGATCCGGGAACCGCTTTCTTACGCCATCCGATAGAAACAACCACCTAGCTTAAACAACGACGGCGCGGTCAGTACCTGGATGAGTGACATCTGATGGCATGTTACCATGAGCGTCTCCGTGATTCGGAGGTTACGTTAAGCACGTCCCGGTTGTTATCATACGATAACAGTCGTGAAGCTTAGTTGGAGGCGTTCGGACGGCTTAAAAACATTCAACGGCAAGATGACGTAGCCACAACGTTGTTTTGCCAGTCCCCAACCCGCACTTGGCCAGCATGGGGACGTATAGCCTTAATCCTCTCCTGAGAGGAGACCGAGCCCAGCAGTAGGACATTATGGGTTGTTGATGATGATGATGAAACGCTATTAAAAAACTAACAAATGTATGGGAATGATGTCATCTCTTTGCTAAGTCACGTGGTCAAAACAAAGAAAATTACATTAATACAAGATATAGTATAGATAGTATATTAATTCAAGAGAATAGGTGCACTTGCAACTTGGCCAAGTAGCCTGTACCTCATAGTTAATTAGTTTCTCTTATTAAAGTAGGTATAAGGCAAACATCATGTATCTGTTTGCTGCTCTTGTTTTTTTTAGTGCATTGAAGCCTTAGAATGTCGCGCTATGCTAAAATGTAGTTATATGATTGACTTTTATAGTCGATTGTTAAGTTTTTAGCGAAGATTGTACCTACAACTAACATATTACTTAATAAATATATATGTTCTCAAACAGATGTGTGCAAAATAGTAAAATAAAAACGTCCACTATCCACCTCAGTGATATTTAGGTTACCAAAATATTGAATATTTAACTTAAAGTTTCTTCAATAAACTTTCAAGGCTATATAGCCGAGAAGATGAAAGAAGAGAAGTTGATAACTATAAAGAAGTATAAAGATGAATATGTAGGTATAACTACATAGAAAAGTATCAAAACACTATAGGCATCCTGTTTTTATGACTCAACGACAGAATAACTGCATCAGTCTTAAAAGAGATTTCGGCTGTTTTAAAGTTTCTAGATGTTTTTATTATCTAACCACAGTTAATCACGTACGATAACCTCATGTGAGATTTAAACCCACAACACTTGGCGCAATAGAAAACAGCGTGGCTGTAAGCAATTTTTTTTTTTTTACTTGTGGATACCCCCTCGGGCCTTCACCCCACCGGGGTTTGCGGCGGGGCGGTGTGTCGGAATCGAACCGACTAAAACCACACGGTGTGCCACTCTGCGCCTGACAGGGGAGAGATCCGGGAACCGCTTTCTTACGCCATCCGGACCCCTCCCAGCGCCTGCCCGCACTGAAGCGGGCACCGTCTCTAGATGTTTAATCCTCTCAATTTAGGCAACGTACGGCACACGCGTAACTTCGCTCCCTCGCGGCTGGCCTGTGAAGTGGATGGGGGGGAAAACCCGTCCCGCCCATCCGCGGCCACAATCAGGTTCGCCGGCGGCTTCACGCCACTCGCGTACCTCTTCGGGCGGAGGGCGAACGCCACTCTCCGCCCGGAATTCAGCCACCCGTCGATAAACTTCGGCGAGCACTTCCGCTTCCAATCCCACGGGGGTGTACCGGCCAAGGAGCACGCCGACTCGGTCGACACCGTACGGTATCCGCGTATGGCTCTGACCGCCAATACCCTCTGAGGGTGCCAGAGGCGCGCCTTATTCTGGGCGGTCAGAGCCGACACCCACACCGGTGCGCCGTACAGCGCCATCGACCGGACAACCCCCGTGAAGAGGCTTCGCGTTGCGACACTGGTTCCACCCAGATTGGGTAAAAGTCGCCCTAGGGCGGAGGCAGTGTCAACCAGTTTGGGAGCAAGCTGTCGGAAGTGCTCGTCGAAGGGCCACCTACCGTCGAGGATCAGGCCCAGATACTTCATCTGGGCCCGAACCGGTACGAGGACCGAGTTGACCACTATGGAGGCGCCGGGGGCGCCTGCGACGAGGCCCATGAAACAACAGGGCCTCCGTCTTGTCCAAGGCCACCCGCAAGCCCAGCGCCTTGATGCGCCCGACCACCAAAGAGACTCCCCTGGTGGCCATACACGCCGCCTCCTGAAAGTTCACCCCCCGGGCTGTGACCAACGTGTCATCGGGGTAACAGGTTACACCCAGCCCGGAGGGGAAACGCTCCCGAAGGACCCAGTCGTACCACACGTTCCACAGGAGTGGTCCTAGGACAGCCCCTGCGGAACGCTGCACGACATGGGCCGCCGTCTCAAGGCGCCCTCTCGGTCCTCGTACACGACGGTACGCTCCTCTAGATAATCTGCCACCAGCCGCTTCAGGTACTCTGGCACCCCGTGGTACTGTAGTGCTTCCCTGGTGGCTGTAAGCAACTAGGCTAACCGTGCATACGTTTGGTTTTTGGTTTGAAAACATGTTAATTATTATTTCCACGCCCGATCTTATACCCTACTCACTAGTAAAGAAATAACAATTCTATTAAATAACAATCTTTTAAGATGTGTGTGCCTACATAGAAAATTTTCGCACGTTATAAAATGATTACAATTATGCTAAACAAACTTTTTTTTGACTGAGTAAAGGCCGCCTATTATAACACTGTTTTTATTTGTGTTCTTAATTGTATCTTTCCTAAAAATGATGTCCAATTAGGAGTACCTAATATACCTATAAAAACTCCCTTAAAATCTCCGGCAACTGTGTTCGTGTCCAAAACTATTCTCGTACAAACTAACTCGTTCTCAAAAACGAAAACTTGTACCTATGACGTCATAGTCCTCCCTGAATCAACGCCCTATCCCGAGAAGGCAGCAAGCTTTCCTCCACCAATCAGCTCAATCATTATATTGCTACCTCTGGGCAGAAGTAATTAAGTATCGGTAAATGTTGGTTTCTCAATTGCTTTAATCAATGGATATAGTTTGCTACCAAAATACCTTGTCTCCTTGTCCGTCCAGAAACGCGTCCATCGCATTCTAATGAAGTTGAATATAATAAATTAATTCAATAGGTAGATAACGTGAAATACCGACATTTCAACAATCTAACCCAAAGATAATACCTAATTTAGGTATGTTGTGATAATATTTTATGTATCTTTTAGACCAAAAATTAATTATTTACGATTTTTTTGTACTTTTATAAAGATTCGAATTTTACAAACTTTTAGTTTATTATTTAGTTTCATCTGTCTCGATGTTTATCTGTAATAAAATCTTTCAAGTTAAATTTGAACCACTTCCCGATTTCCGATTGAGCTGAAATTTGTAATATGTCTTTAGTTATGATGACAATGCCATTATTTATAATTGGTATTATTATTAATTCGAAATGGCCGCCGTAACAAAATCACGGCGTACATATTTCTGTACAATCCACCCAATATGGTATTAAATTAAAGGGCTTAAAGGTTTTTTGTTTATTAACAATCAATAAAAGCTTATTTTAAAAAAAGTAATAAATCACTTGTTAAATATTGTTTCGTCAACAGCCACAAAAAGATTAATGGCTGCTGTACTTTTATTGGAGACTGTTATTTTTCGAAAAATAGCCCCAGTCCCTTCTTCTTGAATCGCTTTATCTGTAGTTGAAAATTGCATTTAAATTCCTTGAGTAGTTTAAAAAAATCTTGGTAAACATTGTCGGTTATCGCGGTCAATACTAGCGTATGTCCTTTCTCAACAATCAAAGTATCTACATATCTACAATAAAATCAGTGCAGCGATATAGCCGTGAAAGCGTAACCGACACAGACAAAGTTATTTTCGAATTAATAATATTGTATAACGGATTGGATTCTTATCCTAAGCAAGTCATCAACGGTTTTATCTCACTCTTCTATCGTGTTGTAATGTTGATAAGTGAGCGGTATAAAGGAATAATTACGTCTTATAGGCGATTGCTAATGGCTTTTACAAATTATTTTAATACAAGACTAGCCTATTATCGTGAATTTACTTTCATAATTTTAATTTTTCAATCCACCGATGTAGTACAGTCATCCCTGACATACACTTAGTGATTTTACTAAGTTGGAATAAGATACTACAAATTATTACAAAATAAATTGAAAAACTTCAGGCAGTAAATTCGTCAACATGATAATCTCATGCTCAAATGGATAGAGGAGGTTTCCTTAAAAACTGTCACAAAACAATCCATATCCTTTTTACTAAGTAGAATTCCATGATACCCCACTTTACTTTACACTGCTGTTACTGGGGTATTACGGAATTCTACTTAGCAACAAAGTCTGCATTTTAATGTATTCTAAAATATATAAAAGGACGTTTTTTTATAACTTAATGGAACTGTGAACGGATTTTATGAATGCATTTATTGGTCCACAAAATCTACTGATGGCGCGTAGAGGTGACCGGGAACATTAGAAGGTGACAGTGCGATATTCCCCCGTCTTATTCTTTACTAAATGCGTGGGATATATATATTCGGTTCTCATCACAATAACCAACAGACACCAAAAATCGCCAAACATTCACCATAAGTAAATTTAACAAATTTATTAAAATGGTAAGTTTAATTTTATGTTTTTCTTTTTAGGAAACATTACTTAAATAATTATTAAATCTTGTAACCTCGATCCTGCTCTTGTTGGTGTCCTGTTTATTTCAGGTTCAGAACGGACCCTTAGAAATAACTTTTACCTGAGAGGTTCAAAAACTGACGGGGACTGACTTTGATTGGTTTTATTGATTTTGCTGACTGGTCGCGATGTGACTAAGTTTATGCCTACTTTCATGCGATTTCATCATGAGAATTTTGCGATTTTTTAAATTTTCTCAATTGGGAGGGCCACGTTTTGGCCTAATTGGGCCGGCTTGGTGAAAAGTGATACCATAACCTTACAGAAGACTAGAGTTGACGGACCTTAAAACCTTTTTCTCTCTTCAGTTGTATATATTGATGGGCGGGGAGTCGATTGCTCGTTTGTTCCTCAACTATAAACATTGGTTTAAGTTCAATGTTTCTCAAAAAGTTTCCCTCCGACTCAATCATGTTACGTAGGTAAAATAACAAACAAAAGAGAGAGCCTATTCACAATGTTTGTAATTCAAGGAAAGATGGTGGCATAGAAGTGGAATTATAGAGAAGCTATGTAAAACGTAAAAAAAAATCATCTTCCTAGCCTTCATTTATTGCCAAGATTATTTGGGGTCGGCTACTAGTTTTAACTGACTAACTGTATTCAAAAGTTGAACTGACTAAGACTAACTTCCAAATAACGATTTCCAATATTGGACTAAAACACCTTCATATTCCATACTCCGGGCTGCTATTAGGAATTTCTTATAAAAACAATCCAACAGTCCGACTCGGGAATCGTACCCGGGATCTCTTGATGAGTAGTCTCTTTCACTAACCGCTAGATCAACAAGGCAGTACATAAAAATTGTGTATGAGAAAATATTTTTTCAGTACTATTGGACCTTCTTCTCCTTCTCCTTCTTCTGGTTCCAAAATGTCATTCATATGGAGAATAGTCGACTGCTTAAAGTGACTGTAGATATTTCATTCAGGGTTTACCTTTTGCCTGTTTAACGATAGAAGGAAGTAATGGAAAATTTATATATTTGTATCACTAGAAGCACATTAAATAAAATATAAACATAGTTATATGGCAACTTGAAATGAATTGACACTTGAGTGTCAATATTCTAAGGACGATTAGACGGTCTTATGGAATTTATTATCACTCGTTCGATATTCCTTCTTCAATTTGACATCAATGGAGCTCGTATCTTTAGGGACGAAGCTAAGGGTCAAATAAACAAATCACTTCTTGTCGCCTTTAAATAAATATGTTATATAGTTAGTCTTATACATTACTTTCAATCAAGATCATATAAAACTTATGATAACATAAACGCTTTTAACATATTTTATGTTATTTTAGGCCGGATCAATATGAGACGTCATCTTTTCTCTTTTGAATTATATAATTTATTGCGATATCTCGTCTCTAAGGATTAATCACCTCTTAATGGACGAGAATGTAAAAAACAATGACCAAGGCACGCTAAGAATGTTTAAGCAAAGAAATATTTCGGGATTCATTTGTCTTTCATCGATTAAGGAATATAGATAAAATCTGGATTTTTGAGTGATTATCATTTTGATTTATAACAATTTATTTCGATAACAGAATCATATTCATCGACCGAAAGCAAATAATCATGTTTCTGAGATTTAGCGGCAAGTGTAATATTTATACATTCGTGATTATTTTGTTAAAATACCGTATGTTAATATATCGAAGTTGAACTGAAAACGTTAAGAATTCTCAATAAATTAAATCATATCGTAGTGTATAATTAAGAAGTCTTTATATAAGAGAGAGATCGTGCTTAAATCAGGTATAATTTTATCTTGGAGTGATAACTTAGTCATCTAGCTTAAATATCAATCAGGTTGCTTGTTGAACAGTCTGAATGTCTAATATTAGGTAGGTAGAGAATTGGCGTGATTCTGAAGCTGGTCGTCTTCGGTTAGATTAAAGAATTGTACCTATTAGTTTCCAGCAATACAATCTAATATAGTGGTAATCCACTTTATTAGATTGTATTGCGTTAAAGATAAATACATTTACATACAAACTATGTGCGCAACTGGCAAATGTAAATACCAAATATAAATTACATTTATAAACTTTACTAAACAAAATATTGTTACCCAAATTATAACCAATTTATTTTTTTTCAGTTCGTAAAAGTACTCGTATTATGCTTGATTTTGGGAATATGTCTTGCTCATCCCGTCGAAGACGTTAAGGTTCCTGTGCCGCTAGACATTCCTGCGCCAAATGCACATGGTGCTCCGGCTGTCCCGCAGAGTGCTGACAGTTCGGATTTGAAGACTGATCCTAGCACATGGTGGCACTCTTCTTGGTATCACACCTATCCGGTGTACTACTACTATCATGCACCAAGGTAAGAACAGTTTTTCTTAATACTAGAGGACCAAATATTTATAACTTATTAATTGGTCATCCATAGATACCAATTGACTACGTTTACCTGACTTACTTTAACTGCCTCGGTGGCGCAGTGGTAGCGTACGCGACTGCTGTCCATGAGGTCTCGGGTTCGAATCCTGGGTCGGACCACATGTTCTGTATGATCTACAAATATTTGTTTCGGAGTTTGGATGTTTTCTATGTATAATATGTATGTACTTACAAAAAAAAAGTATTTATGTATTCATATCAGTTGTCTAGTACCCATAATACAAGCTCCGCTTAGTTTGGGACTAGATGGCGTTGTGTGTTAGATGTCCGAAATATTTATTATTTATTATTATTATTACCTTAGGAAGAACTTCTTTTTGCCTGGTAGAGGCGGATATGAATCTGCATAGCAATGTTCCTAGTTAAGCAAAATAGTAATGCGTCGTACTCCGTATGACGCATTACTATTTTGCTTAACAAGGAACATTTCTACAATACTGTAGTTTTTCTGAGATCCAAGTCTACAATGCCGCGTCGCTAATCGAGCCGCCGCCGCCGAGGCTCTTCGAGACTGCAGCCTAGAGGCTTAATTAAAAGAATGCCAAGAAACATGCTTGTACTTGTATATCGAAATACAAATAAATAACTTACATTCTGACATGAGAACTAAATTTTAGTTTAAATATTGGTGATAAATTATATTTTTCTATTACAGCCCAGCCTACAGCTACTGGCATCATTACTATTAAATAAATAAGATAATTTGGAGGAATCGGGCAAATTATGATAACACTTTTTCATATATTTTTTTTGTAATTATACTTTAGTTTGGGAATAAATAAACACTTTCAGAAATTATCCTCATTTTATTGCTATGTGTTTTGATTTTCGGGATGATAATAAAATCAGTGCAATTTCAATTGTCAAATAGTTGTGCGTAATTATACATCATCAAACTAATGAGACGAATCATTGATATACATAAATATAAGCTACGATGGAGGTTTCAAGTCTGTAGCCTGGTACAAAGAGTTAATTGCGATGTCTGATGAAACGAACGCCATTGATTTTGCAAGTGTGGCCAAAGACAATGTGTCCATTACAATTCTATTTGCAACGTGGTTTAGGTTAGCTCCATGAGATTGTGCCGTATATTTCAGAGCCAACTTTATCACTCGTTCACATGCCAATGATTTTGATGTTGCACTTTTCGCCTCTTTGCCAGCTTGTTGAGCAGCAGTCTTAGCTAAGTTCATCATTAAGTCCTGATGGTTTGACATTCCATTTTTCGCATACCGTACTGACATTTGCACTTCGATAGAAGCTGTTAAAGCTCGTCTCAATGCAACTACACTAGCTGCCGTCAGATATGCTACATCCCCAGCGTACATTATAGCTTTCTTTGCCTTAACTTCTAACCTCTCCAATTTTTGCTTGGCTCGTTTTTCATTTCCAGAATCTTCTTCGAATTCAGCTTGCTCAATTTCTATATCAGCGGCAATATCGGCGTTCAAAGACGGTTTATAAACAATTTCTTTGGGTTCAACCCAATCATCAATAAATCCAGGTGCATTTAACTCTTGAGTGTCTAACGTTGGTATGTCGGGTTTGACGTAATGAGTCGAATTTATTGATTTTTCCAGCATGATTTGATCTGTTTCATTATTATCAGTGTTACCATTTTCCATGTCTAAAACTGTCTGGTTTAAAAATCCCTTAATTGATCCTTGTAAATTTTGCTTGCCATTCAGAATATGTACAGATTTTTTTTCGTTTCTTGAAATAACTGAAAATGGAGCAATAAGATTGTTCTTTTTGGATTGTAAAGAACTATTAGCGTAATTAAAGGGATTAGGCAGAGATTTATTTAGAATGATATTATAAACCGTTGTATCTGAGAGTTCAGGACCTTGTGTAATGTGATCATTTTCTGATAATGATGCAATTGATCTTTTTTTACGCAAAGATAAGTCAACTGATTGTTTTTTGGAAAGCGCTGAGGAATAGGTAGTATCTTTAAGAGCTGATACAATTGAAACCTCTGCTGCTATTTGTGCTAATCCATACACCAGTCGATGAAGTTCAGGTTCAGTGGAAGATCGAGTTATGCTAAGTATATGACCTGACAATGTTCTTGAAATATAATCCAGAATGCGTCTCGTCTCTATAGCCGTTATACCTTTATTTCTTCCAGGCGCTTCTAATGCTTCTTTTGTTATTCGTGTGATTTTATCTTGAATTTCTAATTTAGATAAAATTGCTGACACCAGGTCTTTCGAAATTTGGTAAAGATTTTCATCCATTTCCGGATTTTGTGTTACATTTTTAGTTGCTCTTAATATCGAGTTATCTAAATGTTTCAAAACGTTATGGGGCGAAGCCAATATCCGGTCAGCATATTTTGAGTTTATTAACTTTTGTTTCAAATCGTGTATTGGTGATATTCCAGCGTCGTTTCCGGGAACCTGTAAAAGTTCTGTTTGATGAATGCATAAAGCTAGACGGACAGACCGTAGTATAATGTTGAAGTCATAAAATACTTTGCTTCTAAATCTCCTCGGAAATAACTCAATCATACTTATTTGAAAAACGTACGTAACCAATGTCGTAACTAACATAAATGTTAAATTTTATGAAAGTAAATAACAGTAATTTTAATACATTGTCAAATGATATAGTTAGTAGTAATTTTGTTGACTTTTTGATCAATAATTTAAACCTTCCAAAACATTGACACCGCACCGAAATAGCACTGGAATAAAAGTATGTCGGAATTGCCAATGTACAAATATGAATAATCTTCGATAAGACATGCTAAGTACCTACCATTGTTTTTCTAATCAAATATACATTTTTATGCACAAGGATAACAAAAAAACACACACACTTTGTAACACTTTGTAACTAATTAAGCAGCAACTTTGCAACTTATAGGTACAAATGCTTAGATAGATTTTTGCAACAAAATTCCGTGTCGATTGTTACATTACAACTAATGTTTTAGTTTAACACAATGAATAATGTTGTATATTAACGGTGATCAGGTAAAAGTATGTCTTATAAATCTAACATTTAATACCTATGGGATTTAGTATAATATGGTCACAAACTTTACTTACTAGAAGTAATATTATTATTGAAAATAAACGATACAAAATCATTCTCTCTGATTTTGTAACCGCTCCAGCGAGAAACACTGTTACAATTATTTTCATCTTTTAGTGTTAGCCTTTATCGCAATGAGTTCAGGCAATTGTTTTAATGACCAATTAAGGAATGGAGTACTACTAGAGAACATAATGGTTTAACAACACACCGATAGTTTTGGATAACAAATCAGGTATATAGAAAATTTGTTTTTGTGTCAACTTCTATCAAAATCTTTTATCTAAAATGGTAGATGGTGGAAGGGTCATGAGGTTCGATATGCAAAAATGTTGATCTCCAATCAGTTTCCATCACAGTGTCTTCGTCACATCTATTACGGGGAGATACAACTTCATGTAGTTTGTTTACACAAAGCACAAAATTAATTTACTGCGTTTCTCCAGTCGTGTTTTAATTCTAGACCATTATTATCATTAATTATATACTTAGTATAACAAAGGTTTTCTTGTGTATGAGCTTGCCAAAGTGACTCTACTCTGCTTGATAAAAAGCATAAGCAGAATCCAAGAGTGGTCACCATACACATTGTCAAAACAGACAATGCAACGATGCACCATGACGAGCCACGCCATGGCGGCCTAGTGATGCTTCTGCATCACTGGATCTTACTTACTTATTTTTTATTTTACCATAATAATCATTATTTTATTAAGTCTCTATACAATATCACTCATCCCTGTATAGCTGTAATCTTTAGAAGGATTTTTTGCCACAAAATTATTTTTGTAAAGTCTTCGTGATTATTGCTCTAGTTGAGTCAAAATGTCTTCCAATTTCCTTCATTCAAAACTCACATTATCTAAATAGAGAGCCTATTAGTTAGGATTGAATATTTTTGAACCGCTTACCTTAAAAGTTACCCAGCAAATGAATTATACATAGTGATTCTTCTTTTACTGTGTTGAATTCTTCTGTACACAAATAACGGACGGTACACCAAGTTATTGCTTTCTGATGTTTGAAATGCTTCTTTATTATCAGTATTTCCATTGAAACTGTCGTCGAAGGCTTCTCTTTTATGAATATGTTCACTATCTTCTTCCATATCGGTAGCATTGTTTTCTAGCATATTTGTACCGTCAAAATAACTCTGTATACTTAGATCGTTACTATTTATGTATAAAGATGATACTAGATTAAGCATTGATATCACTGAAGCAACAGAGAATAACATGACAAGTTTAAAAATACACCACTACTGATATTTTTTTATGTTTTATAGTCCCGTGTAATAATTAATAACTTTACGTTAATCTTATTAATTGTATTAGAGTTAATTCCTACAATTAACAGCTTGTTGTCGAGTTGTTATTCAGAGATAAACTATTAACAGCAGGTAGATTCCGTGAAAGAAACAATATAAATATAATTAATTTTATTTATTTCTTAAATATTAATCTAGAAGCATATTCTAAAGCTTATCTGATGCATTAAAGAACATGTACATGACTTAGACTACATAATGTTTATATACGAAGCACAAATCCGATATGAGGTGGCGGCGAAGTCATAATTGTCTCAATTTAACCGAGGAAGGCAGGTAGTACCCTGATGCGACCGCGTCCTAAAATCTGAGCTGTTTCACCGAAGGGAGACGCATCTACGTCATTGACGGAGGGTAGCAGATCACTTTCTTCACCACCAATGGCACGGCGAACTCTTGGATGATCAGCAGCACCAGCAACCTTTCCCGAAGCACCAGATTCCGCACCGTCTTTTGCGGTAGCTAAGGGTATTGGCGCGGCTTTTGGTGGGATGTGTTCGATCACATCCTGGTCGGTGGGTGAGCACACGCAGACTGCTAACAGCGCCAACGACGCGACGATTAAAAGTGTGGAATGCATTTCCAAAAGATCCTATCTTGCTCTGATTTTCACTTGATGAAACTGTGCTCTGGTAGGATCCGGCGGGCCTTATATGAGAGGCTTTTGATGACTTAAATTATTATACTTTATTGTAACAACACACTCAGATAATGCGCATTATTATTTTTAGAACAACGCTGACGCACATACGATTGTATATGATCCCCTCATTATGAACCTTGACTTTGGAGAACTTGCTAACGAGATACCAAACACCCCTGATAACTGATAAAAGTAAAGAGTAACACAACGAGTTAACACCTGATCATGTGATAAAGCATTGTTTGTAGTATTGTTTTATATAAGCCTTTTATGGTGAAAGAAGACGTTGGACGGACCACTCGGACCCCATATTTAAGCAATGTCCTTTTTAACTTGTGAAAATATTCCAATCAAAGTTAGCCTTTTATATTTTATTTTAAGAGTCGCCTATGTCAGGTAAACATTACATGCCTGTGTTTAGTCGAAAACAATTGACTACCTCATAAAAGCGATACCGTATAAACGGAATATAAGACTTCTAACTTTTTCATGACATAAGAAGTTAATGAGCAGACGGGACGCCTGATGATCAGTGACTACCGCCGTTCATCAGCATTTCAAGGAGCGCAAGCGACTCACCGTCCTTTGAGCCAAAAATCACAAACTTGGTGTAAAGTAACAAAAGAATTGCTAAACTTTCAACTTGCTAACTGAGTCCATGGCATCCCTGCGTTCAAGCATGACCCATTTGTGATAAAGCAATTCTCTCCCATAGTCACTCGTATTAGTCTTTTTAGTAGATAGTTACAGAAATTCCTATACTTTGTGTACGTGGTTTTCACATTGGTTTTATTAGGATTTTTCTTTGATTTTATGTGTAATTTTATTTTATGTGTTATTTTACTTACGGTTCGACTGGTCCATAAGTTCAAAACTGCTCAGCGTGCTATGGAGAGGGCTATGCTCGGCGTTTATCTAAGGCATCAGATCAGAAACGAGGTGAGCCGAATAAGAACCATGGTCATCGACATAGCTCACAGGGTTAGTAAGCTGAAGTGGCAGTGAGCTGGCCATATTTGCCGAAGAACCGATAACCGTTTGGGTAAACGAGTTCTTGAGTGGGGACCGCGTCTCGGCAAACGTAATGTAGGATGTCCACAGGCCAGGTGGAGCGATGATTTGCGCAAGACGGCTGGTAGGAGCTGGATGCGAGAAGCCATAGATCGAACTAAGTGGCGTGAAATTGGAGAGGCCTATGTCCTGCAGTGGACTGCGATAGGCTGATGATGATGATGTGTAATCTGTCGCGAATTTTCATGCAACGTAGATCATTCGTTATCCACAGTTTTTTATTCGTTTGCAATTAGAATTTGTAGATATAGTGGTATTTGCTCGTGTTTTAGAATTCAGGTTTATCTAATCTAAAAAAAAGTTCTAATTTAACATTGATATCAGATGTTTCGTAGTTTGATTTTCAGCAGTTCTGACAACTTTTTATGTCTTCAATTGTCTTTTAGGTATAGCAAATGATTAAAAATGGTTGCACACGGAAAACACACAAGGAAAACACGTTTCCTAGACGAACCTTAGAGAAAGGCCTTAATCTAATAATAGCCATAAATAGAATGTTGGCATTTATTTCGTTATTCTTAGGAAGGTAGAGTTAATTGTTCGAACTCTAGGGCTCGATGAACACTTTAGCTTGGTAGGTTTTCTATAAAAGTAAATTATTCATCCGTAACTCATATGAAGAAATCCTTCAATCGCCAATCCAATTACTCCCATCTCGTGCCTACTGCGGTACCCAATGTAAATATCCCTTTCTCCCTGTCTTTGTAGAATAAGAAAAAGAAGAAAAAATAATCAAAAACTTTTTAAAATTCATTTTACATCCACTTTACATATATTTTTACTTCTACCAAGCTGCAGGACAGCTTGTTGGTAGACGTAGCTTCTTATTTAATTACCACTTTTTAAACAACAATTCGTATAACATCTTTGCTTTTATATTAAACTCTGTAAAATACACACACACACTTGCGAAGATTGTGTCTTAGTTAGACTACTTCATAGACGATAATAGTGTTTTTCCGTCAGAACGGGGCTTATTCTGACATGGCCTCAATTAAATTTCATTCAGATCTGATGATGAATATACATACAAAGAATCTCTTCAAAATATAAGAAACAATCAATAGCGATTGCTGCTATGTGGCATAAATATGCATTATTTACGTAATCACCTAGTATTGTTTGAAATTAATTAACTATTGTTTCAAAAAGGATTTTACTTGTATAATTTATTTATAAATTTCTGTGCGAAGTGAGAAGCCGCGGCTTCGCACGGTTTCTTTACGGAAAAAAACAATATAGCCTATGTTATTTCGAGGAGACACAGCTATCTAATGGTGAAAACTTTTAAAATCGATTAAATAGTTTGAGTTTAATCGTAACAAACAATAAAATGCATTGTTTTGTTATATCGTTCGCGTATCGCGTTTTCGTTGAAAACTCCCAGTCGGCATAATTTTTGCCGATACCTCCAACAAATTTCATCATATTTTAGGCAATGTACACAAAAACTTAACAATTTATATATTTTAAACCTTCCGCAAGAATCTATTCACGTTATCTAATATATTGGTGAAAACCGTATGAAAATCCATGGAGTACCTTTTGATTTTATCATGAACAGAAGGACGTGGCGGAGCACTTTGTTTCATAATATGTAGTGATGCCACTAACGCCTTGTACACCTTGGAATGTAATTGTAAATAGCGTATGGTTTTTAAAATTAAACATATCGCCACTTACAGCTTATAGTCACAACTTGGATCAATAAATCGCAACTTAAAGTAACTTTGATCGCTGGGATAGTAGTGGATATCCTGGCCAGGGTAATCTACACCCAAAACCGCGGTACGTGTGGTTCTAATCGGTTCAATTTCAGCATACCACTTTAGTGTGAATCACGGTGAACTAATAACCGGCGAAAACTGATAGTTTGGGAAATCCTACCACGTTTCCAACTGCAAATAACGTAAAGTTGGTTGACTGCCATTCTTTCCTTGCAGTTGCAGTAGCTGTCAAAGATAAGTGCTATGGTAGTGGAGTGATAAGTAACCAGGTAGCAAGCTAGTAGTTTAGGACAACATGTACTTAATGAATTCGGAATTAACTGTAAGACTGTACTAAGATGCTACTGTTAATTTTGATTAATAAATGAAATGTATCGCACTGAAGAGTGAGCTACCTATGTCTCGTGTTATTCATATAATTCCTTCGAGTATTTTTTGGAAACTATTTTAGGTAAGGGTCAGATTTTCAAAGTTCTACTACGATACGGCTGCACATACTAGAAGAGGATATTGAAGTTCTCTAGATAAACTGCAATCGGATTTCTTAGGGCTCCAACTACCTGTATAGCTAAAGAGGTTAACCGGAAACCGTCGACTTAACGTGCTCTCTGGAACATAGGGGTCTCAATACGCTATGAATGGTTTTACATCTAACCTGGCTATATAACTTTTCAATATGTTTTATCTACCCGGTTATATACATGAGCCTCAAAGTTATAGTTGTAAGTAAACAAATGTACATTCATCAAATCCAAAATTAAATAGAATCTAGATACATGAGTAAGTATATATGATACGATATTTAGAATAGAAGAGCAAGTACCAAACAAAAATACGAAGCTGAGTAATTCATAAGTGTATTAATTTTCTCCATCGCTAAATGATCGAAACTTTTCTCATACAATTCCACTTATTTAATCATTATTTTTTACGTATGATCCTGCCAAAGTGAGTTTACTCTGCCTGATGAAAAGCAGAATCCAAGAATGGTGGTCAGCATGCTCATGGTGAATGCAGACATTGCAATAGAGCAGCATGTCCGCCTATTGATATATTTCTGCATCATTGGGTCTGCGGTCACGCTTTCATCAACGAAACATGGCAGTACGAATGCTGTCATTTTAGGTTGACCTTCTGCGAGAGAGTAGTACCAATCCGGCACCAAGCCGGGCTCTTCCTTCTGAAATCAGCATGGCTGTACTCTTTTCTTTAAATCTTTTATTAACAGATAACATGATAATAAAAGTTTGGTTTGTATTCCCGGGTAGGAAAGTGTTTGTATGATCTTCAGATATGCAACTATTTGTTTTTTGTTGTTTTCTTGCAGTTTGAATGTTCTCTATGTATCTATAATATGTATGTATTTAAAAAAAGAGTATATATATATTTATATCAGTTGTCCAGCACCATAATACTTAGTTTAAGACTAGATAGCGATCTGTGTTACATGTCCGAAATATTTATTTATCTTATTTATTGAGAAAAAAAAATTACGTGTTCTCAAAATTGCAGTACTTTATCAATTTATAAATCATAATACTATTTGGGTTTCTTAAGATATCTGTTCAAAAATATTTTGAATATCATCAACGCTACTGGGTCTTTTTAAATAAAACTCAATTTCCTGATAACTCCTTTTCGAAATACCAACAGAATAGTATTCTTTAAAATATATATATACTATTTATGGTAATATAAGAACATTTTAACGATGTCAAATTGTAGCTTACTATTTGCTTCAAATTAACATGAGGTCTCTTTCTTATCAAGCGCAATATGATTTCTAATAAGGATTATGCTCTCTATTTGTTTGCGACAATACGGTCATTATATTTTATTTCATTGAATGAATTTGTTTACATATAACGCTTTCACGATTTAGCTAGTCTGCTACACCCATAATCTTCATTTATCCATGTGGTCACGGAATAAGAATCTGGAGTGTCATTGCTCGTATTTAATCCGTAGGTGTCGTAAGATCTGAATAAAGAAGCAAACCCAGTACAAAATCACTGCTAAAACATAAGAAAAACTTTAAACAACCCCTCTAAAAAGCCATCTAACCAGCGTTGTATAATCAAAATCTCCTTCACAACGAGAGGTCTGTGTCTTATTGTACCTACACATTATCAATAAATTTCAGCTTATAAGTGTCATGAGTATAAAGGACATATAAATCTAGTCTAGTCTAATCTTTCCTCAGTTGTTTTAAATGTACCTAAGCAGTTTATAATTTGGCAGTGACCAAACCAATTTGGGTTCTAGGATGCTACTCATGCTTATTCTGCAAAAGATGATTCATTTCCTCGTATTTATTATTTATTTACTGATAATCTTTAAGTTAATACAATTCCTGTAATATCTGATCTCACTACTTGAGTCAGTAATATTTACAATGGTAATAAACACAAATACGTTTAGCAATGTTTCTCAATGCATTCTGGGCCACTGAAGGCCTTATTCAAGAAGTAAACGGAAGGATGTGTTTATCACGTTACATACTACTGCGTTCTTTTTTTAACAAATCAAATAAACAAACATGTTTTACCAAGGCATACTCACTATTTTTCAACAGAATGCATAACAATACGCATTCATGGTCATTATGTTATTGAGAATATTTACCAACCCTATTAACACAACTAATACAAGTGTACAAGCGCGTCAATGATTCCAATTCTGGATAAAATTATTTAGCACATTTAAAGTATAAAAACAACGTCCTCTGCCAAACGACATCATTAACCGACAGTGAAGGAACGCGGCATATAGATTTCACTACCTGGGTGTATATCCCAATTTTAACGCGGAGAAGTTACCTATAGCCGTCAAGATCATGGCTTCTAAATTGATTGTCCTTCTCTCGCTTGCACTTTTGGGTTGCGTGTTCGCAGCCCCTGCTTCTACAACAGAAAAAACAGAAGAAACAACGGCAGTAACAGAAGACGATTTGCTCGTCATCGATGAAATAGTGGTCAAGGAAATTCCTGTTGTGGTAGCATTCGTTGATTCTACCACACCTTCTGAACCCGAAACCAAAGAGACAACCACCCAGCCTGAGCACAAAGTAGTCAAGAGGTCAGCCCTGCGAGGTGATAACCCAAGCAACGACTTGCTCGCTAATTTGGATGGTCTTCAATTTGACAATGGATTGTCAGAGTTTGCTGGACGCAGGATCAAGTTTTTACCAACCTGGGTGGGTTAAAGTTCGTATCTAGGAAATAACTAATTCTACCTATATAATTTTACATATCATTTATTTGTGCAATTTTACCAGAATTTAGATGTTTGTAAGGAATCCATGTTTATTATATAATTGAGTAAATAAAATTATTTTTATATGTAACTGATGTATGTTGTTTACTTGTTAAGATATTTGAACATGTACAACCTATTTACTTTAGAAGAGGGAGGATGGTCGGGAACACTTCCAACTATAGTCCCTTAAGCACTAGTAGGTACTGGTTTCCTATCTGGTATTTTTTGTAAAAACTAGGTTCCTCAGAGAAAAATTCAAATAGGAGGTTAGTCTCGAAGGAATTTGTTGTAATGGTCCACCTCCTAAAAAAGGTCAAAATGAATATTTGCTAGTAGAACCGTATTCTCAAAAGAGCCTTGGAGGAGTGTTATGTTAAATGGTACACAGATACAGGTTGTCACTATAAACTGAGTTAACTTTTAATTAGTCGGAAGACATTTATTTATACATTTATTAACCTGTCATGGCTCAATAATTCCGGCATCATCTTTTAAGTCCAAACAAAAAAATTCATATAGTACATCTTTCATATTGAACATATTGCCCAAAATGACGATAATGCAAGTAGAACCTGACATTTTTTTAGGGTTTCGTATCCAAAAGGTAAAACGGGACCCTATTACTAAGACATCACTATCCGTCTGTCTGTCACCAGGCTGCATCTCATGAACCGTAATAGTTAGCTAGTAGTAATTTTCAGAGATGATGTTTTTATTAGTGGAACGATCTCGCTGAGAGTGTACTGCTAGCATAACACGTTTAATATAAGCATACATATATTATGTATAAAAATAACTACCTTGTTGGTCTAGCGATTGAAGTAGGCGACTGCCAATGAAGAGGTCTCGAGTTCAAATCCCGAGTGGGGCCAACAGTGTTTATGAGTTTTTCTGATAATATAAATACTTAATAACAGCTCGGAGTTTGGAAGTTGGGGTCATAGCCCCCCGTGCCTCGGAGAGCACGTAAAACTGTAGGTCCTGCGTCTGATCTTGCCCTGATCGTATCGGTTAACCGTTCCACCGGATTATGAGAGAGAGGGAACAGGGAGGTGCACCTGTGTTTGCGTACACACTTGTTCACTATAATATCTCCTGCGTAGTTGGTCGGTCTGCGTGGAGACTGGCCGCCGTGGCGGTAATCGGCTAGGAGAGAACATAAAAATATTTACAAATATATATTTATGTTAGTAATTTTTATGTTCTATTTGACTTAATAATAAGAATAACAAACTACTTACTTACTACTTACATACTTACAAAACTTCATTCTGTTTGTAATACTAAAGTAGCATAATATCTAGCTTGATATTGGAACCATCTGGACTACAGACCTGATTTAGGAGGTCATACAATACCTTGCTACTTTATCTAACGTTCCGTTTGGGTGGCATAGGCACGAGAAGCTGGTAATCTGTCACATTGCAGATACTAATCTCTTGCATACTTCTGCATTCTCAAAATTGTTATGCCAACCCAGAGTTTTATATTGTTATTTTTATATATTATACTATTGGAGCTCATGGTCCAATTAAAAACCGGACAATTAAACACTTCAAGCTTGGCTATTGTCTAAATTTTGAGAATATTTGGACACTCATCATCACTTAGTCTAAAGATGAACATCGTTGCGATCAGATTTTTTGGGAGGATTTTCAAACTATGCTAACCACTTTACTCGTATAACTAGATCATTTCAGACCAGAACTCCAAACCTAGAATCGATATTTGTTAATGTTAATGCCATCATACGAGGTAGAGTAGAGTCACTTTGGCAGACCCACGTATAAAAAAAATCGGCCAAGCGCGAGTCGGTTTCGCGCAGGAAGGGTTCCGTACCATTATATATACATTTCAAACGTTTGTACATTTGTACCTATTGCAATATCGGGCAAAAACGAGCAAAAAAATCACGTTTGTTCTGTGGAAGGCCTCTTAAACAGATTATTTTTTTGTTTTTTTAGTATTTGTTGTTATGGTGGGAAGAGTACCACATCATCTCTAAAAAAATTCAATTGTCTGACTGATAGTTATATTTGTATGCAAAGTTTCATATTTTTTGCACTAACACTTTGTAAGATAAACCGAGGGTGGACGGACGGACACACGACACTGTAAGGGTTCCGAGATGTGAACTACGAAACCCTAAAAATAAGATTGAGTTTTCAGTTATAGCTACAATTAAGAAATGGTTTTAATGCAATACATATACTAAAAGTAAATAAGCGAATGAAATCCTTTTCTTAGTTGTTTCACAATCATACAAATATTCATTGCTATGGATAATCGTAACTGTACTATTTAATGAAATATTTAGTAACTTTATAACGCATTATTGTTTTGCACTATTGCCGTGGAGACTCTGGGTAGTTGGGGATCGGAGGCCAAGGTTTGATTGCGGAAATTGGTCACCGAACTGTTCTTAAATGTGATGACTCCCGCTCTGCTTCGTTCCTGGTGCAGATGATGTCCATTCTATCCAGCAGGGCAACGCTGCTAGTGTCATTGGCTCTTTTTCGTCGGGAGCGATCCGGGGTGGGTTATTATAATGATATGTGTTGTTTGATTGTGTTTGGTTTTTATACATTAAAATATTTGTAACAAGAAATGTTATAAAATGTATTACTTTAAAAGACCAAACATCTTTTTAAGCATATAGCTTAAAGCATAGAAACAACATTAAAATAATTAATTAATGCACTTAAATGTCAAAGATGTAAAATATAAAGTATTAAAATACAAAATAAGAAATCTCCTAACAATGGTCTTACTTCAATTGTTTTCGATATCTTGTTTTATTTCATTGACTTAATAATGGCTTATGTTGTCATTGATACGCCACATAATATGTGTAATGATAGGCCTATATATATATATATGTACTGACCTATTATTTTCTTTGTAGCAATTTTAAGATAGTTTTATCTTAAAACTGCTGCAAAAAATAATAGGTTAATTTTATTACAGCAGTTTGTTTAAAAATTTTTAGCTGTCTGTGTTGCCTCTACATTTAAACATTACATTAAGTACTATTTAAAATATAACATTGATCACACCTCATGCGGCGCATGCATAAAATCTGTTTAAGCTAAGTACATAAGTGGTGAAAAAAAACTAATCTTAAATTACAAAATTGTTTAATAAAGTATTTATTATAAAATAAAAGTAATCAAAATAAATCTCAATCTTTAAATTATGACGAGATGTCCGAAATAATTATTTTCATTTATTATTTAACTTAACTTAGTTTTTATTAGTTCCAATCAATGCATTTCTGTCTTATTCTTTTCATCCTCAGAACGCCTTCCTTCTTATTGCTTAGCTCCTAGGTTCTTAAGCCACTGATCTATTACAAAGGTAATTCTTAATCCCTTAACCATTTTCATTTCAGCTACAGCTTCAATTATATTAGATGCTGTATAAAGGAGACGAGTCAGCCATTTCAATTATGGATTTCCAATGTCCTGGGTTGTAATCAATATAATCGTTATCTAAGTATGTTGCCGCAACATTTTTTAATATTTCAGGATGCAAATACAATCCTTCCAATCGACCATGTGATAGTGCAAAAATTAACGAAAACAAAAAAATTAGCACAATGATAGTTGCCATTACCGAGTTCCCAAACAGAATGGCGTGAAATAAAAGCGAGGCTTTTATATATCCTTTGAAATAAGCATACAATGTGTTAATATTGAACACAAAATCGTGAACAAACCACAAGTTATAATGCGAATGTTAAACATTTGATCATTCTATTGAAGATGGTTTGTAAATTAGATACCTATTATTCATACCATAAATGTACATCATATGAATATATGACCATACTGAATTTAGCTACAATAAGGTGCGTGATAATTGGAAATCTATATATTAGTGCGTAAAAAAAATTCTCGATACCCCTTTCAAACAAATATGGCGTACGGATGCCTTTTATATTTGGAATACATTATAGTAATAATCATCATCATCATGGGGTGTGTCATCTTAAATGGAAGTTTAGAAGTCAGCAGACGGTATCAGGTACGGGACGGTATCAGCAGCGATCAGAAGCGGCCTCTTTTAACTGGTGATATTTTAGTCCAGTCCAGGCCCTGATGTCATTTATCTACTTCCTTCGTAGTCGACCTGTTATAACGAAGAAGCTATAATTAAAAAAATCCATACTAACACGATTGTAGCCAGAGTTCAGTTTTTTTTGGGTTAAAGATAATAAAACGACTTAAGCCGAGTTTTATGTTCCTGTAGAATAGAATAGAGTAGTGTAGAAAAGAAGAGAAGAGAATAGATAGAACATAATATACTTTACTGTATACCAATTACAAATTATTACACTTAATATTTCAAGAAGACTTATACAGTGGGCGGCCCCATTGCTAAAAGCAATCTCTTCCAGGCAACCTTTGAATGGACAAAGATTTGAATGAAATATAGGGTAGTGTAGGTGTTTTAAAGCTATGATGGTGTTAAATAATAAAATAAAATAAATTTATAGTATAAATATATATGTATGTGTATGTACACACAAATGCATACATATATACACGATATATATCCATAAATAAGAAGTATTTATAAGTCATATACAGCTATTGAGAGTAAAGAGTACTCAAGAATATAAGTAGTAATCTTTAACCATATTCATAAATGCTGTTAGTATTTGGGCACGTCTAATGAATATCGGCAAGGAGTTCCATAATCTGAAAGGCTGTACCTTAAAAGATTTGTCATAGAATATGGTAGTGTGATAAGGATCTTAGATGAAACTTTGCGTTAAGTAAGGTGGAGTAAATGGATTGAATAAGATACTATAAAGTATAAAAAGAATATGAAAATTCCGTCGAAGTCGAATTGGGAGTCACCTGAGCAATCTGAGAAATTCAGACACATAATCATATTTGCGTAAACTAAATATAAATCAAATACAGAAGTTTTGAAGGCGTCCAATGTTATCAAACTGCTCCTCAGTGATATCGAGATAACTGTCACCGCCGTAACTGAGTATAAGAAGGAGTTAGGATTCATCTAGCGCAATTTTAGTAACTGTGGGTAGAAAGTTGCGAAGTCTTCGCAATGAGCCTGTTTTAATATTAAAAAACTTATCTTCTACTTTATTTGAATAAATACCTAGAGAACTACGTCGAAATCAGTGATAATTAGTGGAAATTGACTATATGGTCAGATGTTAGTTATTCAAAACCCGTTATTCTGAATTTCGTGGATAAAAGGCGCCAAATTATTCTACAGTCTCCCAAAGATGCGCTCAAATACCAGAAGCTCAACAGACAAATTCAGAAAAAAGTTCAATGCTAATTCAATATCACACGTACTAAAGAGGTAATAAAGAAGAACGAAAGAAAGCATGAAAGTATTCACAAGAGCTCTGTCTCTGTCGTTCTAGAACTGAAGACCGATCATGGCAGACTTAGCCAACTTAATCTTCGAAACTTAAGCTTCTGGGTATCATTGAGAAGTTCTATGAAGATTGGACTCTGACACTGGTTTAAAAAGAGACGCAAACAAAGTTGCATGGGTAAGCTAGTAATCGATAAAGTACATCCAGTGACAGAACAAAATTATTTTGTGTATGTGTGTGTGTGTGAGTGAGTGTGTGTGTGTGTGTGTGTGTGTGTGTGTGTGTGTGTGTGTGTGTGTGTGTGTGTTTGTGTGTGTGTAATGGTCAGGCATCGCTTATCACTAAACCAATAGACTTGTCTTTTATATGGGCGATTAAACCCAGCGGTTGATTAAAAAATCACGAGTGCGTGTTAATCCTAAAAGTAATCACTGATTTTATCAGTACGACGGACCGAAAAATGAAAAAATAATTTACCATAGTGGTTTGGTTGCAGCGTGACATGTGTGTGACAGGTCAAACATTTTACTCCAATGGTTGATGGTTACTTCTGATAGTAAAATAGTCAGACATAAGTACGAAGGAAACCGAACACAAGATCCAGTCTAAAAGTCTTCACTATAGATCTAATATTAGAACTATACCCATAACGAAATGCAATTGCTATTTATTTTTACTTTATATGTTACAACCATCAGAGGAAACAAATTGGAACCGTATCAGACCATGACATGTCAATCCAAAATACGATACGTACCTGCAATACAAACCGTGATTCTGGACTTCGATGAAAATTTCAATGCATCATTAAAAACTTGTTTGATTAAAATTACAAATTCCGTTAATTCTGTAGTACTAATCAACAACAATTACTCAAAACCCTATGCTGCGCTAGAAAGATGTAAAACCAATGACCATCCAACTATAATCATAATTACTAAAGAAATAACGTCAGACTTGCTTAATACACCTTCTGTCAGGGGAGTCCTCCGATCTCAACGCTCCGTACTAACCATTGCTGTAACAGATGAAGAACACTTCAAGTGTAAAAATGATTCAATGAATACAGATGATTTTCTTTACTTAGAGAGCTTCATGA
This sequence comes from Hyphantria cunea, assembly GCA_003709505.1. Classification (NCBI taxonomy): domain Eukaryota; kingdom Metazoa; phylum Arthropoda; class Insecta; order Lepidoptera; family Erebidae; genus Hyphantria; species Hyphantria cunea. The sequence continues at coordinate 1,551,045 of PKRV01000143.1, read as the reverse complement.
ACGAACTTTGGCATGAGTATAAAATCACTCACGTAAGCATCAGTTTTCCTTTAAGCTGTAAAAATAAACTTGCAGTCTATGGTAATAAAAAAATTTCAAATAAGAGAGTATACGACAGAACAGTAATGTTAATCAGGATTGACGATAATGAAAAATTACAAGAAATTATTGGTCAGAAACGAACCATGTTAACCGAAGGTTATCCACTCAAAGCTAATATTTTTGAAAGAATTCCAACGTCTACACGACTTCACTGTGATAAACTACATTATTATAATAATAATATTAACTTAAATATTACCGATGGTTACTGTGGTCTAGATGCTTTTGTGATGCATACTATAGTTGAACATTTCAAATTTAAATTGGAATTAGTAAAGGATGCATTATGTGATGGATACGGTTACAATTCAGGTACAAATTTGAGTGGTAGTCTTGGATGTATTACCCGAAAAGAATTGGATATATCATTTAATTCCCGCTTTATGACAATGTATTCCTCGGACGAAGTATACTTCTTAAATTTTGTTACCGTCGATTCGCTTTGCGTGATGACTAAACAAGCTGATGTTATACCAATATGGCTTTACGGTGTAATAATTTATAGTCCTAACTTGTGGCTCATTATACTGTCCTTACACCTTTTTATAGGATTTTTCTTGTGGATAACGTCAAAAATATATAAAAACCAAAACCGTACTACAAGAAAGCCTTTATTTTTATTTGTTAAGGATGTTTTCACTACTACAATGTTTGGATTTACAAAAAATTATAGCGAATCACGCCTAGTAATAGGAATATGTTTATTTTCCTCTATCATGTTTTTAGCTTTGTATCAGGTGAGTTTTTTTGGTCATTTAGTAACAATTCATTTGGGTTGAATTACAAACTATTTACTATTTCAACTAAAGATGAAAAGGAAAGTACGAACACCTGACGTAATGTGGCCGTTAAATGTAGCTATGTAGAAAAGAAAATGACACGAAGTACACTTACATTTCTTAAAGTAACTTTTAATTCTCTTATACTTGAGAATTTTAGTATATTCAGTGTAATGAAATGAAATTATAATATTTATTCTGTTTAAAGAACACTTTTGCATATAGATCTTTTTTGGGCAGGTAAGTTCGGCCTTTCTTAACTGAAATAGTCCTGAGAAGAACGGACGAAAATGGATTTTCGTCTCTTCTAAAGTTTAGACAAACTTTTCATAAAAATTAAATAATTTAGCTGATCTTACGTGTTAAATAAGAAGGTGAATAATATCATATGCATTTTTTGAGATAAAAATAACTGTAGGTACTTTAAAATATCTAACGACTAATATTTAACGACGTACCTTTGATATGAACATATGGATTTAGTAAAATCATTTTAAAGCAGATAGTTTTATCTCCCTCCGTGGTCCACAGAAGTTATTTCGAAAAACTCTCATATTATTAAACCAGTTGTTTTCACCAAATTCATCGGTTTAAATGTGTCAATGTAACATTTTCATAACATTTCAGGGACATATAAATCACATATACACAACACTTGTGCGATATAAAAATATCAACAAACTATCCGAGCTCTTCAAGTCTGATTTTGTTTTGCATGTTACACCGTCGATATTAGAAATCGTGAAACAAATATATGATAAGGAAAACGAAGATGAACGTAATTTTATAAAAAGAATGGTTTCCATTCCAAAAACTAGATTTACATTAGGTAAGTTTCAGAGCCACGCTAAGCATGTCACAGAAATACCAAGGTCGTTTAAACTGTTTAAATATAATAACTTAAATAATCATTTTAATCAACACTACAAGTAAAATATTAAATTTTCGTATGTTCTTTATAGACAATATAAGAAAATATTAAATTTTCGTATGTTCTTTATAGACAATATAAGAAAATATTAAATTTTCGTATGTTCTTTATAGATAATATGGTCGGTAGTCAGAATACATTGCAAAAACAGACCGGTTCAAGCAGTTTTACTAAGCGTTCTGGTCTAAACACTTTTAAAAATACACTCTTAGAAGAGTCGGTTAGATACAAAGAAACAAAAATTAAAACAAACATTCAAATGTCAATATGGAAATAGTCATTTGACTATTTTTTGTTGGTTGGATATCTTCAGAAGTCTTTCAGGAATATTTTTTGGGCAATGAAGCTTTTCAAGCAGTGAATGTAATTGATGCTTGATATCACGCCATTATTACGAGCATAAATCAGCAACAAAATGCAAAGTTATTACTTTGAATTGAATTGAATCATTAATTTACAAAATGTTTCAAATTTGATCAAATTGGTACCAACTATTAAAGCTCTAGATTTTAATTTAAGACGTGTTAGTACTGTCTGTGTATGATGTTTAATTCTTCTAATGAACACAGTTGCCTGTTTAAATTTGAATTTGTATAGTAATTTAGTAAATTAAATTATTAAACTTATTATACTTTTTTCGTTACAGATATCCTGCTCAAAAAGCCTAATGCTGCAGTTGCTGGTAGACAGAAAGACATGCATATAGTAATTTTTAACAATTACACAACAGGGGAAAGTAGGCAACCGCTTATCAATATCATGAACGAATGTCTCAGGACATACTATTTGTCCTTCATTGGTCGCCCAGGTAACCTTTACGATGATCACATACGTATGAATAACTATGTCTGTTTTGATGATGAAAGATTAAAAATTTTCACATCCACATGTGTTTCAAACAGTTGAGACAGAAAGAAACACGCCAAGTCGGGCGCGGGAATTTAAAGTTACTTTTAGTTTTAAAGTTCTATGATTTTAGTTTTAAAGTGTTGGCAAATGTACTTCTTCTTCTTTTGATGATATGGCAACCAGCTGGATCAGCTATTTCTGCCAATGTCAAGTATTTAATGTCTTCAATTCTAAGTCTTCCAAGTCTTCAAGTTTCGTCGTGATGGAATTAATGATAAAAAATATAAAAAATGTGGATGACATGAAATGGGGACCGTCTTTCGCAAAAACAAAAAACGATCTCCTTGGCAAATGTTAATCTGTTGTATTAGTGCAGAATCCATAGCAACTGCTATCTGTCATTATTCTCATTCTCTATTTATCGAATAGACTTTGTTTTTAATGTTGTCTTCGACAGCGATGATAACGTGTACTTGAGTGAAAGGAGTCTACTACTGTTTAGTAGTTTCCGATTGTGACGAATACTTGAGGGTCACCAGTCCTCTAAGTTATTCTAGCAGAAACGGTTAGATTTATTGACATAATGCGAAGTGACGAATGAATCACAAAATGTATGTACGCACATAACTTTCGATCGACTGCACCAACTTGGATAAACTTTTTTTTATTTTTTTTATTTATCTGCATTGCGTACATATTACAAAATACTAATTTTTTTGGACAAGTGTTGTGTAGAAGAAAGTTAAAAGAAAACCAGAAGTTGTAAATTATCTTGAGTCCGGGACTTTATAGTAGGTACTGCGACTGGCATAGAATCTAAAACAAGTTTTTGGGAAATTTAAAAAATCTTTATGTAGAATGACAGCACAGGCGAAAAATTGTGATACAAATTTCGCCGGATCATCTAGTACTTTATAATATAACTTTCTCTTCTTTATTTTCAGTCAACATTTATTGTTATATTTGCAGGATTTCCGTTTGTCGAAGAGCTACAGAGATTTATGTTACGAGTGAGGGAAGCAGGACTGGATGAAATTTACCACGAGTGGACATGCGGCATGCATCGTGTACCGTCGAATTTGCCTAAAATTCGAACCGAACCTCGACTTTTCAACAGCATTACTTTACAACAAGTACAAGTAGCCTTCGGTTTACTTAGTTTTGGTCAACTTATATCTCTATTTATATTCATTGTTGAAATTTGGAAAGCAGGAGGAAAACGATAAGGTCAAAATCAATATGCTCAGTTAGCCTTTAATTGTTGATTGCTGTATATAGGCCTCGCCTTAGAAAATGGTTTTGGGATATATACCTACTACTAAGAGTTTTGTGTAATGATCCTTACTTTTGAATTATGTATTTTGCTACACGGTATGTATCACAACTTGTTTGCATTTGTTGCACCACGCCATAACGATTTCTGAATTTAGATGGTATAGCAGGAGGCAATAAATCTCGGCGTTTTTGTAAATTGCCATAATAATTCTAATTTTGCAATGGCTAGATAAAAGAAACAAATATTGCAGCTGCCATTGGTTTTGTTTTTATTATTAACTTTGGAGACAATTTTTGTTCAGTTTGAAATAACCAATAGCACGACATTTAGAATTTACATTAATCTGTTGTAGTAAAATTGTACGTACTGTGCAACGTGTTACAGAAATTCATTACCAAGTAACCTTTGAAAGTGTATATAAAATCATTTTTGACATTTGCCAAGTCTTGTTAGATAAACCCAGCAGGTAACAGTTTAATTATTATTTATTTTATACTTTGCTATACAATGATGACGTGATGACGTTCTGCTAGCCGATTTTAGCCACGGCGGCCAGTCTCAACGGAGACCAGCCAACTACGCAGGACACAACTGTGTGCGCAAATACAGGTGCACTCTCTGTTCCCTCACTCTCACAATCCGATGAGACGGTTATCCAGCACGACCGGGGAGAGTTCAAGCGCAGGACCAACGGCTTTACGTGTTGTCTCAGGCGCACAGAGGCTAAGACCCCAACGCTCGCTCGCCTTCGTTCCTTAATGATCACTGTTCTAACCTAGCCTATATGATTCTGAATAAAATAAACTTTAAGCAAACCTAATCTCTTTCGTTTGCCCTTTTTTTTACCTAAAGGTAAGTAGTTAATTATATAACACTGGTACGGACTAAAGTAATAATGATTATGTTTTGGATATCTGACATACAACGCTATCCAGTCCTAAACTAAGCTGAGTATGGATCTAGTATGGATAGTTATAGGTGTAAAGGTAGAAGGTGTGGGATTGTTCCGGATATAAATAAATATATACTTTTATTTAAATACATACATATTGGCAGTGGACCAAAATTCTAAACAATCCCTAGGAATCGAATAAAATACATAGGACTAAAATTTAAAAAACTTATACAATATCTATTACATATAATTCTAGTATCGTGTTGTTGCTAATGATGAACTCCGAAACTATTTAACCGATTTTCACGTTTTTTTAAATATGTGTTTTGCAGGAATGCCTAAGATAGGATAGTTAATATCACGCTTAGACCAATAGGACCCGAATATGACTGAAAATAATCGCAGTAGGACTTCCGTGGATCAGCTAGTGTACTATAAATGTAAAATTATGTACGGCGTAGGCACAAAAGTAAAAAATAAAACAGAACATCTAAAACGGTACAAGAATTAATTTTTTTCCATCCTCCATTGTTAACGCAGATCTTTAAAAGAAACCTATTGTGTACGAAGGAATTATGATTTTTTACGAAACAAATTTGTAAACTTTTAAATGTTACGGTTACTACCCAGGACTAATACTGTGTGATTCGCACGATCATTCGTCTTGTGTATGGATGTAATATATCTATAGTATATGTGTATATATTTCGAAATATAAAAGTATTTTATTAGTAGTCTAGGCACCACAGTACAAGCTTTGGTTAATTAAAGTTCAGACGGCCTCTTTAGTCTAGCGCTTAGCGCATGCGGTTGCCGATCAAGAGGTCTCGGGTTTGATTACAGGGTCAAGCCAAAAAGTGCTAATGGGTTTCTTCCAAGAAATTCTTAATAAAAGCACGGAGTGTGGGAAGTTTGACGGTATTTCACGGCCGTGCATCCGTACCGTGCTCTGTATAGCACGTCAAGCTGTCGAGCACGACTGTCATGAACATCTATTGGAACCGTTTATGGAGAAGTCAGTGCCCTCAAATACTCTAACAACTAGTTCAATTTATGAATTCAGTTAGCCCTCAGGGTTACAGAGGTCCGATGCTTGTTACCCCGTGTAAAAACTGATATCCAGGTAAAACTGTTTGAACTAGAAGCTGACCCCAAATAGATTTGGAAATAATAAAGGATAGGAAGAATAAAGGTTTAATGTGAGATACTTCCAGTTGATCTCATAGTTTTGTCAAGAAGAAGCACCGTTTTTTTCATTGCATCACCCTATTTAAATTCATTGTTGGACCTAGGCTCTGATTTATTTTCATCTGAAGAAGAGGATTCTTCATTTAATTCTTTATCAAATGCAATAGTTATTATATCCAGATACAGACATATGTCACTTAGAAAAATTACACCTAGGCACAAAATAAATACTAACTTAGCCTTCAGAATAGCTTTTCAAAAGACTACCTAGACCTGTCTTTTAATCGTCGATTAAATCCATCAGGCGATTAAAAATTACTAAGGGCTCGGTAGTCCTAAAAATGTGCACTGATTTTATAGTATGACTCTATTAAAATCCCAAATGCATAATTTATCGTAGTAGTTTGGTTATAGTGTGACATGTATGTGACAGGACAAACATTTTACGGCAATAGCTGATGGTGACTTCTGATAATAAAAATAATCAAACGTACGAAGGAAAATGAGCGCAAGAACTATTTTAAATGTCTTCATCGTGGGTCTTCAACTTTTAAAATTAAGTGACTGTAGTTTATCAAAATGAAATTACTTTTATTTTTTACCATATATTTCGCATTCGTTAATGGAAACAAACTGAAACCACATGAAACCATTCAATGTCATAAAAAAATAGGATACGTACCTGCAATACAAACCTTGATTCTGGACTTCGATGAAAATTTCAATGAAGCGTTTAAAACCTGTATGATTAAAAACGTAAATGAAATTAATTCTGTAGTACTAATTAACCAGAACTACACAATACCCTACGCTGCACTAGAGAGATGTAAAACCGATGACCATCCAAATATAGTGATAATTACTAAACAAATAACGTCGGCATTGCTTAATACGCCTTCAGTCAGGAGAGTCCTCAGATCTCAACGCTCTGTACTAACTATAACAGTAGCAGATGAAAAACACTTCACTTGTAAAAATGATTCAATGAATACAGATGACTTTCTTTACTTAGAGACTTTCATGAACGAACTTTGGCATGAGTATAAGATAGCTCATGTAAGCATCAGTTTCCCTTTGAGTTGCTACGGTAAAGTTGCAGTCTATGGTAATAATAAAAAAAGTTCAAATAGGAGAGTATACGACAGAACAGTCATTTTAGTCACGACTGACGATAATGAAAAACTGCAAGAGGTTTATGGGCAAAAAAGAACCATGTTAACCGAAGGTTATCCACTCAAAGCTAATATTTTTGAAAGAATTCCAACGTCTACACGGTTTCAATGTGATAAACTACATTATTATAATAATAAAATTAACTTGAATATTACTGATGGTTACTGTGGTTTAGACGCGTTCGTGATGCATACTATAGTTGAACATTTCAAATTTGAATTGGAATTAGTGAGAGATAATTATTGTGGTGGATACGGTTACAATTCAGGTACAAATTTAAGTGGTAGTCTCGGATGTATTACCCGAAAAGAATTGGATATATCATTTAATTCCCGCTTTATGACAATGTATTCCACAGACGAAGTATACTTCTTACATTTTGTTACCGTCGATTCGCTTTGCGTCATGACTAAACAAGCTGATGTTATTCCAATATGGCTTTACGGTGTAATAATTTACTCACCTAAGTTGTGGCTCATTATACTGTCCTTACACGTTTTTATTGGATTTTTCTGGTGGATAACGTCAACAATGAATAAAAACCAAAAGCGTAAAAGAAAACCTTTATTTTTATTTGTAAAGGATGCATTCATGACTGTTATGTTTGGATTTACAAAAAATTATAGCGAGTCACGCCTAGTAAAAGGCATATGTTTATTTTCCTCTATCATGTTTTTGGCTTTGTATCAGGTGAGTTTTTTAATTATTGTTTATAAAAAAAATCATCCATAGCTCTCTAAAATAGTTGTTTAACAAATTGATTTTTAACGGCGCACGTAAATATGGATACCCTTTAAGTTTCATGGTTGCTGTCGTCCACAGAAATTATTTCCGCCTGAACCGAACTCCTGGGCCAATCTCGTGAGAGGAAATTGTGTTGCCTTCAGTTTTATTTATCACTCTTAAATGTACAAATTGTTTCAGGGACATATAAATCACATATACACAACACTCGTGCGATATCGGAATATTAACAAACTGTCTGAACTGTTTAAGTCTGATATTGTTTTGCATATAACACCGTCGATAATAGAGATAATGAAACAAATTTATAATAAAGAAAACGAGGATGAGCGTAATTTTATAAAAAGAATGGTTTCGATACCTAAATTCCCTTCACTAGGTAAGTTTCAGAGCTTTGCTAAATACGCCACAGAATACCTACTAAATTTGTATGCACTAGGTAAATTTAATTCAATAAGCATTTCACTCAACACTGCTACACAAGAATATTTAATATACAGTTATATAACACTCAATTTAATACAATGACTATTGACGAGTGTCCAGTTATAAAACTGGCAGATTATCAAACCGTACGTTACATGATCAAATAAAGTTTCCATTAATATTTTTTAGGTGCTTATTAGAGTTAATATAATTAGCACTCACATTTTCGTATATTATTTTCTCAAAATATAGTCGCTAAAGAGACTAATTTGCTAGTACTGGTTCAAACTGTTTTCTAGGTAAATAGATAAAATTGGCTGAAAACCAAAAGAATCAGTCAATTCAATATGAAACTAATTCAGTGTCCATTGGACGCCTCCAGAAACCTGATAGCATTTTTTTATAAAATAAAACTATTTAAGCAATGAATGTAACGGGTGTTCGACATCACAACGTGAAACGAACTTAAATCAGCAACATTCTCACTAAAATGCTGCTTGCGAAGTAGTAATGACAACGTCATGTAGATAATAATACAGATCATTTCCTACATGACGTTAAACTTGATCGAATTGATTTTCAATTTATTTAATGCACGACATATTTATTTTTTTCTTATAAGAACTGTGTCTATTATACCTACATTATTTTATTCTTCTAAATGACAGTTTTCTGTTGTTGATTTTAAGGGTTCCGTACCTCAAAAGGAAAAACGGAATCCTGATAGGATGACTTTGTTGTCCGAATCATCGCTCAGAATCTTGAAATTTGGTACGAAGCAACGTTTTATAGCACAGCTAAAGGAAAAATGTCGAAAAGCATAAATTTTTAGTTACATTATATAATGTACAGGTTTGTACGGAACCCTCGATGCGCGAGTCCGACTCGCACTAGGCTGGTTTTTTAAATTTTATCTTTATATTTATTTTTCACCAAGAATCAACGAGCATGCATCTATAAATGTGAACAAAATAAGAAGTGTCAGGACCGTAGTAAATGAAGGTTAATTGTATTTTTCTTCCTGGGAGCTATGTATGTAAATACGCATGAAACTGATAATACTTTTCGTTTACAGATTTACTGCTCAATCAGCCTAATATCGCTCTTGTGGCTAGACAAAAAGACATGCATATAGAAATCTTTAACAATTACACAACAGGAGAAAATAAGCAACCGCTCATCAATATCATGAACGAATGTCTCAGGACATATTATTTGTCCTACATTGGTCGCCCAGGTAACATACACGATTATCGTATATGTATCTGTAACCTTTGTGTTTTGATAATAATAATAAAAAACAAAATCTTCAAAAAACTATCATCTGACTACATAAAACCTTTGATAAAATTTATATGTCCTATATCACTTATTATTATTATATTATATTAATGATATCACCCGGTTCGTTGTTACGAATATATTGATCTCATTTATTAAAATTGGTTTAGTAGTTTAGGTGCTATGGTGGAAACTTTAGACAAATAGAATGCAAAAAAGATTACCCTTCCTTTTGACTTCGCTGCAGTCGCGTACAATGAGCCATCGTATAAGAAGAATTAAAATTATTTTGTAGAACAGATCTCTTTATTATACACTAGATTTATTTCAAGGTTAACATAAAATTAGAGAAGTAAAATTGGTGGCCTTATCGCCCGAAAGCTAAGATAGGTTATAAAAGAAAATAATAAATGGAGAACAATTAAAGTACTGAGTCACGAAGAATGAGTGGCAACGCGCCATATGGCAATTACATTTTGATATGAAGCATCTAATATAAGCTGTTAGCATACCGCCGTATGCTACATAATGTACCCTGTTAGATCACAAACTGTAACTTTACTTCTAGAACTCCATAAAGAGCTCTAGAATCTAAAGAGTATTCACATTACTTACTTTTTTGTCATGTGAGTCCAATTAGTGATAACTACGGAGGTAAACCTTTGAATTTGCCTTTACCACCAGGTGACCCGTCTGCTCGTTGACCCTCTATACCACAATAAAGAAAAATATATATAACACCAGTAATTTGCATTACTGGTGTTATATCTTTCAGACTGATAGGGTACAAAAAATACTTAGTTTTTCATTGTTCTTCAGTCAATGTTTTTTTTTGCAGGTTTTCCGTTTGTCGAGGAGCTACAGAGGCTTATGATGCGAGTGAGGGAAGCCGGACTTGATCAAATTTACTACGAGTGGACATGCGGCATGTATCGTGTACCCTCAAATTTGCCTAAAATCGGCAGCGAACCTCGACTTTTCAACAGCATTACTTTACAACAATTACAAATTGCCTTTGGTTTACTTGGTCTTGGCCAACTGATGTCTCTATTTATATTCATTGTTGAAGTTTGGAAAGCAGGTGGAAACCGTCAAGAGCGAAATTGATTTGATCAGTTGGCTTTTAATAATTCACAAAAGGACATATATCGTATATAGGATGGTTTACAACGAACGATTCAGATCGACCCGAATATAGCAATGTATGCGGCTTCGTCATATAGACATTAAACATTACGTACACAATTTAATATCGCTTAAATGTCAATGGAAATTATGCTTTAGAAATATTGTATATCGACCCTTGCATTTTAATTAAGTATGTATCTTGAATCACTGTGTGTATCACAACTTGTTTGCACTTGTTGAACATAAATTCTTTCTTTATTTTCCATAGAATAGTAAAAAGAGGATAGATCAGTAGGAATAACGGAAAACAGTAAAACTCATGCGTTTTAATTAATTTTCTTTATAATTCTGATTTTACCAAACTTTTTTAATAAAAAACCATCGCAGTTGTTATTTCATAATTCATTCGTTACTTAATAAACTCTTTAAGAGACAATTTATTGTAACAACTATTTGAATTTTTAATTACATTTTGTAGTAAAGTAGTACTTTACAGCGTGTTACAGAAATCATATTGCAAATAAACATTAATCCCCTTATTCATAAACGCTATTTAACATTAAGCAACGTTTCCGTGTTAGTTTTTAACTTTAAACTTAGAACCCTTAAAAACCTAATAAATTTATATAAAATCATTTTTGACGTTTGTCACGTCCTTGTCAGATAAACTGATAAACCATGTCATTATACTATTAATTTAACAATGTTGCTGCTATACTGCTTTAAAAGGGGATTTAAGTAGAATATTAATCTTTTATCTTTATTTTATTGCACACACACGCATTCACCTCTTTACGAACACAAATACACACTTACACACACAAACACACGCACGTACGAACGCACACACACACGCATGCGCACTCTCTTGCCCATGCAAACATAAATCTCACTGCTCTTCCCACCATACATTCACTATCCAGAACATGGAGTGCTGGTAATCTGTAATACAGGTCATCCTAGTGCAGATGCCAGTCTCTCACACAGATTAAGTTATATTTATGTAAGCTGTATTTGCTGTATGATTATGTTATTAATTGTAAACTGTGTGTGAGGGAAACAATAAATTATTATTATTATTTATTTGTCAATTTATCGTATTTTTGTTCGTATTCCGTTTTTTTTCGATTTTCAACAGACTCTGAAAAAGATAGGAGAATCGCAATTGATTTGTTTAATTTTGTATGCAGTATTTTATGGGTAACTTTCCAAGTCCATATTTTCTGAAAACATCAAAAAGTATACCAATCAGCAATTTTCCGACAAACCGGACGTGACGAAAATAGTAACGTTATGGTGGCATGTTGTATATCTAATCTAAACTAACTGTTTTAAATATTATAACATTAAAGTATTGTTGTTGTTGTTTTTTTATTATAAAACGACGTATGGCCTTAAGCCTCTCCTGAGAGGAGACCCGAGCCAAGCAGTGGGATATTATGGGTTGTTGATTGATTGATTGATTATAAAACTATGTCACAAATCAAGACGGCTTTGGTATATAACCGAGCCCAGCAGTAGGACATTATGTTGTTGATTGATTGATTGATTATAAAACTATGTCACAAATCAAGACGGCTTTGATACTTAACAGAGCCCAACAGTGGGATATTATGGGTTGTTGATTGATTGATTGATTATAAAACTATGTCACAAATCAAGACGGCTTTGGTATTTAATACAAACTGCATAAAAATATATTTCATTAACAACATTGTCATGCAAATTATCATATCGTCCATAATATAAAATTCACATACTCGTAATGTACTTAAACTAATATTAATATATAAAAAACATTTATAGAAAAACACTATGAATACACCTAATAAAAAAACACTTACATAACAATAATAATGGCAATGACAAAGTTACAATATAATATTAATTTTACATAAATTCTTGAAATTAAAGTCACTTGTATTTTTATTCCACAATTTATTGATCTAAACATATTTTTACCTCTACGGTATTGCCCTATCGCATTATAAAAGTTATCCTTTAAATATGTTAAATATATTTATATATATATATATATATAAAAGAGGAAGATGACTGACTGACTAAGATACCCAGTTATCAATGCTCAGCCCGAACCGATGAACCTAGAATCCTGAAATTTTGCATGCAAGTTCTTTATATAACGTAAGTGAGCACTAAGAATGAATTTTGGAAATGCCACCCCTAAGGGTTAGAATAGGGGAATTCTACGCGTTCGAAGCTGCGGGTAAAAGCTAGTAGTGAAACTAAAGTTCAAGTGAGTTTAACTTTTAGAATGTATTTTACAAGTTCCACCAAATGACAATCGAGAGTATAAATTATATTATTTATAAAAATAATATAATTTGCAAGTTTAAATTATATAATTTGGAAAAATAATATCATTTATACTCTTCTCCTACTAGATACACTATATTTATATTGTCTTTTGCTATAATACTTTAAAACGAAATATTGATATTCCGCATTCCTTACAACCAAAAGGGTCAGGTACTGCCCTGAGTAAGCAAGTGACATTAAAATACAACTGCAATAAATTTTGTTTTGCGAATAGGTCACGGTTGCAATTTCTTTACAAAAGAAAATATTTTTTATTTTTAAAGTTTGTGTAATTTTTGTGTTGCATGCTAGAAAAAAAATATAAGTTTTAAGCGTAGGAATAAATCTGAAGAGGTTTTAACTTAAAATATAAATAAATTACAACAATATTTAGGACATTAAAGAAAACTCTTTAATTCATTAGTTGCCGACGGCATTATTAAAAATAAGTTAAAGAAAGAAAGGTTAAATATCTGTTGACTTTCATTAATTGATACAAGAAAAAGAAATATATGAACAAATAAAAGATAAAAGGGTACTTAAATGTTTTTGCCTATTTCTATAAGCATAGATATATAACAATAGATTATAGAGATAAAGGTAACATCAATACAATACACCTTTATAGGGTCCAAACTCTAGGACTCTGTGAATAAACATAAAATAATATTATAATTTGTACAAAACCATTACAGCCTTTTTTAATTTTCGACTCGTTCCATTCCCTAAAGAATGTTATAAATACGATTTTGTTAATTTAATCTGCATTGAGCACCTAAGTTTAAATCCTTTAAACGAGCAATTCTTGTACATATATATTCTGAATCTCGGAAATGACTCCAAATATTTTTATGAAATTTAGTATGCAAGAGGTTTCGGGGGCGATAAATCGATCAACTAGAATTAATCTTTAGCAAATTTGCCAAAAGAAAATACCGAGCAAAGCTATTGAAAAAGCGGTCATCCAGGTACTGAAAAAGAAAGGTTCCCGGCGTAACCAGATCCATACTTCAGGTAGCCCGATTTCTTTTCTTTTTCTAACACTTTTTGCTGCTAAATGTTGTGTGATTATTAGTTTTAAGGTGAATAGTTCAATTTATAAATATTTGTCAACGTACGTAGTGTGTGTGTTCAAAAAGTTTCGTGAATTTTGTGTATTTTCAAAAATTATTTATTTATTCGTGAATATCTATTTGGTCCCCTTCAAAGTAATCCCCCTGGGATATTATACACTTGTGCCAACGTTTTTTCCAATCTTTGAAGCACTTCAAAAAATCATTTTTTTGTATCTTGTTCAGCTCCTCCTTCGATGGCGTCTTTATCTCGTCAATCGTGGCGTAGCGTCGTCCTTTCATGGGCCTCTTCAGTTTCGGGAACAAGAAAAAGTCGCGGACAGATTCCAACATCTCATTAGCAACGTTCATGCGATGCTGTTTTTGATGGAAATTGAGCAATTTTGGTACGAATTTTGCGGCGACCCGTCTCATGCCCAAATTATCGATTAAAATCGAATGGCACGAGCCAATCGATATGCATAGGTCCTCGGCAATTTCTCTAATGCTAATCACCATTGGCCAATGCCATTTTCTTCACTTCATTTTTTCATCTGTCGTTGAAGTGCTCGGGCGTCCGGCACGCTCTTCGTTGTTCACATCTTTTCGGCCTTCTGAATTTCGTTTTTCACACAAAATTTGATACAAATTCTTTGTTCCATTTTTTGAATAGGTAAAAATCGAAGAAGAACCAAAACACGCGCAAGCAAAGCAGATGTCAACAATTAACTGAACATTCAAAATTGCCGAACTTGTCAGCATAAGTAAGAGACATATGTACCAACATAACGCCACAAAAAAATCGAAATTCGAATATACGTAGCCCGCGAAAATTCAAAATTCGCGATACTTTTTGAACACACCTCGTATGTGTCTTAAAATTACCCAATATTTTAGGTAAAAATTTAATGTCAAGCAAAACTGTATGGTTCAAACATTTGTCATCAATTACTTCACCGACCCTTTACAACAATCCATAGAACGTTCTGGCTGTGTTCCGAAAATGACCAAAAAAAAATTAAATTTAGTTTATAATATACAGATAACATACCAGTTTGAGCAAAAACATCATACGCTAACTACATTAGGATCCTTGCACAAACTAAACATACATAACTAAACATACGAAATAGTTATAATAATTCATTTTCACTTTATTATTATTATTAATACTTATTATTTACATTCATAGGCACTAAAATAATATGCTTTCTTGAGTTACTTCCCACTCTCGTCAAACGAGGTTACACCTACATTATTAAAAGTTTTGTTCATGTATTTGCAAATTATTTATGGTAACATGTATTGCCATAATAGTAAGTAATTATGTATATTTTGTTTAATGTCTTACACGAACTCAACAACGAAAAACTCTACACAAATAACCGAGAAAAAATATATATTAACTTGTAACTCTTGACTTCCATGGTATATAAATTATTGATCTGGAAATTAACACAATCAATAAGCTTAACACAACTTCGAACTGCTTGAGTTTCGATCAAGTTTCAATTGTTAATAACAGGCTGGCGCATAAGAGGTACTCTACCTATTCATTTCATTAATTCCTTAATCAATAAATATATAAAGTATTCAAGTATAAAGCTTCAATTCGATATTTTTACAATTAATTTTTAATATCTAGTACGAAACCATCATATATAAAGTATTTTATTTTCTAATAGGTACAGTCAGAGGCAAAAAATAATATATTGTTAGGTTTCATATTGTACCACAGTGGCGCCTCTAGTGAGCAAAAATGTTACTAAATAACTCCTCATGGTACTTCTCGTACCAGTTACAGTTTTTGGGAAACTTTTCCAGGTCAACTGTCTATCTAAGTAGTTTTCCGCTTTTTTGTCAATAAAATATTATAATATCAACTAAATCAATCACCTCTCCTATCACTATATCACAAGAAGAGTTACATATATAAAATATTACGCTTCCACATTTGCCTTAAAAATTTAAATAACCTACAAATGTACCAACAACTGAACACCTTAGAGTCCTGGCAACACTAATATCACCTACACAGTGGCAAGCACGCGGCGAACAAAGCAAGCAGGTATAAAAGCCACTGCTATGTAGATACGCTTCCGTTCTTTCTCCGGCCACTTGACAGTTTGAAGCTGCTATGTGGAATACTACTGCTAGAATCTGATATGCTAGATTGTGTCGTTGTTTCCCCGTTATACCAACCGCACATTCGCTTGACGGCGTCCTGCCATCGTGCAAATGTTACCTCGTAAGCCTTTTTTACATGCTGCCGAGGATTGAACACGCAATCAACCTTACGAAGGGATTTTAATTCTTCTTTTGATTTCCAAATACCTAGAACAATATGAATTATATATATTGCTATCTAAATGAATGTTGTTATTGTTTGGATTACTTTTTCTTTTACGTACACCTTCACATTATCTTCTTCTTATGTAAGTAAACTACACTATTCACTCTTACAGTTGGTTGAAAGTATATAATTTATTTGCTACTTAATTAATCGAAATATGTGTACAATATTTTCAACATAGTATAAAATATAGTCACTTCGTTGTCTGTTCGCTTAGATCTTTTGAACTACTCATGGGATTTGATTGCAGTTTTTAGCAATAAATAGAGTGATTCAAGAGGAAGGTTTAAATGTGTAACACTTGCTTTATATAGAAGAGGGAACTCGAGAATTTCGAAGATTATCGTTCGAAACCAGGCCGGGTAGCTAGTTAACAATAAACAAATACTCGTTATAGGTTTAGAATGTACCTGACTGAAATAGTTATTATTTTGACTATTTCTTTTCGTTTTTTTTTTGAATAGGGGGCAAACGAGCAGACGTATCGCCTGATGGTAAGCGACTCCGCCGCCATGGACACCCGTTACATTAGAGACGTCACAAGTGCGTTGCCGGCCTTGGGGGATGGGGAGGGGGATAAGGGGAAGGGTTGGATTATGGGCCTCCGGTATCCTCACTCACTCGGTGAAACACAGCGCAGGCGCTGTTTCACACCGGTTTTCTGTGAGGCCGTGGTATCACTCCGGTCGAGCCGGCCCATGCATGCCGAAGCGTGGCTCTCCCACTTTGTTTGGCTGCTAACGCCATCTAGCGACCATTAGTAATAGTTTAGTTTTAAGAATACTATTGTTTCTTACCTATTGTATATCCAACGATATGTGCACACCCTAGAGAAGACATTTCAACATGAACAGGCCGCTCGACTCGCAATCCGGTGAGATCGGCGACAAGTTGAGCAATGAAGTCGTTATTTGATACACCGCCATCTAACCTGTCACAAAAACGATACATGCATTGCGTATATAAAACTTAAGCCTGTAGATGGCGTCGTATCCTTCAGAAAAACCTTGATTTTACAATCATTTTTGTCTAAGAACATCGATTATTTGATAGTGATGACATACAAGAAAGTCAATTATAAATTTTAATTACATCTACATATCAGGTTCGTCAAACCCATGTAGATGTCAAATGTAAAAAGAAAAAAAAACTATTCATCTTTATATATGGGTTTATAGATAGGTTTATACGAAACCGAAATAAATCAACCATTTTAGACGAATTATGCTAAGGAATCATATGAATAACATGGTCTAATGTGATCACGAAGGTAAAAAAAATACATCTAAATTTAAAAAAAATGATAGGTACTATAATTATGTTTGTTCGTATATTTAGTATTACGACACTGTTTATTACAAGTCATAGTGTAGGTTTCATGTAGAAAAATACCTCCTTTCTCGAGGGCCGAAATAATTACTTTCTGCAACAGACTCATTAGCAAAAGCTAGTATATATTATAATAATTTTCTTACCTAATAATACTGAAGCTATAATCAGTCTCTGCTTTGACGCAGCCGTAGAGCTGCGCAGTACGAAATGCGAGTGACTCCAGCACCGCCCGTACTAAGTGCGCCTTAGTAGTTGACGGTTTCATACCCACGAATCCTGAGGCAGCTGTACCATCGTTGTATGGTGGCTAAAATTATAATAGTAATGAAACAAAAATATTAACTCTTATTTACTTTCTTTTATAGGGTTCCGTACACAAAGGGTAAAACGGGAATCTATTATTAAGACTTCGCTATGCGTCCGTCTGTCACCAGGCTGTATTTCATGAACCGTGATAGTTACAGTTGAAATTTTCATTGAATAAAATAAATATTTAAGGGTGCTCCAATACAACAAACATGACCGAAATCCATATAAACATATTTATATATAGATTGAACTTTTCTGCGAAATAATAAGATAATTCGGTATATATGTATATTATTATAAGGAACTTTCGAGTGGTGAAACCGGCCTTGTGTCTCGAAGTATACCAATAAAATATATTTATATTTACCCCGAGTCCACTAAATGCTGGGATAAAGTATACACCATCTGTGTCCGGTACTGACATAGCGATCTCCGCTGTTTCTTCGGGATTTTTGAACAATCCTGATAATAGAAATTAACATTTAAGTGACACAAGTAGAAATAATTTTAATAGTGACGATTTAATAAACATATAACGAGGATCAGATAACCCGTTGCTATGGCAAAGCGTCGACCGCCACGTTGTGTATAATAGAAAGATATATAGAACTTAATAATGAAAGCAATTGCCGTCAACCTCTTTTAAAAAAAAACAGTTTGTTATATTTAAATTGTGCTTATTTTTTAGGGTTTTAATTTAAACCCAATAGGTAAAATGGGAGCCTATTATTAAGACTCTGCTTTCCGTCCGTCACCAGGCTGTATCTCATGAACCGCGATTAAGTTGAAATTTTCACAGAAGATGTAGGTGTTTCTGTTGCCGCCATAACAACAAATACTCAAATACAACACACGTGCCATAAATATTGTCACAAAGACAAACAATTTTTTTATTGTCCGTAACATTTATTACTATTACAGTATGTTAGTTGATACATTCATATGAGACCAGTAAAAATATAAAAATCTTATTCCATTGGCTGCAATACAGTCCTTTTAACGTTGAGCCAGTTTTGAATGGCAACATGCACTCTTTCTATGGGAAAATTCTACACTACCTATCGTATGGAATATTTTAGGGACTCCAAATGATCTGATGACATGAATTATACATTCCAAATTCAACAGTAATATTTTGTTAATTTTTAATTCGAGCAGTATTTATGCCAGAATAAGTATAGATAATATGGACCCTTTCTGCGCGAGTCCGACTCGCACTTGGCTGATTTTTTTCTTTTTAATGACACATAAGTAAACCTTGTTATCAAGGTATTGTTCTCTGTAAAGTCCTAAACATACGAAACAATCATTTATTTGTATATCAATAATATATTATAAGTAGTATGTAACGTATTTATTATAATGGAACATAAAAGCGATAAAATGAAATCGAGGTCAGAGTGTAAGACAGTGAACTATGTTAATATCAACACACATCGCATACAAGGTCATCGTTTATCTATACCTACTGATATTATAAAGTGAAAAAAGGGTGTTTAGTATGTTTATATATTTGATCGCGTTAATCTTTGCAGCTATCAGTGAGATTTGAATAATTATTTCAATATTACATACACAAACATACTACACATACATACTATTTTACAAACCATACTTTCTTCCCTGTAATAAATATTTGATACCGACGGTTGTCACTTCGTAAAGAAAACTATGTCACAAACCGAATCAGCCCCATGAGATAAGATCGAAATTCTTCGCGTTGATTTAATCTCTCGTTGAGAGAGGTCATTCCCATGCTTATATCAGTTTTCTTACAACTTTTGCGTTTGTAGAATGTCAACTTTGCTACAGGGATAGAATTGACCTGAATGCTAATGAGCCGAAGTACGTGAGTTCGATTACCCGGCACAAATAATTGAGTGATGACCATGATCATTTAGTCTGTGTCTGGGTGTAATTTATATATTCTAATAGATATGTTACAGAGGTAAAGTTTATAAGTTTGTAGGTAATGTCTGAAACTATAGAATCGATTTTGATTTCTTTTTCAATCCTCAGAAAGTCCTCAGGTAAATAAAAAAAGGTAGATACCGCACGTAGAACAAGAAAATGAAGATTTTTTTTAATATGTGTGAGTGATTGATAGTGTTGTGACTTTTAAAAAAAATGTCCCTGGCAGTTGCAAAATAGGTAATATGCAAAAATAAATCTGTTTGTTTCGTATTAATTACAATAAGATTACGTAAATTAGAGGAATGTTCGTTAGAGCAGAAAAAATACAGAAAGGTTAATCGAAGATTGTTTTGTTATGTTGTATGACATATATATACATATATATTTGTATGTTCGTTTAGAAGTAGTTAAGAAGTTCTCATATTTTCTTAACTATTTAATATAATGGAGTGCCGTGAATTCAATACGGCGCCCTCTAGAGGTCGTAAAGTCGTAATTGGAAAATGTTTAAAAAAACATTGTCCACTTGGGTATCAAATTAAAGTGCATAATGTGTAACATTTCAAAAGGTTACGATCGCTTACGGTATATCTAGGCAGATAATCCCTTGTACTAATATATGGATGGTTATAATAGCATAATGAATTAGATAGATATCCCGAAAGTGACAGTCTACATTTAAATATAAAGACTAAATCTTTGTTTTTTTAAATTACGTAATTTAATAAGCGCTATAAAAGTACGTGATTAAAAAACTAAATTAATACTAATGTCTCACTCTTTACTTCATTATATGACAATGAAATTACCTACAAATAACTTGCCCACATTTCTAGGCTATTAGAAATACCAATTCCTGGCAACACTCTTCCCGAACGTCTTTTGTGATATTTTCATTATTATTAGTAAAATTATGTTATAATGACATACAAAAGATATAGGTTTGTAGATAAACTTATTGCACGACAACTTGTACGATACTGACGAAAAGTAGCGCAGTTTCTGAGTGTATGTGTGTGCGTTAACGCGTGAATTTACGAGTAGCCGAGTTTTTTTGCTTCAACAAGAACATAGGCCGTGCGTTATTTTTGATCTGAGTGAATTTCATATAATTTGTGAGTGTCATAGGCTATTTATTAACGCGAATAATCATTACAGCGATATCCGTCATACGCGTGTATGTAGGGGAGCCGCGAATGCAGCTCTGTGTAGTTGGGGATCAGAGAGACATGTGTGATATATGTTGAGTTTTTATAACTTGCTTCTGCCCGCGGATCCGCCCGCGTGCATGTCGATTATCGCGGTAAAGAGATGTCAAAGTATCTCTATGCCAAATTTCATAGAAATCGGTGCAGCGCTTTAGCCGTGAAAGCGTAACAGACAGATACAGTTACTTTCGACTTTTAATATATCTTATAATATTAAGTACGGATCCTTATTGCAGAGTCATAAATGAACTTTTATTTATATCAGTAGTTAAAAGAAAAAAAAATTGCCAAGTCCACTATCAACAAAAAAAGACGGCGGCAAAACAAAAACCACCTGCGACAAAAAAAAAAGGATATTTATACGTTTGTTTTTTCACCTTTAATATTAGTTGGGTGATAATTATTTATAAGTGTAGCTAATCATAGGAAAACATTACTACAACCTGTACTTTTAAAGTCATTATAACGTCGCAATATAAAATCGAAGTACGATGAATATCTTATACTAGAGTTAAAGCGAAAAAATAATTACTCCCTCTAAGTGACTTAATATTGTTCCGAGTAGCAACTAAAAATGTATTATCAAAAAGTTTGAATTAGTAAAAGGGCTCTTGCAAGTTTGTATGAAAATTCAACAGATTTAACATTTAGCAAGAAGTTAGACTAACGGGTATTTACGCAGACAATATGAGCTAAGAAGTTATTTTTACTACGAAACCGAAATACGGAGTTCAAAGGCTATACAAAAGACCTAGGTTTTGTACCGGTTGCCTAAAAATTGACTGAGAGAATAATTGGTGTAAAATAAAGTATTGAACTTTAGTATTTAAACGTAAAAAGAAACAGAGTGTTATCTTTTATTACTAGACAAAAGAATAATTACCTAAATTTTGCGCCCACTTGATGATCGACGCGGTGTCGTTGTTAGCGCCTTCTGCAGAGTACATGAGTTCGTCACCGAGCCGCCACCCTACTATGGGATAAAGGCCCGATACACTGGCATGAAGTTCCCCTCCAGTGTTGATATTAAAAAATGTTCCTGTACCCATCGTAAGCTTTACGTCACCAGTCTCGAAGCAACACGATCCCCACATTGAAGCTGTTTGGTCTGCCATCTAAGAACAAAAATGTAATAATTCATTTAATATTAAAAATATTCATTTTACATTTTATATGGATATCATTGGTTGCCCTTTCTAAGATCGCGGTTAGCCGTTTTTGTTGTTTTTTAATTTTTTGTTTTGTTTTTGCACAGATTATTGGAGTTACTATCTCACGTTTTAACAAACTCGAGAACGGAATATTGTCTCCTGTCATCAGACTCTTGAGGTAAGTGGTCAATAATCTTAGATATGTTGCCTACAGCTGTAAGGAAAACTAAGCAATGATGTATCAGATGCATGTGACGACGTTAGTCTACTTCTTCAGTGACTGAGAAATCATTTAACTGATAGAATAAGGTCTCTAAGTACGTCAGCATAAGGTCGGCTTATTCTTAAAAGAAATCGTAGGCTTGTCAGATTAATCTGACGAACCTTGGTTTGTCAGATTAATCGTTTTTCGTCAATGCTGACTTCTGGCGGATCTTCGGTGAAGTGGCGTGTTAATTTGGCTCGAGGGTCCTCATTTTCAGGATCAGGTCGAGATGCATGCGAAGCGTACAAATCGCCATAGAAGCTTTCTACTTCCGAAAGGACAGCCAGCTTGGAAGCAACGACTTCTCCGCTTACTGTGGTCAGCTTCGTCAAATGGCTTCTTCCAAGAGATTTCACAAACACTTTTGACCCCCGATTCTGCTCGATTGCTCTTTCAATGAAAAGAGTGTTGGAGCACCGGAGGTCGTGTCGTACACGCTTACTAATCTCTCGGTTTAGAGTCCGTTTTGCCGATGAAGTGACTGGCGGGTTCTCATGTCTTTCCTTCATTAACACTAGTGTCCTCTCTGAAAGTTTCGACTTCGTGCCTGTACGCTGCATTTGACAAAATCTCGTACCTTCACTCCTGAGGATTCGAACCACATTTTCAAGGTTCTGGTTTACGTCTCTTGTGGTTTCCATGGCAACAAATCGGTTTTCCAGATTTGACTGGAATTTTTCAGATCCCATCTCGACTTGGAGCAGAGTTGGTCGGAGCCTGGACTTCATCATGCGGACACGTTCAGCCTTGAAGTTGATATTCAGAGAACCTCGGACTAGTCGGTGATCGCTACCGGTGTTAAACCTATTGAGCACTGAGACGTCTCTGAATATGTGCCTCCTGTCCGTTATGATGAAATCGATCTCATTTTTTGTCATAGCGTCCGGGCTTTTCCACGTCCACTTTCTTTGGGGCCGCTTCTCGAAAAATGAGTTCATCAAAAACAGCCCCTCCCGCTCGAGAAAGTTGATGAGCATTTGCCCCCTATGATTCCTGTTTCCAAATCCATGGGATCCTATTACCGATTCGCCGCAAGTTTGTACTCCCACTTTGGCGTTGAAGTCACCCATAACAACGTTGTAGTGGGTTTTAGTAGTGGAGTGGAGGGCCCTCGATATGTCATCGAACATATCCTCCACCTCATCGTCTGAGTGAGCCGAGGTCGGTGCGTACACTTGTATTACCTTGAGGCTATACCTCTCGGTAAGCTTGACAATGAGGTACGCTACCCTGTTCGACACACTGGAAATTTCCACAACGTTGCCAGAAAGCGACTTGTTTACCAGAAACCCCACGCCACCTTGGGATCGTTGGTCTCCCTCGCGGAAGTACATCAGGTGACCTGGGTCCAGGATTATGGTATCCTCCCCCTCTCTTCGGACTTCACATAACCCTAAGATATGCCACCTAATCTTCCCAAGTTCCTCCTCAAGTTGTACCAGATGCGAGTCTAGCCGTAACGTGCGGCCGTTGAACGTTGCCAGGGTCAGTCGTTTGTGGTGGCCTCCCGTAACCCGGTGATTCTTAGCACCCCCTATCCCGCGGTAACCGTGGTCGCCACCATGACCAGGAATAGCGGGACTACCGGGAACTGGGGGCCGTGGCTTCTGTTGCTTACTCATGGAGGGGATCAGCCCATAATCACCACGCTGGGCAGGCGGGTTGGTGATCGCAGGGCGTAACTTGTTGCACCGGTGACGCTGCTGCCCATCACCGGCCTATTGTATTTAGTTACGCCTTTTGGGATGGATATACCGCCATCGGTCGGTCGCCAGAACCTCGTTTGTTATCTAGCATGTTTTTAGTAAAACAAAAAAAACAATAAAACATTTATAAATTACTGGTGTTAATGAAACTACGTACACGAGTTTTTTTAAGAAAGACATTAAATAAATTTAAAATTCATGTTCAGTTGTGAAGGCTAAGTGCCTTCACAACTGAAGGCTAAGTGCCTTCACAACTGAACATGAATTTTAATAGTTTTACGAATAACAATGTATGTATATAAAATTTATATAAATTGTAATTAAAAAAGTCTAAGAAAAAACAAGTCTGGCAAATAGTGAGAAAAAGGTTCAATATAAATAGATATGAGCAGTTAAAAATAAATAAAAGCAACAAGATAACAAAGTTACAATATCAATATTGTTTCACAATATATCAGTTGGCAGTTGATTTGATTATAATTGTACGACTAGAATAATGATGAGCGTGATGACAATCATTTTGGTAGGTTGATTAACGTTATTGGACCTTCACGGTCGCAGGAAACTGTTGTAGGGGACAGCCCAAACCTGTTATAGGGAGCCTTGGGGGACGCTTAAGTAGAGCAATGGATGTCTTTCGACTGCGATGATTATGATGAGGAATAGACGTTAAATCATTGGATTAGTGATAAAAATCTATAAAATAAGTAAATGTATTCAGACAATGGGATAAAACGTAACCTAACCCATATTTGATGTTAAGTGAGTTCCTGAAAAAGACCAGTCTAACCTGGGTATATATAATCCCGTATCGTGGAGAACTTTACAAACATACAAGAAAAGAACACAAATAAGAGTCGGACAAACAATTTATTTATCACGCAAACTTTTGTATTTTGTAGATAGAGATCCAGCCCACAAAATACAGCACAGTACGGAGCAGCGAGGTTACCGCTTAAACCACTACGCCATGTCCGTACAATCAAAATTGATGACAGGTTGCGTCTCGAACCCGCCAGGCACATTGGCAATTGAGATTCGCAACTAGGTGCCAGTGAAGAAAGAAACAATACTAGTTGCCAAAGACGATAGATTTTTCTTTATTGGTAACAAATTACCTTTAAAAAAATAGTTAATAAGTATGGTTACAGTTGCGACAAGCAAAAAATCTATCGTCTTTGGTAACTTGTTGAATATAAAGATCAATTTCCTTTGTTGGCAGCTAAGTAGTTGCGAATCTCAGTTGTCGATATGGCCGAACGTGGTATCCAGTTTTTTAAGACGATAAAGATAAAATTTTGTTTTTCTATTTTGTAACGAAGAAAGATCATTCCAGAACAAGACTCGACACGGCTAAACATCGCGAAAGTTCTCGTTAATTCTTGAAGCAAAGAACAATGAACCTTACATCGATATATTTTACATAGCGAAGAATATAGATTGATTGTCGCGCGGTTGCTTCGAATACATTCACCGGTCAATGTCTTTTCTCGAATATACTAGTAATAACGGCATGTAATATAAAAAACGTCTAGCGGGCCGCAGATCAGTTCAGTTTAGTTAAGCTACAGTGCGACAAATATCAGAGTGATATCAGTAATTAACCTAGCGACCTTGACGACAATTAAGGGTTACAATTCTGTGTTATACTGTACTTTTAAGATTGTTTTAATAAAGTTGCTATTACTTATCAGAAGGTTTATTCATCAAATTCATCGAACCCTAACAAGTAACAATACCATTAAATTAGATTCGAGTTTAAACAGCGTCACAGGGGGAGAGGGGCTTCTTGCAATAATATAGTCCCTACTTATAAACAAAAACTTTAAACTAATTAACTTTAAAATACTTAATCAATAATAAATCTACTCACACAACTAACTATCCGTATGGGATGTCCCCATATCGTCGCCAACGTGCTCGTGAAATGATTACCAGCTGTGTCGACAACCGGAGGTAAAGCGTCCCTTGGGATTTTTAACAAAGTGATGGCCCAATTCGCCCACTGCATCGTGAAGGGGTCGTAGAAACCGGTCGCAGATGCCGAGGACACATCAGTCATGTGAACTTGACCACCTAAGACAAAGTATGTATTGCTACAAAATTATGTTTGTACGTCACATTTGAAACGACATAAAATAATACAATGGACTATTACTGAACAGTAAACGTTAGGTGCGAATATTATGTACATATTTATATTTGACATTTATAATCTGAGTTAAGAGTTAACAGTTCAAACACAATTTATATAAAAGTCTAATGACAATTGACTTTATTCATGTGTTATTTTCTAAACACGAGGAAAATTCAGGTACTTGTATCGTGCAATTAAGGCTGAAATCATCACTAGTAGTTATAAATATATAACCAGGTATTTCGTGTAATGGTTAAAACTGAAAACACTATTAGTATTTCATTTCATGTCGAACGCCGTTTAACTTGACAAACGGTAATTTTTACTTTGATTGCTGATGTTGTTTGGGGAGATTTTAGTACAACAGAATTAGCACCAATGAATAAAGTGTCTATTTTTAGTTGCAGGAGAGTTCGAGAGGATACAGAGAATATCATCTTTAAAAAAATTGACGCGTACTAAAATCATCCGGTTAAAGTCAAACGTCGCATAAAATGCGTTTCCCTCACATTAAGATCTCTAGTGCAAGAGCATCTCATTAGACCTCCATAGTGTCGGTGATCGGTTGCCATACTGCACTGTTAGCATTTGAAATGAGTACGGTAGCCCCTACTCTTGCATTCTACTCAATATGCTTTCCATCAGGCGGAGTAGCTTCACTTTGGCAGGCTTCAATAAAAAATAGACGTTAAATAAGATCTTATGTGAAAGTTACCGACATTAAAAATAGGCGGCAAAACCTTTGGACGTTTTATCGAGTGATAGCTATGGGAATTCAGGGTCAACTACCATTTACTATTATAATGTAGTACTAATACAATAGTATATTAATATAAATAATAATAATAATTCTTTATAGTAACAACCTGGAGCTGGATGCGAGAACCCGTGTATCGAACCGAGTGGCGTCAAATGGAGAGGCCTATATCCAGCAGTAGACGATGCGATGCGATAGGCTGATGATGATTTTATCAAAAATGGATGTTAAACGGATATGTTGCCATAACTAATTAAAAACCTATTTAATTACCTGTTAATTTATATAATAGCCATGTATCCAAGGTTCCAAAAAGTGCATCTCCATCTTGTACCGCATTCTTGAGCGCTGGTACGTTATTTAGCGCCCAATAGAGTCTCAGACACGTCTATAAAAACAATTATTTCTTTAATGAAATTATTAATCTCCAATTCACCAGTAGCTACTGAATATTGATTACACAGGTTTGGTTTTATTTTAAGCTAGCTGAGCCCCGCCGTTGTTGTTGGTTGTTGCTGCAAATACACTAAAGCAATTAATATCTATACAAGTAAACAAATCGCGACTGTTGTTCTTAAAGTATGTGTTATATATGCTATATGTAGTAATGTGTTAAAAATACTCAAGTTATAAATAAAGGAACGCGTATGTGATAAGTTCAAAAAAGGAGATAAAGCAAAGATACCAATACATATACAATATTATACATATACAGATACAATAATACACATATATATACAGATACAATAATACCAATGCGATAATGAGGTTAAACTGCACTGATTACCTTATATCATCAATGATCAGGATAACATTGTGATATATATCATTGTAAGGCATTATTGAGTAACAATTAGCAAACCTCTCGGTCTAACGGTCAGCCATCCTGACTGCTAAACAGAAGGACATCGGTTCGATTTCCACCACGACAAATTAAGACAAGAAATTGTGTAAAAAGCACAGTCATTTTTTCTGTGTCTGAGACCTATGTTCACGATACGTATATATTTCCAAACATACAAAGTATCCAAATAAACAGGCTCTGCCTTCGGATCAGAATGCCGTCTGTGAGATGTGCACAATTATTATATTATTAACCAGCTAAGTCCTGCGGTGTTACCTGCGTAAAGCCGCGGGGCGAAGCCAGTCTAAAAAGTAGCCTAAGCTACTCCTTATATCATCAGCTAATTGTCAGTAAAAGTCCCGTCAAAATCGAAACAGCCATTCCAGAGATTAGCCGGAAGAAACAGACAGACGGACAGATAGATAAAAAATTTAAAATTGATGTTTTGATGTAAGTACCTAGTATACTTAAACGCCATGCATTTGAAATTACAAACAGAAACTTCATATTTATTTATTTGTATAGATTACAATGACTTTAAGGGTATATAGATTATATTTGTAATAAATATACATTAAGTATGTTGCCAATGATAATTATTGTCCTTTATGTCAATTCTAGCGCGAACGATATTGTACTTATTACTACAAATATACTTTTTACACGTAATGCCTTTAATATATTATTTGAGTTTTTGATAATTTATCAATTCCCGTCGTAACTGGTTTAGAAAAAGCATATACTTATGACGTAATCACAAGTCAAAAGTTGCATTTCATAATAACAACGCCCAGTTGATTGCGTTCGAAAGCCACAAAGTTGTTTTTATGTACAAATAGTTAAAAAAAATTCGAAAGTGACCACCACAGTGTGAATTTATATGGTGGCACTCTGGTATAAGGTTGTATCATACTATTGCGTACATCGTCCGGATGGCGTATGAAAGCGGTTCCCGGATCTCTCCCATGTCAAGCGCAGAGTGGCATACCGTGGGGGTTTAGTGGGTAGTCTGGCGAGTCAGTCAGGAGTCCTACACGAAGCGAACCCCCTGTCCACGCGGAGGGGGGGGGGTGATAGCGAAGTGCGTAAAGGCATTCCACCACGTAAAAAAAAAATACTATTGCGTACATAAGGCGCATTGAAAACGCAAGAGGCGCCTATTTTACAAGACTACGTAACCTTTTTTTCCGAAGATTAGTTTTGGAAAAACATCCGAGTTAGACAGGACAGAATTTATCACCTCGATTCTGTTTTGTCACGCTATAGTCTCAACCATAGCTCTTTCATAACCAAAAGTATTTTTTACATAGAATAGCAATATCTCGAGGTACAGATAATAAAATATATTAATAAAAAAATGACTTCAAGAACTGGACCAAATTGAAAGGGGATAAAAAAAGAATCATCAAAATCGGTTCACCCAGCTGAAAGTTCTAACAAACATAAAAAATGAAGGCTACTTTAGTGGGTTCTTGCAACACCCATGGGATGAATCGGGGTGGTGGCATACCTTATTCTTCATCCGTCACCACACGGATTGAGAATGTGAGTACAATATGGCTTCAGGCGTGAGTATATGTGATTATGTATTTATAATTAGGTTCACAGAAAAAATTATATATATAATTTATACAGTGGGAGAGCCAATACCGTGGGAGAGCCACGCTTCGGCATGAATGGGCCGGCTCGACCGGAGTGATACCACGGCCTCACAGAAAACCGGTGTGAAACAGCGCTTACGCTGTGTTTCATCGAGTGAGTGAGGATACCGGAGGCCCATACCCCAATCCAACGCCCCCTATCCCCCTCACCATCCCCCTTCCCCCCAGGCCGCCATAGTGTGGGTCACCATGCTGCATTGTTCTTTTTCGCATTGAGGATGGTGACCACCACTCTTGGATTCTGCTCATGCTTTCCATCAGGCAGGGCAGCGTCATTTTGGCAGTTTAAATATATAAAAAAAGAAAAAAAATACTGCATATTTACAAAGCATGTTAAAGTTAATCGGATGAATAGCTAAGTATTTAAAACACTGCAGTATTGCGTATGTTAGTATAAACGTAAAAAAAATATTTGAAAGAAACAAGTTTACGCGTCATTGTGATTATTTATAGATAGAAGTGAACTAACTAGAACTTAAATACATATCCAAGTAAGACTGTGAAGGTCGAGAACAGAACGGAACCAATAAATAAAGGTATAAAATTATTAGCCTGCGACATTGGTCTAGCGGTAGACGTATGCGATTGTCTCGGTCTCGGGTTCGAATCTCGGGTCGGGCCAAAAGTGTTATTGTGTTTTTCTCCTGATTATAGACATACTTAATAACAGCTCGGAGTTTGGAAGTTGGGGTCTGAACCCCCGTGCCTCGGAGAGCACGTAAAGCTATCGGTCCTGCGACGATCTCTCCCCGATCGTATCAGTTAGCCAACCCATAGGATTACGACAGAGAGAGAACAGAGAGTGCACCTGTGTTTGCGCACAAACTTGTGCACTATAATATCTCTCCTGCGTAGTTGGCTGGTCTCCGTTGAGACTGTCCGCCGTGCCCGAAATCGGCTAGGAGAACATCACAATTATTTACAAGCTGCATAAGAAGAAGTACAGCTATTAGTAGTAATTTTTGGGTCAAATAAAAACCACCACTGATCTCATTTTGGTAGCATCGCGGGCTTAGTTAGTATTAAATTAAAGTTACTTTCAAAATGAATCGATTTAAAAAAGTTTAGATTCAAATCGTACAAATTTGGCATGTAAAAAACCTTCCGGGTTATCACATCAGCAGGACTCACAGTCAAGTGGTTTATAGAAATCAAAGTGCATGGCGAAATTCATCATAATTTGTTCTATTATCTGCATTTCTCTTTTACTCGTATTTTGAAACTTCACGCCATCTGGGTTACCAGTAACCGACCCGAATTACTCTAGGAAGAAAGCCTGTAAATATCCTGATGCCGATCAAGCAGCAACGATCAGAATATTGTCACAGAAAAAGCACGCCGGTAACAACGTACATTACCGGGGTCACATCTAGTTGCCACCTGTAATGACAACTCGTTGCAACATCGTCACAAGAGACGACCCTAGCAGCACTACACAATGTCCTTTCTGTGGAGAATGCATGACTGATCTTAACAGTAGTCCCATATCGTCACTTTTTCCCCTCCTTATCCCATAACAACACCTCTTAAAAAAGACTACGGAATCATAAGCACCTCACAATACACCAAGGACAAACCATGGTTTCAGCCGATCGCCTTTCCACAGTAATATATGTATATCACACCACTCGCCACTAGAATATGGAGTCAGAGTTGCCATCCGTCCCGATTCTGCCGGGACAGTCCCGATTTCGATGATCGCTCCGTGTCCCGACGGTCTATTAATTTTGTCCCGATTTTTGATAACATGTGATAAATGCTCGAATTAAATCTCTACTGTCCATTGGCAATTACTGCTTTGTATAACAGACGACGAAACTAATATAGAATCAGATAATTATGTTCAGCAACTCATATTTGCAGTGTTTGAGAAAGAAAGCTTGCAAGCAAAAAAATACGTCAACTACTTCGACCCAAGTATAATATTTTAGCAGATGTCTATACACGATTTTATTTAGTCCCAATTGCATACTGCCCGAAACCACGCAGAGAATACAGCTTATCAAGCAAGAATGTAGGTATATTAGATTTAAAAAAATATTAACGAAAATTATCTTTAAATTAACTTTGTTTTCGATAAATCTAATCCATTGAAAAAATTGGAACCGTTATCACTGAATTGCGATTTAAATTTCACAGAAATTTGTAATGCTTCTACTTCGGGCTGTGATTCGAAAGAAAGATTTATAAATAAAAATAAGTACAAAAATGACGCGGAATTAATTAACGTGGCCTACAGCAATCTATACTAATATTACATAGCTGAAGAATTTATTTGTTTGGTTGAACGCGCTAATCTCAGGAAGTATTGGTCGGATTTGAAAAATTCTTTCACTGTTAGATAGCCCACTTATCGAGGAAAGCTATACATTATCACGGTACAACTAAAAGGAACGGAGTATCAATGTAATATGTTGGAAAAACGTGGGAAAATTATTTTTTGAGAGATTTTATTCCGTGCGCTGCGTAAATGGTTAGTTTCACAAAAACAAGGAATTGTTGCCCTTTAACAGAACTAAAAAAATTAACGACAGCGATTATAGTGCTTCACGCTGTTGTTCACGCTTTATACATTACGCTACGGGCATAGCAAACGCAGACGAGGTTACGCGGGTCAGCTTGTACGAAATATGCATGGAAAAATATTTGAAAAATGAATAAGTGAACATCTTACTTGTATACTAACTCCGTCCAGGATGTCGTAAGGCCCTCACAACAGCCTGGACAGAGTTAGCATGCAAATGTTGACCAGCTTGCATACTACTACATAATACAGAGTTTGCAAAAACAGCTGTCCTGTTGAAAAACGGTACTACCATTGAATAATGACACTCATACAACATTGATAGTAGAGTGTGTGAGTGTGAGTGGTGTCAATCACTTTTTTTATAAACATAATACATGCATTTCTTACCTACCTCTCACAATAATTTTCATTTGAGGTGTAAAAAATATTTGTAGAATGAAGAAAATAGTACCTGAGTGTTCATAAATTTAAATACACTTCCTGCTCTAAACCTCTTGCTCCTCAGAACGAGATATAGTAAGTAGGCACTTATTTTCAATAGCTGAAAATAGAAACAGAACACTGTAATACCCTCAATTATAAACTACTACCTACTTTTGTTGAATGCTTTAAATTGTATAGTAAGTACATTTAAAATTACCTTCCATGTATATGATGAATTCCATTGTTTCACTAATTTATCAGCTCTCAAATCTTTCCAAGTAATGAATTTATGAAAAGGTTTTCCAGTTTTACGGGACCAATTAATAAATGTGGCCCTTTGGGTTGATATGCCCATGGCAGTCACTTGTTGAGCAGTCATGTTGGCATCTTAAACAAAATATATAGTAATTGAAATAATCTTAGATAACAACTCCTGCTCTAGGAATAAATTTTATGTAACTTTACAAACAAATATGAAATAAGCAGAACAAAAATTTGTGGGTCACATAAAGTGTTCTGCAATGTGAGTATCAGACCTTGAAACACTCATCACTGTAGGAAACAAAGAGGTGGCTACTTAACAACCACTATACCATCCATAAGTCATTAGGGGAATATAGGAAAAAAAATATAGAACTTTTTTAATTATTAAGAAATATATATTTTTTAAAAGACCGTTATCTCACCTTTTAAAGAGTTTTGTACAACATTCACTACAGAGGTCCATAGCTCATCAGGATCTATTTCAACGAATCCAATTTCGGGGTAATGAAGTACTACCTGTATTGAAACATATATATTTTTATCAGTGCCATAAATTCAAACTAACTATGCCATAAAATTAGTATATTTATTTAATTGCCCCATTAGCGTCCTAAATAAATACCTTGTGTATTATTAACTTCAAAACATACTTGCCAAAATATAAATACCTGATCAATTGCTTTTCCAACTGTTTCTGCTTTAGAATTGTAAATAAAACAACGAATAGTACTAGTCCCAATGTCTAAAGTTAGGATATATTTATCCTCCATGATATTGTTAAACAAAACCTGCTTATTCCTAAATTATATAAATTTGATTTATGAAATAGATAGTCTTGAGCAGTAGTATCGTGTTCAACGCCGAACTCATTTATAAATAAAATCAACGAAACTAGGCCGATTCGAAGTCGGTCAACACTTAGACGTCAACCTGCTGGTGTCAAACTCAAAGGTGACAACTCTCACATGTTAAGAGGAGTGCGACTGTGATGTTGTTATTTTCTAAACATTTTTCCTTTTATGTTATATGCCTTGGCCCAATCGAAAAAAAAACCAAACTATTCATAAAATTGATTAACTAAGACAATAACTCAAAGCAAAATCAAATGTATTCATCTTATCTTTGGAAGTACAAAAAAGTGATGTCTGTTACTATTTTTAATGAAAATAATTAGTTATTGTCACTTTCTGCAATCACAAATAAATCAGAATGATTAATTAATTGGTTATTATTCTATTGCATAATATGACGAGATGTTAAGTAAAAACTGCAGATGAAAAAATAAAAGGAAGTTGTTATCGAACGGGGAAGTAGTTAGTTGCGAAGTTGTGATCTATCGAAACAGAAACGCTGAGAGGCTAATGCTGAATTTGAATTAATCTCATTTTCCATCTTTTGAAGTTTAGTTTCTGGCTGAATTTAGCTTCTAGAAGCCAGATTGAATACATGGATATGCCCTACAATGAAGGTTAACCTTTCCAAAGGAAGCAGAGTCTACTAATACTTTCAAGAGCTGTTTTACCATCATACATTTGGTCTAAATTAGTTCCCGGTGTCATTATTAAGAGCATTATGTATGTCTATAATAAAAAAAAATGCTTACAACAAATCGACTACCTTTTGCTTGTTTATTATGGTAACGTAACTATTTTATTTTAATGGTAACATATTTGTGTTCCTGACAGACAAGCGCGTTTTGGATCTCCGAATGCTAAAAATTGTGATGTAAAACGAAAAAATAAATGTTTACTGGCCATCATGGCGAATCCAAGAAAATTTAGTGAAAAAATAGCCCTTCATCACCAAAAGCAGGCGGAGGAAACAGCTGCTTTTGAAAAAATTATGCGCGAAGTTTCCGACGCAACCCAAAAGGTATGTCGCCTATTTACTCAGGCAGTTGCTTCCTGGCCGTCAAATGTGCCCGCCGACGTAAACAATAATCATTTCTATACACTTATTGCGCCTAAACCTTTACGTGAACATATTCTCATTAATTCAATAACAAAAATACACCTCTTCTGTATACAGTTCGTAATTGTCATTGTCAAAATGATTTGAAAGTGTACTTAGTAATCTACACAATAGCCAGATACAATACTAGAGTTATAAATTGCAGTGTTATTACTTATTTCTTCATTTTTATTGATAATAACTACTTACTAAAGTACTAAACAGTAAATTTTAATACACATGTAGGATCACCTATATTGTAGATGTAAATAACACGTTCCAACTAAATGATAGAATATATAATCCTAATAAGATATCTAGAATCTAAAAGGGAATGTAAATGAAATCATTAAAAAAAAAATCCTAATTTTTTTTTGTATTGAAACATGTTTGTCATGATAGTATGGGCAAAATGTGTTTAGGCGTCATGATTACAGGTCAATTCAAGTAAAGTAGCAAGAGTTAAACCACTACCCGAGTCTAGTGATAATGTTGAGTCAACTCTACGTCCAGCACAGCAAGGCTTGGGCTCATTCCGCAGTGGCTCCCTGCCAAATGTGGCTGCACCACTGGCCTCCACCAATGACCTGGAAACAAATAAGGTTCCTTATCTGTGGAATCGGAATATTTTCAATTCCCATGTTGCATAAATCTACCAGTTAATATCTACTTTGCAGGTAGCAGGGACTCTGATGAGCAAAATTCTAGAGGAAATATATTTTCTAATGTATATGTTATATTAGTATAAGCTTTTACAGAAATTCGAAGCTTATAGTTACCTGCAAGGTTGCAATTGATAATGATTTATGGTAGAGTTTGGTATTCCTTATTTTTTGGTAGTGGTGCGGTTGTAGCTGGCTGAGATTATTATTTTATTAATTAATTTATAGAGCTATAGTCTAAAAACTATCCCTGGTTTATTTATTTATGTTTGCCATGTCAAATAAAATTGTAAAACAGTATTTTTTAACGGCTACTTCATTTTTTATTAATGTTAATATGTGATTATATCAGTGCTAATTGTATTACCACATCACAAAATTTCTTTAAACAGCTCTAAATAGAATGTAATACCTGTAACAATAAACACATATATGGTAATTATTATTACCCCAAAACTGTGTCAATCTTTTATTTACATTAGAACATGTGTTCGTTTAATTTAACTTGTTCATTAACTAACATCATCATATGTTCACTCCCATTATATCTCTAGATACTTTTTATTTAAAAATAATTTTAGTATAATATTTTGCCCATGTCTTTTTTTAATTTATAGATTAAATGTAAAATAGCGTACATTAGTGAATGGTGCGGCATGGTTGTCAGTATTTTAGCTTTTAATGCACCATTTAGAAATAGAACTCATTATTTAAATAGCCTGCTAATTAACATAAAAGTGTATTAAGAATGAAATTAGAAGTATGTAGCTTGTGTTTTGAAATATAAATTATGCTTGAGCAGAATATTATGTGGATTACTTGAAAATTAATTTTAAGTCTTTAATTATAAATCCAAAATTGAGTGACGGGTATTTCAACTTTTTCTAGTATTATATTAATAAAAAAATATTCCAATTTGACCAACTTGTTGATCTAATGCTTAGTGATCATGCTGAGCTAAGTGATAGGTCTGATACATACATAGACCATATAAGCTAAGTTAAATAGTTCTTTTTGTATCTGTTACAACAAATACATAATTATACTTTGTCTTCAGCAGTCTGGTTACCTTAATACAAGTTTGGTTAAGTTTTGGATCCGATAACCTTTAGGGAATATGTCAAATTCAAATTTTATTATTCTTTAGAAATTTTATTTTATATAAATAAAATATTTTTTTTATATAAAATATCTATTATTATTAAAACTGACATAGTTTAAAAAAGGTTTGAAGTGATTACTATCTAACTTCCTTATCTAAAACTTCAATAGATGCAGATGTAACAATATATTTTATAACATGTGCCAAGGCTATATATTGAGTTACAGTTAAAGTATGCCCACATTAATGTTCCATTGTCACCATATTTTACTTTTGGTTCTATAGATATTGTTAGTGAGAAATATCAGTTATATTTCAGTCCATAGACAGATGTGGTAGAAATAGTATTAAAAATTTGTTATTTTATTTCGTCACCTTTAGAGCATTGACAATATTTACTTATTTGTTTGTCATTGTCCATAGCCGGAAGATATGCCGTTATCGAATCAATATGCAATGGCTGGTGGACGCAGTGGTGGAGCTTCGCCTTCGCGGTCGCCAGGGCAGCGCGGACGGGCGTCATCTTCGGTGGGTCCAATGCGCCGCCCTGCCGACCGCAAACACGACACAAGCCCATATGGTAGCAATGTCTATCTAAGGTAATAGTTTTATGCACTTTATATTACTTGAGATCATTTCATAAACTTACTATATGAACCGCGCAAGTTGACTATGGCGGGAAAATTCATTATTGCAACGTTTTTCCATATTTACTCACCATTTAAAGTTTTCCTGGACTTACTTAAACATTTTATGACCAAAATTAACCAAATTGTTTCAGTCCTTCCTGAATTTTAGGAAAAGTAATAAACAGCAAAATTAATTTATGTAATGTGTATAATATAGGATTTTATTAGTAGATATAATTCTAATACATCTAGGTAGAAAAAAGTAGTTGCTTCTTAAGGTAATACTATTTAATGTTTGATTGTAGCAACTTAATATTATATGAGTAGGTATAGCTCATCCCAATAAAAAAGATCTATTTAAATTAAATACCAAACTTTATCATTTATGAACTTTATTTACAAATAAATACTGTGTATATATAAACTAAACCGTGTGCAGTATTAGAGTCGACCTAGTTAAAATATTTGAAGTCGATAGTCCCAGGACGTACCAGCGACATTTGAAAATATTTGTGCTAAGTAAACTTTGCAATGAGGATGGCTAAGCTTTAGAAAATGCAAGGACAAATTATTATAATGTTGTCTTATACCTACCTAAGACAATGCGCTCGCCGTCAGGGATTTCATATATTGAAAACCACAAAACAATAAATAAGGAAGAAATAAGTTAATAGTGACTTTTAGAAAGAATCCTACAGCCGGTGACACAATGAATAGGTTATATATCGGACACAAACCTTATTAAACCACTTAATTTTCGACGGCAGATTTTTCCCCACGTTGTTTACGTCAAAAAATTCTTCTAGAAAGCAACTTCAGACGTCTAGGTGAATCAACAACCCAAAAACAAGCTGACCTAGTTTTTAAATTGTACGCTCAAAAATCTATGGAACACCAAACGAGTGTGTTACCCTTACCTTACCTTACCTTCTTCACAACCAAGTCGCAGGTCTAGACCTGCGACTTAGTTGTGAAGAATAGTTCAAATATTCTTTACGAAACCATTTTTCCTCACTTTCAAAAAGGTCATTCTTGTCCCTAATACCGATCATCGAAATCGGAACACCGTCATCCTTGCCTCAACAGGTTCCTATCCTGTTTTATTCCCTTCTATTATATATCTGCAGTATAGTTACTGCAAACGCATTAGATTTGTACATACAATAAAAAAAAATATGATTTATGTCTTAAATGCAGCTTTTTTACATTTAATGCAAACCCAAAGAAAACAGCAACCTGATATGGTCATCAAAGAATTAGGATTCAATTTTTAAATTAGTAAACTATTTTCAATTCTTCTAATACAAAATAATCATTATTTATTTGTTCGTATTTAATGTACGGCACCGTAGAATTTTTCGATTTGCGATGTGTAAAAAATTACATTACTTCTTGAAAAAGAGCGGTTCTGTAGGGATAGACAAATACTCTTAGCAGAGCTTAAACACGTAAAACGAATAAATATATGTAGTCTTTTTATTCATTAATTAACATAACATAAGTCATTGCTACCTGTAATACACAGAAGTTCGCGTTGTAAATAATTAAACCAGTTCCAACTACGTACATAATATATTAATGACGTCAATAGTATAAATGTCGTACTTATGTTAAATTATCTAAAATGTGACAAGCTAAGGAGCTGCTCCCTACAATTTGTTTCAATTTATTACTACCAATGTTTGAATCGATTACTAAGGTCCATGAGGTAAAATAAGTTGTGAGTCATTTGCGGTAATATTAATTCAAGCTCAATTGTTACGACGCATTCTAAGAAACCTCATTCATATTTAATAAATAATTGTTTTGTACATGGTGTCAACATACATAGAGGAAACGGTGGGTTACTTAAACGAGGACGTTGTAATGAATATGCATTACAAAAAACCAGAGCTTGTGGATGTTTTCTCGCGTATTTTACCGAACAATGTTATACTGGAAAATATCAAAAATAAACCAGTCTGTTCTGTCATTGTGGTCGCAAAAGTTCCACTGCATAAATTACGGAACTTGTATCAATATTATTATTCATTGGCAAGTTTTCGAACTAAGAATTAAAATCAAATCTTATATTAAGCTGTAGGTGATATAAATTTTACAATATAACCATATGTATCTTATATATAAAAAAAATACTAATATTAGATGTTATATGGGAATTTGTCATTGAAACATATTTTATAATCAGTTGTTTATAGTTGGGTGTTTACTTATTCCTACATAATTTTTCGTAACTGTTTTCTTTACTTTACAAAAAATTATAACGCTTACAATTTACTCTTTCCGAATTTTATCTCCTAGGGACGATGTACTGTGTAAAACCGTTATCAAATTTACGACATCAAAATTTTATTAACATAACCTTTAAAATCAGGTGTGTGTAAAATATTTATGTAAATTACCATTATTATATGATGATAAAAAAAGTTATTTATTTCTGGTCTTGTTTTTACATTCACGTTATTGTTTGGTTTATATGTTAACAAAATAACGATTATAATATTCAAAAGCTATATTATGTAGAAATATATTGCTTTCACGGAAATCTGTAACCGTTAAGATGGTTTAGGCTTGTACTGGGTCATTTTGATATAAATTTACAAACCGTGTGATTTGATACTATCATATCCAGCGTTATTCCTTCAGTCTTTTTTCTTTCTACTCCTTGAGGGCAGGTAGAGTTATACGTCTTTTTTATATTTAAGGGGTTAACTAACAAACACTTCGCGTATTACTATTTGACATCGACTGACCAAATACTTGAAGATTGAAACTACCAAATGCATTTTTATTCAAACCGTAATATGGTTTTCTTCTTCAATTACAGTCCGCCACCCGACAGCAACTGGCGACGTACGAATTCAGATTCTGCCTTACATCAGTCATGCGGAGTGGAACAGCCCGCTGTGGCGCAGCCGCTATCACCACATCGGCAATTGCACTCTCACGCTCATCCACACTTACATCCACATCAGAATCATCACCGGAGAGGTAAGCACTTGTTTCCGATTAAAATAAACCAGTGGTCGCTCAGCTGTCAATATTAGACCATAAACATAACTTTCTGCACTCCTCCCACGTATAAATAAATAAATAAAAATTATTCTGTACTATATGTACGAGATTTGGGTGTGTTTGTTAAGAAAGTTGACTCTTACTTAAAAAAAAAGCAGCTGTTAATATTTAAATAAATTAAGAATTTTATGACATCTTATGAAAAAAGTTGATACGCCAAATTGTGAAACTTGCATAGTCTTTGATGATGTCCAACACTTGCTAGTAGATTGTGTTAATTACAGAAACCAAAGGAACTCGTTGATGTGCAAATATAATTTTAATGCTTAAGATGTAGGACTTTTCATTTCCATCTTAAGTAATCCTAATACAAATGCGGCCTTAGACCTATTTGAGATTTTTGCACAACAATGACTTCCTCTGTCTCTAAGTTAGTTAGTATCGTAGAATAAGCCACGATGGAGCTAACATATTATTTTATAATAAAAGCCTCTAAATAAATAAAGATATAAAAAAAAGAATTTATTATATCTTAGTACCAAATTACAACTCTTGAACTCATTGTTAAGTAAGGTCAGTATTTCAATTTAGTGGTCTACCTATATAAGTTTATATAAACTTTAACTGAGCTAAATTTCATACTCCTCCATTCGCATAATTTTCGCAAAAATGGGTACAAAGTTTTTAATTCACGTATTAATATTATTACATATCGACATATGCAGATTAGTGAAGTTACACTCGTTTTATAAATTATACTTAACTTTTTAAAGCATGAATACTAATGCATCTAATGTTGTGCAAGTTTTTAATGTTAAATCCATATTCAATTTTAGTATGCATATTCGATAATCGAATGAGTTTGTTAAGCTCATTAATTAATCGAAACATAAAGACCAGTTATATATTTTTAACCGATTTAAGTAAGGAAGATGTTTTGAATTTAGGATTACCTCAATGAATATTAATTAATACTTTCGACATTTCTGAACCGATTTTCATAATATAGTGAGATCGATTCCATTTCCAAAAAAAGAGTATTGCAGAAAGCTGAACAAAAAATAATAATTAAATAATTTATGGTCTAATTTCCATCACTGGGCAACCAGTAGTTAAATTTACGAAACCTTTTATGTTACAAACACAGAAAAATACATAAGGGATACCATTACTAAGGAATAAAAAGTAACAAAATGCAAGCAGTGAACAGTATTTATGTCCGAAATATTTATCATATGTCCGAAAAAAAAAATTTGTCCGAAATATTTATAGTCCAAAACTGATTAAAGTTACGTGCAATATGAAAATTAGAGTATAGCAGCTATATTCATTTCATTATTTATTAATTTCAGGTGACATACATTTAGAGATGTTAGCACCGATGAACCCCGCAAATCGACCGAGATCGTCGTGTGAAATACCCAGATTATCTAATAATAACAAGTGAGTATACAAACTGTCTAGAAATGAAGATCAGCAACTTTTTACCCCCATAATATATACTAATGCTAGTCGTAATAAAATAGATTTTAAGCTGAAGTTATTGACACATCTATTTCTCTTCCATGATACCAGGATGTTTTTGTTTAATTAGTAAATTACATATTTGACTGCCTCTGTGGCGTAGTGGTAGCGAATGCGACTGCTGTGCAAGAGGTCTCGGGTTCGATTCCTGAGTCGGACCAAATGTTTGTATTATCTGCAAATATTTGTTTAGGAGTTTGGGTGTTTTCTATGTATAATATGTATGTATTTATAAAAAAAAAGTATATAAGTATTAATATCAGTTGTCTAGTACCCATAGTACAAGCTCTGCTTAGTTTGGGACTAGATGGCGTTGTGTGTTAAAATGTCTGAACATATTTATTTATTATTTATTATAAATCTCGATTTTAAAAAGAGTAACTTGTGGAGTTTCTTGCCGGTTCTTCTCCATAAGAATGACGTGACGTTTCGAAAAGGCCTATTTGAAACAAAAGCTAAGATAAAAAAAATAAGGCGGTGTGGTTAAAATATGTAATAAATATTATTTTCCTATTTTAAATAGCATGTTTGAGGACAGGCGTGAATAAAATTGCAACTGTAAATATTTATATAACAATGAGTCATCAAAATAAAACGCCTATAATTATGATGTTATGCTACGCTGTAAGCAGTACAACGTCACAATATCATTTGCGCGGGAAAAATAACCATAGGCACTTATAGAAAATGTGTCATATACAACACGTACATCGATATAAATCCATACTTATAAATGAGAAAGTAATTCTGTCTGTCTGTCACAATTTCAAGGCCAAAGAAATTTGGTATAGAGA
This sequence comes from Hyphantria cunea, assembly GCA_003709505.1. Classification (NCBI taxonomy): domain Eukaryota; kingdom Metazoa; phylum Arthropoda; class Insecta; order Lepidoptera; family Erebidae; genus Hyphantria; species Hyphantria cunea. Next base: position 1,508,375 of record PKRV01000143.1, on the reverse strand, counting down.
TATGTACTTTGATTCTTGAGGTAGGACATAGGCTACTCGTTACTGATCATGCGGGCGGAGCCGCGGAACATAGCTAGTTATGTATAAATTTCAAAGAAATTATGATTTCATTGATCATTATTGTTTTCATACATACATGAACTCACACTTCGACACCGTTTTGGGTTGGCAAATACGATTTTACGAAATTTTCTATGTATTACAATTATATTTTTTTCCAATTAAAGTGTTTGTCAAGTCATTCCTGAAATGTTATCACCTCTATTTGTGACACCGTGTATAATATATTTACAAATTATATTTAACTGCTTTTACATACTATGGTGGAGGTTTTTTAAATGTACATTCAGACTAACCTTTTGGTGCCTATTATTGTTTGTACAGTGTATACAAGAGCGGAGGAGATGGCGGGGGCGGCGGCGGAGGTGGAGGTGGTGGAGGAGGCGGAGGTGAGTGCGGCGGAGGAGTTGGAACAGGGGGGGCGGGAGGTCTGGGCTGCGGCGAGCTACAGGTGCCGGGAGGTTCTCTTCCCGACCTCACTTCTGTCCACTTTCCTTCACCGCATTACCTGCCGCATCGGACGTCTCCTGAATACCAGCTTCGATATGTACGTAAATATTTTAAGTTTAAAAACTTCGTATTGTAACTACAAATTTATGGCTCTGTATGGAATTTCCTTGTGTTCGTTTATGTATGTCTGTAATGTCCAATGCCTAGTGTGTGAATTGTCTTATTAAAAACAAAAAGACTCGGGTAGATTAAATATCAATAAACTTGTAAAGTATCAAAAGAATTAAGAAAAAAAATAGGTTGAAATGAGCAAGATATTGAATTTCACTTCAAAAGTATATGTTTGAGAAATAATAGTCAATAGTCAATTGTAGGAATCATACAATACTTTTTTCGAAACGCGTACAGTAATAGCTGATGAGAGTATTTAGTGAACGAAGTCGGGTATATTTTTTTTTTTTTTTTTTTTTTTATATTTAAGCTGCCAAAATGACTCTGCCTTGCCTGATGGAAAGCATGACCAGAATCCAAGAGTGGTGGTCACCATCCTCGATGCGAAAAAGAACAATGCAGCATGGTGACCCACACTATGGCGGCCTGGGGGGAAAGGGGATGGTGAGGGGGATAGGGGGCGTTGGATTAGGGTATGGGCCTCCGGTATCCTCACTCACTCGATGAAACACAGCGTAAGCGCTGTTTCACACCGGTTTTGTGTGAGGCCGTGGTATCACTCCGGTCGAGCCGGCCCATGGCTCTCCCACGGTTGATATATTAGCGGGTAGAGGCCCGGCGGGTAGTAGTGAGTGTCTGTGTGGTGTCCAGTCGCCGACGTCCCCCGGCGCGGTGTCGCCGGGCGGTGGCAGCGTGTCGCCGGCCACGGGCGGCCTCTCGCCCGCCTCCGGCTCGCCCGTGGGTGCCACAGTGCCGCTGCACCACAACATGCACCACGACCACCAAGCGTCCCTCTACGATGCACAGGTCTGTGGCCACCCGCCTTAACCGCACCGTACTACCCGTACCACCTACTATATTAGTGCACGACGCCATTTTACAATTAAACACTTTTAGTTATTCTGTTGCTGTGTTTAGGCTGCGACACACTATGAGAGCGGCCAAACCGGCGGGTAATTGAGCTATTATTTAGTGTAAAATAGCCACCGGCGCGGCCGGCCGGTTGTCATAACTGAAGAGATGTTCTGCGGTTAATGCCGGTGGCTCGATAACCCACCGGCCAGTCTGCCGGAATAGTGTGTAGGAGTCTTAACCGACGATTCGAAAAGCAATACTTACCGATGAGGGTCTAATGTGAGTTTATTTAACATGCAATCGTTCGTCACGGTGGCCGCATTCGGCGTTACGATACACACTGAAGTCTGCACCAATGCAATGCCGATCATAGTCGCCTTCGAGAACTAATTGATGTAAAATAAACTCACACCAGGTCTTCTGGTTTTTAACTTGAAAAATTTAAATTTCGGGACCGTATGCAGTTTGCTTTTTATTTTCTTACTGAACTGTTTACGAGATTATAGAAGTTATAAACGATTGCCAATATATCGGTTACGAAAATAAATTAAAAGCGTTTTAAATTACGGTTATCGGTCATTCTTATGCAAGAATTTATGAGTCTGTCTAACCGTCCAGTATTGTGTAGCATAAATGGCGTAGCTCCCTTACCTGAATGGATGTAGTGATGTATCATGTAGATGGCTATTGAATTATTATTGATTAACTTATTGTCTACTGAATGGTAATTCACAAACTATCAGCTTATAGACACATAAGTGTGCATTTGCGGTCCGAAAATGTTTAATACTAAAATTATAATTACAGTTCGACAGGCCTATTGATGTAGTAACTGTAATAATATATACGTTCCCCAGTCAGATCAAAATATTTATGTATAAATATCGTGTACAGGTGTTACAAAAATGTTCGGTCATGTTTAAGGGTTTTTTAGGGATTTTAATTTATTTTACACAAATAATAATCTAATTTAAAAAATCGATATTCTAGAAATCTATTTCATAAAATACATTTTTATGCATTGAAATCTGGCAATTCAACGTATCTAATATCTATTACATGATAACGTTAATGTTAAGAAGAACGAGGAAACTTAAGTATATTAAAGGTTTTTTTTTATAAACACGATCTGACCGCGACTGTACCCACAAAATATCTAATACCAATATAACACTGGCTTTGAAAACGATAATATGTTACCAGTGAGCACTTACCTTCCGATAGGTGTTTAACAATTATGTTGTTTTTGTTATGTTTGTGTTTTATTTTTGCTTTCTACACAAATCATTTTTTGTTTATTTCAGAATCACTTATCTGTACCAAACACAAATAATTATCTTCATCATAATAAGGTTCGTTTTCTTTTTTAACCTTCTCAAAATCTATTCCCGCTCATGAAATTACAAGCGGTCGCTTGAATGCTTTGACGCTGTCTGTTGTTGGTGCCAACATTTTTGATTATCCGCTAACACAAATGAGTCTCGAACTTTTATATATTACTCGAGATTACTAACTCGAGATATTCTACTATGTATATATTTGTTCTTGACTTCGAGACGGATATAATTACCACTTAAATCATTACATTGGTGCTTTGATCAATGCATGAACCGCTGTTAACGTGTTTTCAGCTAACCATTTAACATTAATTATTATTCTAAGCAATTATATTGCTTCCTTATTATGGCACCATACTTCAATAACAATTTTATTGAAAGTTTTTTAATTTTTATCTGTTCCAAATTAAATGCATTTTATTAAACATTAATTCTTTTTATATACTTCATTGTAAAGTATTTTGATAAATATGTCAATAAAATGTACCATTAACATAATGAATAGCTGAGCGCGAATGAATTCTAAGCTTGTCATGTAAGACATGTTCCTTTAAAAAAAAAGGGAATACACAATGTAGTGTTTTCAATAATAATGAATATTTCGGATATCTAATACACAACGCCATCTAGTTTCAAACTAAGTAGACCTTGTATCATGGGTACTGGACAACTGAGATAAATACATATTTACGTGTTTTTTTTGTAAATAGATTATACATAGAAAACACCCAAACCCCGAAGCAAATATTTGTAAATTATACAAACATACAATAAATAAATATCTATTTAGTGCAACACAACGGTTGAAGTAAATAAGTAGATAAGATCTCAAATGCATTTGCCGTTACTATAAATAACCCGATTACATTTCTTGTATAATATGTCAGCCCGTGGTAAATTATTATTCGCTGAATACTCGAAACTAGCATGTAATAAAACATCTACTGTGAGAACCCCTGTTCATATAACCTTCGTCTACATTCTATTATCCTTAATTTTGTTTTCATTGATTTTTTTTCAACGTGTTGTAAAACCAAGTTTAAAACAAAAAGTTTTTCATATTCCATCGGTTGTACTTGTATTCGATGAGTTTCATTCATATTTTACAGTTTTGTACAAAGTGATTCTGCTACTGTGCTTTTAATTTCTCTCTATCGTAAATATATGTATGCGTGTTATAGGACCAGCTTATAGTAGTAGCTTATTGAAGAGAATCAAACAGATATTATTGGGGTTCCGTACCCGTATATACAAAACAACGTCAGAACGCTTTATCATTAAATTATTATAATGAACCTTGCATGCTTTCATCTTTTAACATACTTACAATACCTGTAAGTGCGGTTAAACTCTATTTATAGCAGTTCTTAATTTGATGACTATTAGTTTTATTCTTAGGGGTGATCTCGTACCCCGGATAGACGGTCAATAGCGTATAAAGCATGTACTACAATTTGGGCCAGTCTCATAATACAGAAGAAACCGATTCCCGTTTACGATCTTGGGAAGAAAAAGATAGCAGAAGTATACTTGAAGAAATTTTTTTCCTTAGCCTTGGCCAGAGAAGGGTAGACTATGGAAGAGAAGGAAAAGTGCTACGGATGACATGCGAACAAAAAAAAATGCTTGACCACGTCTGGCTCATGTGCCTGTAATGGAACTGGCTATTGGTCAGAACTCTGAACTTTCATCATATGTCTATAGTTTTAATTTATATGTATTTGTATTGGTTAAATATTTTTTCTACAAACTGCATCAGCTAGCAAAATATTTTCCTACCATTTATTAAATTTACATTTATATCACCTTATTTTTTAATACTAACCTTATAACTATTCTGCAAACTGCATGTGGAAAGTAGCTTTCAGCTAAAAGCAGTGTGATAGCTCTTAATAGTTTGGTTTTCTTGCTAAACTAAACATGGTGGCGGTTCAATGCTCTTGATGGATGTATTGCGAATAATATTAGTGGTTCTTGAACTAAATCTTAAGTTTCGACTCAAAAATATTGTATTTACTTAAAGCCGGTTTAGGTTTTTTTATTTACATTTAATTTTTGATCTTTTTTCTGACCTCTGTTTATACTTAAATGATGCACTGATATACTACTATGACTAGTCTCTTGATGGGAACGCAATCAGTACCCACAACATCTGGATAATAATATAATAGTTTAAAATTGATTTTACTTAAGTTTATTTTAAGTTTTATAGTATCTTGAGCGATTAATTAATTCAAATTGATGTGGCTCTATGAATTTTATAATTTAATTGCAAATAAATAAATGGTCCATTTAAAAGGTGGCAATTCGGATTACCGACAAAGTAATCACTGAAGTTTTAATACTTGTTTTTTATGGATCGATAATTTGTTAAATAAATATGGTTTTTATAAGATATTCCGTTTACAAATCAAGCAGTCAAGTTAGTGTCCGACTAATGTTCCGCTACCTAATAATATATGCCGAAGAATGCCATTATCTTTCGCTTTTTTTTATCTATTATTCTCGTCACACTGTTTGCGCACTGCCTAACGAGCCCAGTATCGCGTATATTTCTGAAAAATATTATTTTACTGGTTACAGAACATGTCACCTTTAGACCATGGATGGGCGTCAAGTTACCAGGCGCATTGTAGTCCGCCTTCACAATATTCTTCTACATCGAATATTAATATGCCTTCACCAACGGTACGTATTTTTCATAACTAGATTACACAGGAAGTACTTTCATTAAAGTCATTGATAGCTATTGATGTAGTCACATTCTTTTGTTAATAATAAATTATTCAAAGCTAATTTCAGTCCTTATCGAAAGTAAGTATCCTAAATTTAGAGACAAACTATTGTCGTTGTCATCAGTTGGCAGAACTAATTTACAAATCAAAAGAATTAAAAAATACATAACAATAAAAAAAATATAAAGAAACAGTCCACTAGATATGAGAGAAAATTAAACAATACATACAACATTTACCAAAGTCGGAGCACGTATACTATTCGATCGACTGCAAATGGATTTAGTTAAATAACCCTAAAGTTTAAGATGGCTGTTTGATGACAATTTTAAAACATTACAAAATATCCTTAAAACTTATTAACACAGAAAAAAAATGTTTGACCTTGTCCTAGAGCAAACAGTATGATTAGATATTTGTAACTTTTTACGGTTTTACAGATGATCCACAGTCCAGGTAGTCCCGTGGAATCACCACAATCAGACTACAACAATTTTCACCAAGCGCTATTACAACCTTTCGAGCAGATCACAATGGTGAGTTTCTCTTCAACTTATACATATTTTAACAGCTTGCGTATTTATAACATATCAGCGGTAGCAGGCTGTTTCCATGGGTGTCCAAACCTTTGTTCACCATTAAATTACATATTGTGTTATTCTCGTAAACATTTATTTACCTAATTATTATATAAATAATCTCACTGCAAGTTGTTAATGGTCACATTTAGTGATGACAATATATGTTTTATTGGTGTACGTAATACTAATAGTCATTACTTAAAAGTGTAACAGGAATCTCAGAGAGTTTTGCTAAATAAGTTTTCTAGTATCGAATATCAGCATATAATATTTTATTAAAAAAAGAGCATCTCCCATTATGGTTTTAGGAAAGTTGAAATTTTTAGGATTGGTAGTCTAATATATACTCAGAAAGAAATGGATACTCGCTAAGCTGTCAGTGAGGCCGTTTTACAGTTAGCTGGTATTAAAATGTAAAAAACCATCCTAATTTCCGTCATTTTAGGAAGGCTGAATTTTATATGTATTAATAAGTGTATTTTAAAATATTTCCCAATGAGCCAGACAAGTCTGGCGGGTCAAACATTCTTCCAGAATCGTTTGAAGTTTGTAGGAACAGACGCCTGTCTCGTAAAGACGGCAGGCATACGCGTCATGTATATTGCTATATAAAATAGCGTAGGCGTTCATACTTCTCAACAACATAAGAGATATATATAGCGTATTCACGCGTCAGAGCGTATGTGTCTATATAATCATATATCTCTTACAAATCCTGGTTACTCTGAGTTGGTGTGTTGTTATTGTATTATAAAGTTTATATTGTTTTCCACCTTTGATACCTCCTAACTGTAAAACGGCTCCGCTTTCAGCCTAGCGAATAACCACTCCTTTCCAAAAAATTCGTCTTTCCTAAAGTGATGTAAGACCTTTATAGACTGGCCCTTATAGACTGAGATCCCAGTTACCCCAGGTAACTGAGATCTCAGTCTATAAGGGCCAGTGCAGCCCGAGAGGAAGTTTACCAAAATATTTATTTTGAATTTGAAGAGAAAAATCATGTTACGATCCACGGGGCGTCAATTATGCTCGTTTAACTGTGGATTGTAGCTGAGTTTCACGAGTTGGAATGTCTTCTATTATTTTAATAATCTGGAGTACCTACATATCGATAACTACAATAGATGAACAAACATTAAAATATATGGCATAGAATAGAATATAATAAACTTTATTGTACACAAATTGATACAGATATATTTGAGCTAAACAATATAATGACCATGTACAAATGGCGGCATACATGAATGTATGTTTAATTTGCTGAGCAGAACGTACAAAAAAAGCCCCTTATCACGCGAGAACCATTCCTCTCGATTCGTGATGGCTATAAGAAATACAAAATTTGCAAGTTTACCTGAAACTTTAACAAGTTTTCTAAAGTTAAATTAAATAAAAAATACTGTTTGTTGACAACGAAAGATTACATAAGGTTAGATGTTAAATGATTTGTAATAAAAAGAATAGTAACATTTTTTTAAGTTTCTCAAAATTAACCACTTCTGAGTAACCCACGTTACTAACTTTAAGGTAATAAAAGCCACACTGAAATAACATCAGCAAGACAATATAATTAATAAGTTAGGCGGTAAATCCTTAATTTTAAAACTGTAACACAAGATTTCATCTTGACTGAATTTTGCACGACGTGATTTGCATTTCATTAATTTGGATGTTTATTTTAAATAAACACAATTGCGTATCATATAAGACGAAAAATAGAGCACGTTAATGTAAAAATTAAAAAACTTAGTGTAAAAAAGACTTTAATGATTCTTCTTCTCAGTTTTTCAAATTGCAAGGACAAACGGACACAGTACAGTACCTACACTTGAAAGAACTTTATGTTATTGTTTACAGAACTATTATTTGTCGCATTGTTCTGACGAAGCTAACATTTATTTATCTTTTAACAAGGTTTTTGAATTTTAATGTAATGATTAAAAAATAGATACAATTAAATAGCTACATATAAAAACAAAAATTGCAACACAAAACACTTTCGCACAATAGCTACTGTAACTAAACAAAACATTTAAAAATATATGTATTTTTATTTTTCTTGGAGTAACAATAATCTATTTACACTTTTGCCTCAATGGAACAGCAAGGACTTGTAAGTAACCAACAAAATAAGTAACACTATAAAGTACTGTCATAAACCATAAGCAAACTGTTAGAACATATCAGTACAGGTTGATTATATCTAGGCTCAAATATTGGCACCTATATAACAGAAATTAAATGTTCAATATTCACTATAATATAAAGAGGCACTTCATCAGTCATCGAATTAAAGTCTGCAGTAAGCACTAATAGACATAATACCTAATACGAATTATTTAAATAAATCGATGTATTCCAAAAATTGAGTATACTACAATCCTTAAAATATTGCTTGATTTCTGTGACTTTGAACAAGTGATATTATTTTGTATCATATATATTTTCATTCTTTACGTGCCAATGAAGTATAGTATGTTATAAATTAATAAAAACCACCTAAAATGTACCTCGTAAGTTCTAAATTGACACTAGTGACAGCTGTCACAGAGATCAAGCAATGTGTTAAGGACTAGTAATTTCGAAATACTTAGTCTCGTATATTCAAAAGGATTGCGGTAGTAACAAGTTATTGTCTGTCAAAAATAATAGAACTGTGATTAATGAGTTTCTTAAAACAAAAGTGTCGGAATGTGCAGTATTTTATGCAAGGTTGCTATGCAAAAGCAATGTTTGTTGTCTATTACGCATTCAGCTTCGCAAAGTGGCTACTACTTCCAAACATTTATTTTAATCTCGATGTTTCATTGTTATTGCTTAGCTGCCAGACAGAAAGCCTAATTGAAAACAAAAAAGACTAGTGATGGGATAAAGTCACAGTGAACTTGATTGGTCATTATTTTTTTTATATCTTACCTACTATTTACTCGCTCGTGGCCTAATAAACTATTTTACGGAATGCATTAAAACCCTATTCTGTCTATTACATAGTACTAAATGTAATAATTTTACATATTATATATACCTACCACACCTATGTATATAATAAATAGCAACCCTAACGTAGACATGAAAAAACTTAGGTCTGTGATTAATGAAAGTTGGCTATGATTTTATTTTATCACTAAAATAAACCTTCAAATAAAAACTGGTCTATTACATCACTAACGTATATGTTTGACAGACACTAACGTAACATGTAACTGTGATAGTGTATACGTAAATATGTGTAACATTGGTGGATGTTGGCCAAGGACTGGGCGCAGTTGGTGCAGAGCCTCGTGGAGTCAGGCTGGACCGCTCACGTCCAAGTTGCAGAAAATGTACGACACACATCCCTCACACACGCATCTTAAAGTTTATATAGTGCTCTTATGATTTTGAAACGTGGTACATGATTTGGCATTTTACATTAAAAACAAAGTTTAATGTTTTTTATTTAAATTAAAACTATTGTTTTGTAAATTCACGGCATATTGTTGTTTATTTAACAAAATTTTAAATTTTGCCAGTAATACTAATCTGTCAAATCGTATACCTTACGCTAGGAATGCCCGATCGAACTTGATCTTTTTGAAGATGGATCTTTTGTGATGGAATCGATTTCTTTAATTAGAATGATACGGCCAGCGTTAAATTGTAAACAAAATACGAGTGTAGTAGTGAACTATTTGCATCTGTAATGTTTTATTTACATTTTATTTATTTAATTCGCGTTAAAAATGCACGCGATACTTTTATTACATAACTGCAGTCTCCTATATCTAACTGGTATGTTAATTTGCCTCTTAAATCATGCTGATGAATTGGTTTGTGGTTTCTATAAAAACGTATTTTGAAGTCGACTTGTTATTGTTATAATATCTTTTAATGATCAATTCACTGGAATTCGATTCGGATCGCTAATCAATACAATGATAACATAACAATCGATTCAATTCAAAAGATCGGGCTTCCTTATTTCACGCTGATTTAATATTCAGTTTTAAATTCGTGTCGTTACACTTACTACCACAGATACTATTTTAGCGCACGTTATCATTTAAAATTATTGCCTTTACAATAAGCGTCGAGTTATTTTCACATTTAATTTTGTTACCGTGTCTTGCCTTAAAAAAAGGAAATTAAAATAACTGTTGAATTTGTTTTGCATGAAGTCTGGAATTCTTTTAGACAATTTCATTGTAAAATTTACGCGTAAATAATTTATACATTTGTTTACATAAATATTCATTTCCTTCGAGCAGACCAATAGCACTATACATTTAATTTTAATTAATTTTTTTTAAATTTAATCTTTATTATTGTTGTACATAATTTGAACTTTTAATAATAAAAATATAGTACTATTGAGGCTGTAACATTATTGGTGTTACATTTTAAATAAACAATATTATAATGTATAAATTTACATAGGCATGCTCAGCAGATATACAATGTTGCATTTACCTACAAACAGTAAAGATGTTTGAAATAATGTAGTGGGTTGTAGATCATTTTGATAAATTTTCAATGGATCAGTTTAAACTTGCTATGCATTTAAAATGTATGCCATTTTAATATGTCGTATGGCAGGTTTACTGTTATTATTATTAGCATGATTATCGCACATTTATCCTGTTACATTCTACACACATAATGCTTTTGAATTAATGTAAAGTAATACACGATAAGAGGTTAGTTATAAAAAAATCTCTCTAGAGTCTTTTTTCCAAATTAAGTTGAGGTCGACTTTAAGTCTACTACGATACAGTTGAATTTCGGTTTTTTATGTGGATTGATTGCCATCAGCTACAACCCAAGTAGGCACTAGGCATTATCAAAGTTATGTAAAGAGACGGTTTGTCGGACATTTTAGAACTTAGCTACCCGTAAAGATTGCCACAGTTGTTCTTTATGACTACCGGGACCGACGGCTTAACGTGTTCTCCGACGCAATGAAGGGTCTCATTATACTAGGAATTCGTAACTTTGCAATGTGTTAACTGTTAGACATTTCTAAAAGTTCAATAAGTAGTGTCATTATAAATATATTAATAAAAATCTTTTTTTTTTTTTAATATTTGTATGGTTCATTCTCAGACGATCCATTGACCAGATCCATGATGGATCTAATGAAAATATTCTTTCTAAATATATATTTAGTAAGTAAAGTAAATAATGGATATCCATTATTTACTTTAACTCAAAAAATTAATATAAATAGAATATTTTTATGTAATTATATAATTGCTGGAAAGAAATGGAATATTCGCTAAAACAAATGAAATTGGTTATTTTGAGACTCTGAAACTTGTTCGGGTGAAACAGGTCTGCGTAAAAAGAGAGGATGAAGCAACGGATGAGGAGATGTTTAAGGGAAGCTACATCAAAAATCTTTAACCCAAAGCAAAATAGGTGTATTATATAGATTAATGATCACTGAAACACAATTTGAAATCAGGATCTAATGACAAAATCTTCATTAAATGCATTACAAACGGATCTAGCCAATGGATCCTCTGAGATTGAACCATTTGTACACATGGATGGACTTAATTAGTTTACTAAAACAAAAATGTTTTAGTAAATAATTCAGTAAAATAATGAGGCTATAGGGACACCCATCCCAAACTAGGTGAATGGAAACCTGTATCTTATCATCAACATATAACTCCCTCAGTCCCGTGTAAGTGAACTGTTTATCTATCTTTTTTATATATCATGATTATCAAGGTGTATTCCAATGTCCCACACTCCAAAGCATTATGTTTGTAGAGTTTTTATTAGCAAGTAAGAACTTTAAATAGTTATTATTTTTATCAAGTCCTTGTGTAATATAATCTGTGTTTTATTTTCATATGTTGTTAATTGGCTGTATAGCTTCAGTTTTATTATCTATAGAGTTTAATATCGAATTCATAATTAACTTAAATCTAATATAGCGGTAGCCTTAGCAACTTTATGGGTTTTTTATTTCAGAATTTGCTGAATTTTCTTATTGTTTTTTTTTCTCTTGCTTACCATTGGACTTATATAAAAGAGCAACGTTTAATGTTTTTTTTTATTCCACCAGCTGGATCAACCAGTGCAGAATTACAATACGACGTATTTGAACCACGGGTCACCGCACTCGCCACAGACTAATAATTCATCACTTTCATATCCCCAGGTTAGTTTTCACATACTTTCAACCCTTTGTAATGTGTCTGGCTCTGTAAAAATTCTGACTAGTGTCAATTTCAATAAAAAAAATCATAATAATGTATCTCAAAACTAGTGACTCATCTTTATCGTATTTGTTACAAGGTGTAATGTCACTGGAAATAACAAAAGAAATGTACTGTAAAACTACATAATATTTTAGTAAGGTAAATATTCCTATAAACGTATTTTCATTCCAAAATATTATAATAAAAAATGTGTAGTAAAATACTACAAATTAGAAATTATGTAAATCAATTGTAACATTAAATTAATCTATTCACTAAAAGTTCAATTGCATGTATTAAATCTATTTCCAAGTCTTAAAAGTTAAATAATTATTACTTACATTATTCACAGTCAACGCAAGCGAGCGGAGTAAGCGGTCTAAGCGGTTGTCGTGGCCGCGACCCCGTCCCTGGTGGAGGGGGGTTTGCTGCTTTGCAACCGCTCGCCTCACCGTCCACGCCCGCCACCCCCGCTAGCATACCAGATATCGTTCTTACTGGTAAACATAACACTCATATACACAATAATAACCAAAATTACTATAATAAAGGTGTTAATACTTGTCGATGATGAAAAAAGAGCTATCAATCTGACCTTCAATTTTCTTCCTTGGTTCAAAAGATATATGACTTAAATTAAAAAATTGCGAATATCTGTGTGTGAATACTAGTACTTTATTCATGCAGAAAGAAAGAAGGAGTGTTGCTCGTAGTGACAGGCGTGGTCCTAATTTTAGAACGCGAATTGCATCCGACTTATAACGTCACATCAATAGCCTTTAAAAGTACGCTGCTATACATAGATCTCTTCTTAGCAATAAAGTTTTGGCCTAGTATACCACGCTAGTTGCACTCGGTGATTAGAAACAATCATCGAGGGTAAGCAACGATGGCGCGGTCAGTACCTGGATGGGTGACCGCTGGTGGCATGTTACCATGAGGGTCTCCGTGATTCGGAGGTCACGTTAAGCAGTCGGTCCCGGTTCTTATCATACGATAACAGTCGTGAAGCTTAGTTGGAGGCCTTCGGGCGGCTTAAAAACATCCAACGGCAAGATTTACGTAGCCACAAATATTCTTGCCAGTCCCCAACCCGCACTTGGCCAGCATGGGGACGTATGGCCTTAACCCTCTCCTGAGAGGAGACCCGAGCCCAGCAGTGGGACATTATGGGTTGTTGTTTGTTTTGTTTTGTTTTATACCACGCTAGCCAGTCGTCTAAGCATAATAGGGTTTGTTTCAACTTTCCTTCTATTTACCACTGTAAATAGTTCATCACTATGTTGCCCTGGTTAGTTTTCTCCCTTCGTCGCCTCTTACGACTACCACCGGATGAGCAGAGGGTTTGATTCTCCGTACTTTTTATATAGAAACTATCTATTAGGACGAACAGTGTATGAATTATGATTTGCTCCACAGATTACTCAGGCGAGCTAGACGCGGGTATCTTCGGCGGCGAGGAAGCCCAGTTACGCGCCGGCCTGGACCTGGACGATCTCACGCTACTGGAAGACCCCACGGCGCTCGTGCCTGACTCCTCGGTCGAGCACGAGTTCCGCCTCGACCGACTCGACCGCTTGTAGTACACGGCCCGCTCCACCATTCCACGCTAATCGATAGCGACCAGTTCACTCCGGGAGTCGTGCGGTCCGATGTTCCTCCATGTTTTGAGCATATGCATAGTGTGAAGTTCTTCTTTCGAGTTCGGTCTACTCCGATCACTTAACGTGTAAATAGCAATATAACAGATATTCCCCTGCTCCAGTGAACGATACCCGTCTTCGAGTAGATGCGCTCTGTCGCGGGCCGATGGGCGTGAAAAGAACAGATAGTCTTTTCTCCCAGGACTGTAAAAATGTCTGAAACTAAATGAATTCTTTTAATATCCATATGCTCAGAATAGAAAGTATCGATATCGAGGAGCCGTGTGAGGGGTGAGTTAGGTGGGCAGAAGTGACGAGGTGACGAGTGGGCGGACTCGTGTGACACATTCCCGTACCGTGCCGAGTGAAAGTGTTCATTGTGGTTTAAGCGTTTTACTCATGTTTCTTATTCGAGGGGGTAGGTAAAGTAGAATTTTTATTCGTAATCGATTTATAGTCGATTACTGTGCAGACGATTCCTGTACAAACCGAGGTGATTATTTTAATTAGTATTGTGAATATTTACTCGAATATTTGAAATCGATTCGGATTTAATAAGGATGTTTTTATCATTACTGTTCTATGTCGATTATTTGTACATAAAACTAAAAGTGTTCACTTTAGTAAAATTGCATTTAAATCGCTAATGTTGCATGCTAGAATAACTACGAGTCCTCGGTTGCGTCGTTGGACGAATTGTTGACGTGATTTTAAAGTCTACTTAAAGCACCTTTACGAAATATTATAGATGTATACTTATTGTCATTCAGCGGTTGCTCAAGCGTTGACTGAATTTTTAACCTTTATCTTTAACGGTCGAGTCGTGAACAGTTCGAGTTCCATTTCGTAACACGCATATATTCGTATCGCACGAATTTTTCCTACGTTATGTAGCATGCTTACATGGTGTCCCAATTCCTTTCTGACTCTAGTACTCTATTAGTAACAATTTAGGCCACTGTAAATAACGGTAACGCTCTTATTGAGCTTTTTACTAAGCTTCTGTCGCAAACATATCTATGTATGTGCATGTGAGTGTGGTTGCGAGACTCGCCGACTTGTATACAGCGATTAGTTTGTGAGTTTTTTAAATATCATTGGTCTCATGTGGGTTCATAAAGGGGACTTGTAATGTAAAGATATAGTTTTTACTACTCGCCCTTATAACAATAGTTGTTTGCAATGCCATAGAATGTTTCCGACGGTTACTCAATGCTAGATCATATCATTGTTCTGAGTTTATAGAACAGTAACTATCTGAAGTTTAACTTTAAATAGTTATTAGGTTTTTGATGTATTTAGTTGTAAACGTAACGTTGTACTCGTAATATTAATATTGTGTGTGTACCCTTTCTCTCTGCGAATTTATAATTACATATATATATTTTTAATAAACTTGACATGAAACTAATAGATTGTGTAAGTAATATTACGAGTACACTGACATACAAGTAGACATTTGTGTTATTCTGTTTTGTAAATGCTCATTATATTATGTTTTAAGAGTCTAGTCATCAAATTATGTTCAGGAAGTTTTTACAGTTTTCATACAAATCAATTATATAATGTGTACAGTTTTCATTCCATTACAATTATGAAGCATTTGGATACTGAACGAGCTGTACCGCGGGCGTGTGTCTCGCTATATTCGTTAACAAAAGTCATATCTATAGCGACATTATATGTGTTGTATATCTTTGTTTGTGTACGGTGTACACACCCTACGATTGGTCGTGTTGTTATGATTTTAAAGTTTAATTTAAAATCCGCCATAGAAGTATGTACTGTATGACAGATGATGTACTTGTACTGTATAAATAGTTAATGTACGATAATTGTGATAAAGGAAAATAGCACAACATGATTCATTATGAAGCCTAATCTGACGTTAAAGTAAGTTACTTTTTTTCTTATTAAAGTTTAATAGTGTTTTCTAAATTTAGATACATTATGTACATGTTATAAATATGAGCTAGTGTCTGCCAAATGCAGAAGTTTATGAATACCGGTCGGGTTTGATCTTGAGTCTGAAGTCTGGTGCAATATGGTGTGTTTTGTTGTTGATGACCGATGTACTGTCAATGTTATATCAATCGTTACCTTCGAGTATCGTTTAGTTCGTTCTATTTGAAAAGTACAAACGCAAAATTGTGTGTTTTTTGCGACTGTGCGTTATGATGCGACGTGTCTGACAGAGGTGGGCCGGGGTGAGGCTCGCATCTGTTGCCACGTTGCATTTGAAGTGTACTCATAGTTATAAAACCTGTTGGATTTTTTTACCTTTGCATTTTGGAGTTAAGTTACGAATAGTGATAAGATAATTGTATGTGCAGTTATGAGAAAGATTTCGATTCTCTCGAAAGTAACGAGACACCAATATGTATGAACGAGTATTTCTACAATTCTTAAATCATACGACATTTAATTATAAGACATAATATATGTTTTTTTTTTAGTTTCTCAAATATGCACAAACTTAATGAAGATTTTGCGGTAAAATGTTTCAAAGGTTTGTTTTATTTAAACCAAATGTACATAAGTGTGATAGAGATGAAACGGTCTCATTTAAAATAAAGTTGTTGTAAGTATATGACTATTTTTAATGACAACCCAATATTTTTATTAAAAAAAAATACTTTCGTTTTTTTGTACAAAACCTGCATTATAAAATTAGGACTTGTTTTTAAAGCAGTCATTTCGTAAAAATATGTAAATCTAATTTTATTAACTGAATCTAACAGATATTTAGGAGGAAAACTGTTTATACCGGATCGTATAGCAACGCGCAAACAACACTTATGTGATTTTGGCATAAGACTAATTATACATGAAGTTGCTACAAGGAGACGATTAATCCGATCCATAGTATACTTTGCTAATCACTTCGACACGCATAAAACAGTGATCCAATACTCTATCAAACGAATATAAGCTGATAATAACAACGTCCAGAAAAAATAAAGAAGTGCTGCCACTGGTTTAGTGTGCAGTGTACTACTCTTACACCCAATGCAACATGCAACAATAACCGGTGCAGGGTGCTCACTGAATGGGGAATACTAAAACCCAAAATGATCTAAACATTTAACTAAGTACATTTATTAATACACGGTATTACACCCTTTGTCCGATGAATGCCTAAAGGTGTGTCTCCTGCGCCTAAAAATAAAACATTGCAGTCTCCTGCTCTGCTTCCCCTTTTTAAACACGAACGAAACGCACAATTTCAATGTATGCAAATGAAATTGTGTTCCCCCCTCCCCTTTCTCCTCCCCGCAGGCGAACGCGGGGATGTTTTCTTGATATTGATAATGGATAAAATTTCCTAAAAAGTCGTCGTTCGTTCTAAAACAATTAATTGTCTTTTGTCTTTATAATTTATTGTTGATAACTTCTGCTGGAATATTTTTAACAATTACAGCGAGACTATATGTAGGTATCACAACATCTGATGGCGGCTACATGGGTATTTTCAGTTTCGATTGACTGATAACTTTTGTGTCGCTGTTGTCGGTCAGTTTGCTTAGTGGGAATTCAAAAACAGTTATCACCCCAACTATTTAGGTGTTAAAGTTGCCATAATTGGAATTCCACCATTTGTTTTTATATTCTATATGTGCTTTGTGATTTCTAGTTGGAATTCATATGATATGACGCCTAGACTGCTGGTTGGACTGGCTTATCGGTATAGATATCCTGAATGAGAGGAGCCTACAGATTACCCCTTTAGGTAGTAATTAGTCACTGAGCCAGAAGTCGTGTGACTTTTTCCTGTCCAGGATAAATGAGTATATGACGAGTACGATATTTTCGTTTTGTCTCGATGTGTGCCTAACAAACATGTTTACAGTTTTAGTAATGGCTTTTGCTTTGTTTCGCATGGTATGTTGTGTTATGGGCAAGGTATTTTACTGCTACAGAAAAATTACACAAAAAGTTTATCTTTAAAACGCGCCAGAGTAATCATTTCGCGGTCTTCTTTAAAGTGATCATAGAGCTCTCAAAAATAAACCTTTGTCAATAATAAAATTTTACATGACAATACTGGCTACGAATAAAAGAAAAAGTGTTGAAATTCAAATTTTTGCGCCCACTTGTCAACTATCAGATTTTATAAGGAAATTTTGTGGTGATTGCAAATATGCATTCTTGGTACTTATTACTGATGTTAGTATGTTTTACAAAATACGTTATCAGCAGGCCTCAGGAAGCGGAATATGCTAATGATAGGTAAGATGACCACATATTATTTCTTCATGTAGAGGGGCAATATTGTAGCAAACTATTTACACATTCCTTTATTTATATGAAACAGGTACATGTATGTACAAGTTTTTTTGACAACCTACAAAATTACTAGAATGAAGTAGCCTGTATGTAGAAATTGAGTTGAAAGATGTTTGTAATAAAAAGCCAATGACAACGTACCTCATAAATATATGAAAACTTAGGTCGTCACTTTTACTAAAAACAATCTCATAAAGATCATAAAATATTATGGGTGTCTATTAACAGTATATATAGCCATACCTTCAGCTTTGTTCAGTTTTCAGACTCGTAGACACTCAGGAATATTCCTAGTGCAGGAGTTGACTTTAAAAAGTTGTAGTTAAGATCACTCATAATATCGGTCTGATATTTTTAGCGATGTTGAAGAAACAGACGAAGAAGAAGACTCGGCAGCAGATGCATACTCGGCCGACGAGGAGGATTCTCGTCCCAACGATCAAGTGAGTTTGACACTATACTGAGGTAATTTTAGAATAAGAAATGTCGCCAACCTTATTTCACCACGTAGGACTCGTAAGAGCAGGCTCAAAGAGCAAACTACTCAAACAGAACTGGAAAGAAAAGGAAAACTTAAAATAAACCCTAAATTTATCAATCTGTCTGGTCAGTGTGGATTTGTAGTCTAAAGTCTCATTTCTAAAGAGAGACCTATATCCAGCACAGGACTGGTAAGGGCTATTGATTATGAAGGTTATATTACAGCAAAACAAAATCAATTACGGCAGGCGTTTGTGAGCGGACGTGTCACCTGATAATACAACTCGCGAATCACTAAGTATGTTGCCGCATTTCAGTCCCTCTTCCAGGTAGTTTAGGCTCAGTGAAAACGAAAAGACTGCTTAGCACCGATTTCAGTAAGGCCATCACTCCGGTAGAAACTGGCCCGTAAATGTGCCGAAGCTTGGCTCCTTCAAGTTAGCCCTTTATGTATAAATGTAATGAAAAGTAAATACCAAAAGTAAATATTTGTTTAGGAACCGGCTATTCAAGAAGAAGAAGTACCTCGAAGTCGACATTTACTAGACTTAACGAAGAGCAGATATTTGCAAAGCAACTTACCTGGCGAGCGCAGAGCTCGCCTGAAGGCTACTGAGACTGTAAGTAACTATTTTTAGTTGGGTTAGGTGTTTTCTATGTATATTAAGTATGTATTTAGAAAATATATAATTATATCAGTTGTTTGGTACCCCCTTTTTTTTATTACGTTTAGAAACCCCCCTCGGGCCTTCATCCCACCGGGGTTTGCGGCGGGGCGGTGTGTCGGAATCGAACCGACTATAACCACACGGTGTGCCACTCTGCGCCTGAGACGGGAGAGATCCGGGAACCGCTTTCTTACGCCATCCGGACCCCTCCCAGCGCTTGCCCGCACTGAAGCGGGCGCCGTCTGATGGTAAAAACTCTCAATTTAGGCGACGCACGGCACACGCGTAACGTCGCCCCCTCGCGGCTGTCCAGTGAAGCGGATGGGGGGGAAAAAACGGCCACACTCAGGGCGGCATGAGGCGCTGGTAGGCGCCCCTCCGCCGCCCGGTTCGCCGGCGGCGGATCGGGTCCGAGTGGAGATCGTCCTCCCGGGCCTTCTCCGCCGCCTCCTTCTGCGAGATGACTTCCTCGCAGAAGGTCGCGACCGCGGTAAAACTGCTCTCGCCGCCGGCCATGGAGCGCACGACGGCCGGCAGCGAGAGATCTCCTCCGATGACTGCAGTGAGGGCCCGACGCTGCGGCGCCCAAGCGGGGCACACCGCCAGCGTGTGCTGGGCCGAGTCCTCACTGCAGTCGCAGTGGTGGCAGGCGGGACTCAATTCCCTACGCGCGACCGAGTGCAGGTAATTCCCGAAGCAACCGTGCCCGGAAAGCACCTACGTCAGTCGGAAGGAAAGGGTCCCGTGCTGCCGCCCTGCCCACTCGAGGATGACCGGCTGGAGAGCCTCCTCGGTGGCGAAGCCAGCACGTGGAGCCTCCAGCCGCGAAGACCAACGAGCCATTGTGGCTCGACGGGCGGCTTCACGCCACTCGAGTACCTCTTCGGGCGGAGGGCGCATGCCACTCTCCGCCCGGAATTCAGCCACCCGTTGATAAACTTCGCCGAGCACTTCCGCCTCCAAATCCCACGGGGGTGTACCGGCCAAGGCGCACGCCGCCTCGGTCGACACCGTGCGGTATCCGTGTATGGCTCTGACCGCCAATACCCTCTGAGGGAGTTGTTTAGTACCCTTAATACAAGCTCAGCTTAGCTTGGGACTAGATGACATTGAATGTTAGATGTCCGAAAATATTTATTAATTTAAATAAAAAAATTTTCGCTGGTGTCCTTTATGAAAAAATGTAATACTCGTGGTAAAGGTAAAAATTTCCCTCCAACACAAAGGGAGAATCCTCCAACCAGGCGAGGTGATCATGCCAGGCGGGCCAATATATATAATGATACCTTATGCTTATATTAATAAAATAGAGCTTTATGATTATGTATTCACTTCGCAACTCGATGAGTAGGACTAAATTAGCAAACCTACTATTCATATTAATCAGAGAAACATATTTTAAAACTAATCCAGTTTGACTCACCACTCATATTTGGGACGAAAATGTACAGTTCTAAGTATTTCTTTCTTAGTGAATGTTGTAAATAAATAAGCCAAGTGTCTATAGACCAAAAATAACCTTACCAACCGTTATTATAGTTAAATATTTTCATGTCAGATCCTGGACAGTAGAGGTGAAAGGAGCCGAGAACTACACGATGAAGCAAATTTTGACGAGCAGCGTAAGTCATATCCAAAACGTCGTCAATTAAACAGGTATAATGACGCCAGTGATGAGCAACAAGAAATACAGCAACATTTAACTAATCATGAAGGCAGCAAATCTAGCCGCATGCAGCCTGAAGATGAGAACCAAGCTAATAAACGTACAATAGAATTTGAAACGACTGCTAATGAAGAAGAAGGAGATATGTTGTTCGCGAGGAACAGGGACCAAGTGAGCTATATCAATAAAAATGAAAATAATGCCAATGATGCTCCAAATTCAGTACAGCCAAGATATTTTAAACAATACTATAACACAATGCAAACAGACAAAGATATGATAGCTGAAAAAACTGAAGATGGAGCAAACTTCAAATTAAGAGATAGACGTGAAGTCAAAGAAGCCAATCAATCGGATAATTCTAATCTACCAAATACCGAAAATAAGCAAAGCAATGATAAACGAGACAGTGAAGATGAAGAATCCGCTATCAAACGACATATAAGAAAATTGTCTAGGACTGAATTAGATCAGCTTTTAAGCTCCTTGACAGAAGAGAAAAGAGAACTATTAAAGAAAATAATAGATGAGACTGAAGCTGGTGATAATGGGTATATTAATAAGAGAGAAATAACGAAAAAAGCTGGAGCTGTTGAAGAAAATAATTATATAGAAAATTGTCAGTCGGATTTAAGTAAAGTGCAAGGTGGTAGTCCGTCTTTAGACACTAAGACTGAAATTTCTTTATCCCAAACTACTGAGACAGAAAGTAGTAAGCCTGAAGTAGGAACTGATAGCTCTGAAACAACTCAAAAAATGGCAGACTTGAATTTTGCCTCTAATCAAAATGACGATAGTATTCAAAAAACACCTGATGGTAGTTTAAATACATTTTCACTCAAGATGGACTCCAAAGATACTGACATTTTAAGTAATGTTCAAGTAACATCTAAAACTGAAAATAAAAGGGAAATAAATTTGGAAGATTTAGAAGAGAGAGATGATTCTGCTGAAAGTAATAACATATTAGGGCAAGATTATTCAAATGATCAAGGATATTTTTGCTCTCAGGATGAATCCAATATTGATGATGAAAGTCAACCCCATTTAGATAAACATTATAAACGCGAAACATACTATGACAAACAATCTGAGCTATCCGACTCCATGAAATCTCTTGAAGAATCTTTTCCTAGCTCCAATGCGTATGAAGATTCAGAACCTTACTCAGGACCTTTAATAAGAGTAAAAAGGAAAAACTATGATCAAATTGTAAAAAAGAGAGCGGCTCGACTTCTGCCTGATGCTAAAGTTGCTTATTTTCCATATAAAGCTGAAAATGAAGACGAAGATAATGAAGAAGGCAATGAATTTGACGATGAAGGTTTTTATGATCGTACTTCTAATTTCGAAAACAGCAATAAAGCTGTAGAAGAAGACAAGGTCGACAATTCTATTCCGGCAAAAAGTGGCAGCACTGACAATTCCAAGTCATCAAACGAGAATTTAGAGAGTGATACTAGAAGTCTTGGATCAGATACGGACAGCGTATTATCTGGCGTGGAGGGTGTTGATGACAACCTCATGTATAATAGTGGAACTAGAAACAGGCGTACAGCAGAAGCAAATTCCAGTGACGGCACGCAAACTGAGGCAGAAAGTTCAACTTCGCTAATGCAAGACGAAGTTAAATCACCAGCAGAAAACTTCATTAATGTTCCACATTACCAAGAAAATGACGCTTTTGGACCTCTTCCAAGAAGCTATGACGGCGATTTAACCAGATACAAAAGAATAAGACGAGTTAAACAGTTCCACAATGCACAAGATGTAAATTCTAATATTTAAAATAGATGTTGTGTAATTTTTAAGTATTTTAAAATTTATTTGCTTAGAAGTACATTAGTTTATATTTAACTTTAATTTTGAACTCGTTTATAAGTTTCAGCAGGTACGGTTGTTTGAAACTAATCTTGCAGTATTATTGCCTTGTGAAGTTTGTTTCATAAGATTTCAATTAATATCCGTAGGACCGACGATACTTTTGTAAGAACTCTGTATTTTGTTGAACGAAATAAAAAAAATACTATTTCTATTGACCTTCAATTATTTTAATCTTCTCTTCTTACCAGAGGTATTGCACGTGAGGCTTGTAAGTGTCTTAGGAGCTTGTTAAAAAATATATGTTCTTATAATAGATACTTATGGCTAACAGCCTTATTCATAAACGTCGATTTAACTTTAGGCTAACTACGGGAAAGTCCTTATTACTGGTGCGTCCACACTCGTTGTCATGAACAGTGTTGCCAGATAGGGCTATTTAGCGCCAATGGGGCTATCTCCCTTACCGAGCGGCGATATTATTTTATCCGCTGGCTACAGATAACCGATTTGGCTATATTATTTATTTATATTTTATTATCAATTTTTCTATATAAAGGTTATGTTAAAAATTCCATAGATTCATAAATAATACTATCTTTAGAAATTCACTGTCTGTTAATTACAAAAAAATTAGAAGCTCAGGAATTTATTTAAACTTTCCCGCCTTAACTACCTGTGCGCCATGATGGGCTACCTCGGGGCTACACGAGCGCTCCGGCGAGGCGATTCGAGAAAAAAATATTCTGGTAACACTGGTCATGAAGATGCTTGCGTGCTTTGGTCGCCTTTATTCTAGCAATTAGTAATTAAAACTGAATTCATTCCACGATAATAAAGGAAATAATTACTAACACTCTTAACATCTACGAAGAACTTACTCTTAACTAAAAAAATTAAATGATAACAAATTCTTGGATAAAAATCAAGTAATGAAAGTAGGCTTCGGTTTTATATAATTTTTACATTCATTATACTGTTATTTTTTTATTTGACTTATCTACATTAAGAAATTACCTATCAACATCGCAGAATTTTAATCACATTGTTAATTAGTCGATCTATTTTTATAAAACAGTATTATTATCAGCAATCTGTGAATGTAAGAGTAACAGATAAAAGATAACCTATTTATAAGTTATTTATATGAGCCTACCAAAGTGGCTACTCTGACTGATGTAAAACATGAGCAAAATCCAAGAGTAGTAGTGGTAGTCATCATACTCATTGCAAATGCAGACATTGCAACAATACGGCATGGTGACCACTATGGCCACCTATTGAGATGTGTCTATACCATTGGACTTACAGTTCTTCAAAACACGTCTAGTTGATGCTGTAGAGGTTGGTTTCACTTACAAGACTGCAAAACCCTCGCCATTAGATTATTCTACTTTTTCATTGGGAAGTCCTAAACACGGGCACAAAGAAATTACGTAATACGTCAATTGTTTGTGATTATGTGTTTAGACCATATTCACACCAATCATCAACATTTCATGAAGTAACTAGTTTTCAGGGTATATTAAAACATATTCATATTATATAAAATTTTATTGCATGGCAATGTTTGACAAAATAAAATAATAAAATTGTTTGATTAACAAATTATTACGCTACGCATATAATAAAACATGTTAATCGTATTAAGACTAGCAGTTAGCTTGCATGTTATAGGTAAGTATAGTAAATATAACATTCAAAGTATAAACTCAAAAAGCTTCATAAAATAAGGTATATAATAATATTATGTTAGCCTGTTATAGGCTTAAGACGTGTCTGGGTAACAATGATTATTTGATTTATCACTGCTGCGTTACTTTTGTAGCATAAAATTTGTGTTCACGAGAATCACGTGTGTGTTTAAAAGGGGCTCGTCCTGTCTCAATCAACGAAGCAGGGCAAGTGCCGTGAACATGCGAAGTAAACTCGCGCTTATAGCTTGTATTGCCATCGCCTAGTACAAAATGCGAAGTATTTCCATGACGTGAAACCCGCTCCACACGGTCTACACGGTCACTTCGTTCTGAGCGATCGACTCTCTGAACTTGTTCGGATCTCGAAAAGTTGCCATATGAACGTGCCTCCGAATGGCCATAAAACTCACCACCAACTTTCAGATTGTCTCTGACAACTCTTGGTTGACGGTCCACTACCATTGTAGATTGCCCATCTCTTCTAGTTTGATTACGATGACTATCAGCACTTTCGTGTTGTGAAATAACACCTATGTTATCCCTTGTTGAGCGATGCATCGAACTAATACTTTTCCTGTCTGTGCTATGGGTAGAGTTACTTATATATTCACCTCGTTCCGAAAGATTGCCGATGCTCTTCCTTTGAGCAGCTGCTGTAGAGCTAATGGAATGATGAGCTTCTGTTGTAGATTGTACTCCTCGGCGATGTAAAATTGAGTTTGTGGAAGAAGAATCAGAAGCGAGGTCAGATGTTCGTTTGTGATGTCCACTACGTGGGGTGTTATAAGCAACAACGTTTGCCGTATCACCACCGCCATGCATAGCCCTTTGGAACTCAATACTAGTGTTTGTAACATTATCACTCAGCTGACTCCTGTTTACTGAATGTGTCGATCTAGAAGTATGTTGTTCAACGTGGCTACTGTGTAAAGCCGAGTTAACATTCCTTTGAATATAACTCTCTGTCATAGAGCCTTGATTTATTGACGATCTTCCGGATTGATCAGTTGTTGTAGTTCTCTGAATAGTATCGCCACCGACTTCTCTAACTATATGATGACCATCCGAAACAATGTCTTGTGCAGGTCCAGTGAAGTTTTGATTTGATTGAGTTTTAGAAATAATTGTTCCTCCCGTGCTTTTTTGAGTATGACCTTGCGAAACAATAGTGTGACGTTGATTGGAATTTAAGGTTTGGCTAGAAGTTGAAGATGTAACTTCCGAGGAGTGTATTCTCTTTGCATTATCAGTATATTCTTGTGTCGAACGGGAATTTTGTTGATCTGATTTTGTTATTCCTTTAGATCCCTGAATTGTATTGATAATATCTTGATTGGCTGATGACGTAACTTGTTCAATTCTCTGAGTAGAATCACCTCCAACCTGGCGAGGACGATGTGAACGTTCATCAGTATCTCTGTTCGGAGATGACCGCTGGGGTGTAAATCTTCCTGAATCACCACCGTTTACGTCTACTTCCACGTTTCTAGTGACCATAACCCACTTTCCACCTCTAAGTTTCTTTTCTGTAATTTGCTTTGTAGTTTTCGTAGTCGTGGATGTCACAGTTTTTATATGTTTTGTATCGCTTTTGTTTACAGTGTTCTTGTCTGTACTACTTCTAGATACTGAACGGTCAGTTATGTTTATCGTTTTGTTGCGATCGTTGCGATCTATTACGTCGTGTTTCGCAACTCGATCTATATTTTTGTGTGAATCACTACGGTCGACGACATCTTTTGATGTGGTATGTTTAACATGAGTACCAGATTGTGTATGCGACGATGTGGAATGATCAACATTGCTGTAGGATTGCCTCAAATGACTTTCGGTGTGAGAAGTTCGGTCGTCATGGTGTACTTTAGTATCATGGCGAGATGTAGTTTGAGATACAGTATCATAATCGTCATGGCCCAGAACGGTTTTACTTTCGAATGATCTTTTTGTTACTTCATTTGTTTTGGATGTATCATGAATAATCGTTTCCCCGTTTACATTTCTGATATTATCTCTTGGTTTTATTTGGTCCGATTTTTCTGCTGGACTCCATTTCTGTGGACCTGGACGTTCAAATTCTCCTTCAGGTTTCAAATTGTCCTTTGGACGGATTTGATTTGGAATCTCACCCGGAACCCACTTAATTGAAGTACGCTTATCCATGTCACCTTCAGGATACAAATTATCTTTTGGCTTAATGGGACTTCTTTGGTCCCCAGTCTGCCATTTTGTCCTTGTTGGATAGTTTATATCACCTTCCGTTTTTAAATTGTCTTTAGGTCGAACCTGGGATGGTGTGTCACCTGGAGACCATTTAGTTGTTGTTCGTGATGCCATCTCTCCCTCAGGATATAAGTTATCTTTTGGACGGACCTGAGCAGGAGTTTCTCCTGGCTGCCATTGACCCTTTGGTCTATGTGTGAAACTGCCTTCAGGGTGTAAGTTATCCTTAGGTTTTATTTGCTGTGGTCTCTCCGTTGGTGACCATTTCGATTTTGAAGGCCTATCAAAATCACCTTCTGGTTTTAAATTATCTTTTGGTCGAACCTGATCGGGTGTTTCACCTGGGACCCATTTGTTTGGTGTACGTGAATCCATGCTACCCTCAGGTCTTAAGTTATCTTTAGGACGTACCGGAGTCGAAGCATCTCCTGGTTGCCATTGCGTCTTCGGCTTGTCAGTAAATTTACCTTCCGGGTATAAATTATCTTTAGGTCTAACTTGATCAGGTCTGTCTCCTGGCTGCCACTGAGTTTTGGGTCTGTCAGTAAATGCACCCTCAGGGTATAAATTGTCTTTTGGTTTTATCTGATCAGGTCTCTCTCCAGGCTGCCATTGAGTTTTTGGTCTATCGGTAAATTGGCCACCTTCAGGATATAAATTATCTTTTGGTCTAACTTGTTCAGGCCTATCTGTCGAGGTCCATGTTGGCCTCGAAGGCTTTTCAAACTCATCCTCAGGTTTCAAATTATCCTTGGGGTGAATTTGTTCTAATGTGTCTCCAGGCTGCCTGTAATTTTTAGGACGACCAACAAAAGGTCCTTCAGGTTGTAAGTGGTCCGGTCGGTCAATATATTCGGGACGCTCCGGAGTTCCCCATTTTGGTCTTGAAGGTCTATTAAATTCACTCTCTGGTTTCAAATTGTCAGTTTCTTTACGAGGTGTATGTTTATCAACAGTTTCTGGTTCTCGTTGAGGTTTCCTTTCAAAATCTTCTGGCTTTAAGTTGTCGTTAGGGTATACTATAGCTAATCTTTCACCTCTTGTTACTTTATAATCATCTCTACGAGTGTGGTCTTCAAATACTCCCTCGATTTTTAGATTATCTTCCCTGCGAGTTAATTTTACTCTCTGACCTTTTACTACTCTGTACGTATCAGATGAACGTGTGTTTTCCATTTTGCCTTCCATTCTTAGATTATCTTCATGTTTCACAATAGCAGCTCGTTCACCTACAACTTTTGTGTAATCGTTTCTTTGTGTCATATCTATAAATTCACCTTCTATCTTTAAGTTATCTTCTCGCCTAATTATATCTAGACGTTCTAGTTTTTGTCTCTGTCGCACATCAAGATCTCGTTCAATAGTAATGTTGTCCACTTGCTTAAACGGTTTACGCCTTTCCGCTGGCTGGGAAGGTATAATTTCAGGTTTATAAAATTTACCATCAGGCTTTAGATTATCTTGTGGTTTAATAACAGGTGCTCTTTCACCTTTAGTAGCACTGTAGTCGTTTCGAACTTCGAGATCGATAAATTCACCTTCAGTTCTTAAATTATCTTCATGCCTCTGTATGACAACTTTTTCTGTCTTTTCTATACGCTTATAATCGTCTCTAGAGCGATGAACATCAATGACTCCTTCCATTCTAAGGTGGTCTTCATGTTTGATGATGTCCATGCGGTCACCACGTGTTGCTGTATAGTCAGTCCTTCTTATGACTTCCATGTCTCCTTCTGGTTTCAAGTTATCTTCTGGCTTCTTCTGAACAGGTCTTTCTCCAACAACATGTTTTGGTTTTTCAGGACGATCAAATACACCCTCTGGCTTGAGGTTATCTTGAGGCTTTTTCGGTGTTTGGCGTTCCGCTGGTTGCCACTCTTCTTGTTTAGGCTTCTCAAATTCACCTTCAGGTTTCAAGTTATCTTTAGGTTTCTTTTGTACTGGTCGTTCAGCAGGGCGCCACTCATCATGCTTAGGTTTTTCAAATTCACCTTCTGGTCGCAGATTATCTTGAGGTTTTTTAGGTGTCTGCCTTTCAGCTGGACGCCAATGATCATGCTTGGGTTGTTCAAAATCACCTTCAGGCTTAAGATTGTCTTTCGGCTTCTTTTGAGTAGGCCGTTCAGCTGGTCGCCACTCTTCTTTGTCAGGTGTCTCAAATTGACCTTCTGGTTTTAAGTTATCTTTTGGCTTTTTAGGAGTTTCCCTCTCAGCTGGACGCCATTCATCTTGTTTAGGTTGCTCGAATTTACCTTCAGGTTTGAGGTTGTCCTGGGGTTTCTTTTGTATTGGTCGCTCAGCAGGACGCCAATGCTCCTTTTCAGGAGTTTCAAATTCACCTTCAGGTTTCAAGTTATCTTTCGGCTTCTTAGGAGTTTGTCTTTCAGCGGGGCGCCACTCGTCGTGTTTCGGTTGTTCAAAGTCTCCTTCTGGCTTCAAATTATCTTGAGGTTTCTTTTGAGTCGGTCTTTCTGCAGGACGCCACTTCTCTGGTTGAGGTGTTTCAAATTCACCTTCAGGCCTTAAATTATCTTTAGGTTTTTTGGGTGTCTGCCTTTCAGCCGGACGCCATTCGTCTTGTTTAGGTTGTTGAAAATCACCTTCAGGCCTAAGATTATCTTGAGGTTTTTTCTGAATAGGTCGCTCAGCAGGACGCCATTGTTCTTTATCCGGGGTTTCGAATTCACCTTCTGGTTTTAAGTTATCTTTAGGCTTTTTAGGAGTTTGCCGTTCCGCAGGACGCCATTCTTCATGTTTTAGCTGTTCAAATTCCCCTTCAGGCTTAAGATTATCTTTTGGTTTCTTTTGAGTCGGTCGCTCAGCTGGACGCCATGTTTCTTTATCAGGAGTTTCGAATTCACCTTCAGGTTTAAGGTTGTCTTTTGGTTTCTTAGGTGTTTGTCTTTCAGCAGGGCGCCATTCATCATGCTTCGGTTGTTCGAATTCTCCTTCAGGCTTTAGATTATCTATGGGTTTCTTTTGGATTGGTCTCTCTGCAGGACGCCACTCGTCATGTTTTGGTTGCTCAAAGTCACCTTCGGGTTTCAAATTATCTTTGGGTTTTTTAGCGGTCTGTCTCTCTGCAGGTTGCCATTCTTCATGTTTTGGTTGTTCGAATTCACCCTCAGGTCTTAAATTGTCTTTTGGCTTATTAGGTTTTTGTCTCTCTGCAGGACGCCATTCATCTTGTTTAGGTTGTTCGAATTCTCCTTCGGGCTTAAGGTTATCTTGAGGTTTTTTCTGAATAGGTCGCTCAGCAGGACGCCACTGTTCTTTATCCGGAGTTTCGAATTCGCCTTCTGGTTTTAAGTTATCTTTAGGTTTTTTAGGAGTTTGCCGTTCCGCAGGACGCCACTCTTCGTGTTTTGGTTGTTCGAATTCCCCTTCAGGTTTAAGATTATCTTTTGGTTTCTTTTGAGTCGGTCGCTCAGCTGGACGCCATGTTTCTTTATCAGGAGTTTCGAATTCACCTTCAGGTTTAAGGTTGTCTTTTGGTCTCTTAGGTGTTTGTCTTTCAGCAGGACGCCATTCATCATGCTTCGGTTGCTCGAAATCTCCCTCCGGCCTTAGATTATCTTGAGGTTTTTTCTGTATTGGTCTCTCTGCCGGCCGCCACTCTTCATGCTTAGGTTGTTCAAAGTCACCCTCAGGTCGAAGATTGTCTCTTGGCTTCATTTGAGTCGGTCGTTCAGCTGGACGCCATTCGTCTTGTTTAGGTTGCTCAAATTCACCTTCAGGTCTAAGGTTATCTTGAGGTTTCTTTTGAACTGGGCGGTCAGCTGGACGCCAACGCTCTTTTTCGGGAGTTTCGAATTCACCTTCGGGTTTTAAGTTATCTTTAGGCTTTTTAGGAGTTTGCCGCTCCGCAGGGCGCCACTCTTCATGTTTTGGTTGTTCGAATTCCCCTTCAGGCTTAAGATTATCTTTTGGTTTCTTTTGAGTAGGTCGCTCAGCTGGACGCCATGTTTCTTTATCTGGAGTTTCGAATTCCCCTTCAGGTTTAAGGTTGTCTTTTGGTTTCTTAGGTGTTTGTCTTTCTGCAGGACGCCATTCATCATGCTTCGGTTGTTCGAAATCTCCCTCCGGCCTTAGATTATCTTGAGGTTTTTTCTGTATTGGTCTCTCTGCCGGACGCCACTCTTCATGTCTTGGTTGTTCAAAATCACCCTCTGGTTTCAAATTATCTTTTGGCTTCTTAGCAGTCTGTCTTTCTGCTGGACGCCATTCATCTTGTTTGGGTTGCTCAAAGTCACCTTCAGGTCTAAGGTTATCTTGAGGTTTCTTTTGAACTGGGCGTTCAGCTGGACGCCAGCGCTCTTTTTCGGGAGTTTCGAATTCACCTTCGGGTTTTAAGTTATCTTTAGGCTTTTTAGGAGTTTGCCGTTCCGCAGGACGCCATTCTTCATATTTTGGCTGTTCAAATTCCCCTTCAGGCTTAAGATTATCTTTTGGTTTCTTTTGAGTCGGTCGCTCAGCTGGACGCCATGTTTCTTTGTCTGGAGTTTCGAATTCACCTTCAGGTTTAAGGTTATCTTTTGGTTTCTGAGGTGTTTGTCTTTCAGCAGGACGCCATTCATCATGCTTCGGCTGTTCGAAATCTCCCTCCGGCCTTAGATTATCTTGAGGTTTTTTCTGTATTGGTCTCTCTGCCGGTCGCCACTCTTCATGTCTTGGTTGTTCAAAATCACCCTCTGGTTTCAAATTATCTTGAGGCTTCTTAGCAGTCTGTCTTTCTGCTGGACGCCATTCGTCTTGTTTAGGTTGCTCGAAGTCACCTTCAGGTCTAAGGTTATCTTGAGGTTTCTTTTGAACTGGGCGCTCAGCTGGACGCCAACGCTCTTTTTCGGGAGTTTCGAATTCGCCTTCTGGTTTTAAGTTATCTTTAGGTTTTTTAGGAGTTTGCCGTTCCGCAGGACGCCACTCTTCGTGTTTTGGTTGTTCGAATTCCCCTTCAGGTTTAAGATTATCTTTTGGTTTCTTTTGAGTCGGTCGCTCAGCTGGACGCCATGTTTCTTTATCAGGAGTTTCGAATTCACCTTCAGGTTTAAGGTTGTCTTTTGGTCTCTTAGGTGTTTGTCTTTCAGCAGGACGCCATTCATCATGCTTCGGCTGTTCGAAATCTCCCTCCGGCCTTAGATTATCTTGAGGTTTTTTCTGTATTGGTCTCTCTGCCGGACGCCACTCTTCATGTCTTGGTTGTTCAAAATCACCCTCTGGTTTCAAATTATCTTTTGGCTTCTTAGCAGTCTGTCTTTCTGCTGGACGCCATTCATCTTGTTTAGGCTGCTCAAAATCACCTTCAGGTCTAAGGTTATCTTGAGGTTTCTTTTGAGTTGGGCGCTCAGCTGGACGCCACTGCTCTTTATCCGGTGTTTCAAAATCTCCTTCAGGTTTCAAGTTATCTTTTGGTTTTTTCGGTGTCTGTCTCTCAGCGGGACGCCACTCTTCTTGCTTGGGTTGTTCAAAGTCACCCTCAGGTCGAAGATTGTCTCTTGGTTTCATTTGAGTCGGTCGTTCAGCTGGACGCCATTCTTCTTTTTCGGGAGTTTCAAAATCACCTTCAGTCTTCAAGTTATCTTTTGGCTTCTTAGGTGTCTGTCTCTCAGCAGGACGCCACTCTTCATGCTTAGGTTGTTCAAAGTCGCCTTCTGGTTTTAAATTATCAACTGGTTTCTTTTGTTTAGGTCTTTCTGTAAGTTTCGGTTGATATGTATCGTTAGACACCGTATGACTATCAAAAGTACCTTCCATATGCAAATTGTCTTTTCTTATAATACGCTGTTGTCTGACGTCAGTCTCTTCGTATGTCCTATACTCTTCTTGTGTTGTTGTTATTTTCTCTAACTCTTCTGTAGAATAAAACTTCTCGAAATCTTCTTTAGTCCATGTTCGGCGTCTTTTTGGACGTTCAACAGGCGTATTTTTTTCAGTGAAATCTGTTTGATTGGAAGTTATGAATTCTATTTCACCTTCGCGAATTAAATTATCTGTTTTCCGGGTGATAATCTGAGTTCTTTCAACCGTGTCAGAATAATCAATAAACTCAGATTTTGAGGTTGTATCTGTAGTCATATCTCCTTCAATTTTCGTCCATGTATTGCGCCGTACTGGTTTAGGCCTCTCAACTGGTTTCACAGTATACTCGGTTCGCGATGTTGTTGTATCTAAAATATAAAATAGGGAACTTAGTATTTATAAATATTAACTGAATAGTTGAACGTGGACATCAGGTAGTCATGAAACATTAACTTTTCAAGATTTTTTCACAATAATAGCAGTAGATCTTGAACTGAATTAACTTACCAGTAAACTCTCCTTCTGTGATAATGTTATCTGTACGACGAACAATTTCAGCTCTTTCGCCGGTTACCACTTTGTAATCTTCCATTATAGTCCGTGTAGTTGTAAATTCGCCCTCAGGTTGTAAATTATCTTTTGGTTTTTTCACTATTGCCTTTTCTGCTGGTCTAAATTCTTCAGGCTCTCTTTGGGCAAAATCACCTTCCGGTTTCAAGTTATCGACAGGTCGTTTTTGTTGTGGTCTTTCTGCCGGTTTCCATTCATCTTTCTTGGGTGAAGTAAATTCTCCTTCAGGCTTAAGATTATCTTCAGGACGTCGAACAGGTTCTCTTTCACCAGGCTGCCATTTCACAGGTTTTCTGCTTTCAAATTCACCTTCAGGTTTTAAGTTATCCTGTGGTTTTTTTTGCTTAGGTCTTTCAGCTGGTTGCCAGCGCTCTTTATCCGGCGTCGTAAATTCACCTTCAGGCTTCAGATTATCTTCAGGCTTCTTAGGCTTCTGGCGCTCGGCGGGCTGCCATTGCTGCTTATCTGGAGTTGTAAACTGGCCCTCAGGTCTCAAATTATCCTCAGGTTTTCTCACTGGAGCTCTGTCACCAGGACGCCATTCTTCCGGACGACGTTTTTCAAAATCGCCTTCAGGCCTTAAGTTATCCTCGGGGCGACGCACAGGTGCCCTGTCACCAGGTTGCCATTCATCAGGTCTGCGTTTTACAAAATCACCCTCAGGATGCAAGTTATCCTCCGGCTTTTTAGGTTTTTGGCGCTCGGCAGGTCTCCAAGTCTCTTTTTCGGGCGTACTGAATTCTCCTTCAGGCTTTAAATTATCTTCTGGACGTCGAACAGTTGCACGATCTCCAGGACGCCACTCTTCAGGACGACGCTTTTCAAAATCACCCTCTGGCCTCAAGTTATCCTCAGGTTTGCGTGTAGGAGCCCTATCCCCTGGTCGCCAATCCTCAGGTTGACGTTTCTCAAATTCTCCCTCAGGTTTTAAATTGTCTTCAGGTTTTTTTGGTTTTTCACGTTCAGCCGGTCTCCAAGATTCCTTTTCTGGTGTAGTAAATTCACCCTCTGGCCTCAAGTTATCATTTGGTCTTCGCACAGGTGCACGGTCACCGGGGCGCCATTCATCAGGTGCATATCTTACAAAATCTCCTTCGGGTTTTAAATTATCTTCGGGTTTTTTTACGGGAGCTCTTTCACCCGGGCGCCATTTTTCAGGTTCTCTTTTCTGGAAGTCTCCTTCGGGCTTAAGGTTATCTTCTGGTTTTATTTGTTTGGGCCGTTCAGCTGGTTTCCATTGAGGACGTTCTGGTTCCTGGAAATCACCTTCTAGGCGAAGGTGGTCCTCATGATGAACAGCAGTAGTACGGCTCACGTGTTTCTCATCGTAGTCACGCTTGTATGCGGAGACCACGCTCGTTGTGTGCTCCACATCAAACAATGGCTCCGGGACATCGTTGTGTGGGCAACGGTGACGCCTGCAAACAAAAGACCATTATAAGCTACTATAAAATATATAACATAACGAAAGATACACTTTAAGTAATATCAATAGCTTTTGCAATTTCGTACCTTTTGATACGATATGGATGGAGAAACAAAGGGAATCTTCGGGGCTGTGGCAAAGGAGGTAGTGTCAGTGAATTGGCCATCACACGCGTCCATTGCGCTCATTCCCATTCTACGTACAAGCCACTAAACAATAGCACTTTGTGCACTGTACATCTGAATAGAAACATGCAATGTACGCTAAGCACCTAAAGCGTACAATATGTGTTTCTATTTTGATTTTCATAAAGACGTTCAGAAATTGAATAATATTTAATTTACAATTATTTTATTTGATTTGCAATTATTTTTACTTTGATAATACTATGTTTTCAGGGCAAAATCTCAAGTAAGTTTCGCTATCAATCACTAAAGGATATGTAAACACGGTACAAAAAATGAGAACGAAGTAAGTTTTACGGCACGAACATTATATTCATTTTAGAATAAAACTTTTATTAATATGTTATTAAAGTGCTAGTACTTTTTACTTCATTCAGCACATTTCAATCGAAATCTTTCTTCTTCGAATATTTTCTTTAAAGGTGAGTATATTAAAGTGGCACAGCGGCGTTTTAGTAGCAGGGTAGTATCCGGCGATCTAGATACGTCAAGCTTGCCCCGAGAACTGCCGCACCGTGCCGTACCATGAAACTGAAAAGGCTTCTCATATCAACAAGTACGTATATTCAACAATTAGTCGTTCCAATACGAAACTATCATTTTAGAAATCTGGGTGACCTAGATATTGATTATTATCTAAGTACAATCATGTCCCCCAGGACATGATTGTACCTATTTGTTCAAATGTGACCTCAAGAATACCAGTGTAATTGAATCGTTGAAGTAATTGGGGTTACTACCTCAATAGCTTATTATTAATAGTGTATTATTTGTTTTCATTTCCCTTTTTACATTCATATATAGGATAAGATTTGATAGTTCGTGACAACGAACTACCGACCGAGTTACGAGTTGCTACAGTAACGGCATGGCGGCGATCGAACTTTGCGTGATGGTCTAAGCCAACTATTGCAGACACACGGCCTATAAACACATACCTCCCCCTTTCATTAAATAGACAATATAGATGTTCTCTCTTAAGAAAAGCCCTATCTATTAACGTGATATGATGACAACCTACTTCATCTATATCCATGTATTTAGAGGGATAGATGTAACTTTTAATGTACCATCAATCAACAGCGTAAACAATGAACAGTATGTTGTTATTTTTTAAATAACTGGAAGGACCTTTTTTTAATAATACCTACTCAAATCCTTTTCCTGCATTTTTTTTCTATCATAATGTTATTCTTAAAATATGAATGTATTATAATTAAGGTAGTCCCTGTAACTCATATGTTCAGTATTCCAGGCCCTGAATCAGCAATTCAGCGTAGGTATGAATCAGCATTTTAATATTTGAGCACTTTACAGGTCTTTCACTCATCATTTACGACCAAATGGCTAAATGTCGTTAATATAATGAATTATGGACAGCTTTGTCTGAAACTTCCCCATGAAACATGTACATATGAGAATATATATTTATGAGAAATCAAAATGAAACAATATTTACATTCAGACAACGCAAAGCTGGGTGCATGCAATGTGTGGGTGGTTGTAATGCACCAGAGGCTGTCCAGATATAGAAATGAGCCAATTACTCAACGAACCAGCTTTGCAAATCGCGGCCCTCTACACTTGCAGTCGGAGAGCCTCGTAACACGAAGCCATTAACCCTTTAGCAATTAAAGATATTCTGTACATACATACTTTATGTAACGGGATCAAACAAAGAACTTTACTTTATATTATTCCATAAATAAAATGAGGCCCAATGTTAAATGATTATTATTAAACTTCAAAAACGGAAGAACATACAATTTTCGTAGTCAGAAAAATAAGATTGACAGTGTGTCGGCGAAGATCAAACAGATTTATTATTTAGTCGCTGTGATCTAGTTTACGGTCGCCTAGCGATGGGACCCAAACATGTTCTAATCCATTTATTACTCCAAATGCTTCGATCAATATCCTGTCTTAAAAAGGTCACCCGGTGTAATAACCTAGTGTAATAGTCTCCTACAAGAAAATCAATTCTTACATATCATTTAATGAAACATAAAATTAGACCACCTTTAAATAGAAATTTGACAATCTTGTACAATGTTTATCTTTATAACTTATACATTGAGTTAGTCAATCATTAGGAACAGAGTACACATTGTTACTTACATATTGTGTTATATATTCCATTAACTAATTCATAGCCACACACACAGCGAATAGATTTACCACAAAACTACATTAGCAAATCACGATCAAATAGACTAACATGAGGTTACATATCGCGAAACAAAACTGATACTGATGGTAAAGAATATCCCAAAAGATATTTTGTAACAGATAACAATAGTTATTACACGTTTGGTTGATATGCGATGGCTGAACAGTAGAGCGATGCGTGTCGATCATCGCTTATCGCATAGCCAGGTTTAACACATTCACATTAGAACACTACTTATAATACATACATACTACAAGCTAAGAATGAGACCATGTTATTAATTATACCAATCAAATAAGGTATTAATTAAAAAAAATTGAGTCATAGTTACGCGAAGAACTCAAAGTTTAATAGCTAGTTTTAAAAAGTAGCCTTTAAAATATTATGACTATGAAAAAATGCAGTACCTATGTAAGGTTAAATGTAATAACTTTAAATTGGATAACAAAACAAGTAATGATTTATTTTAAAAAAACCGTGATATACGTATAATTCTTTTTAATTATTAGACACTGGGTACGTAAAAATTAAGAAAATAATTAATTTTGATGTACCTGCACTTGGCCAGCGTGGGGACGTATGGCCTTAACCCTCTCCTGAGAGGAGACCCGAGCCCAGCAGTGGGACATTATGGGGTGTTGATTGATTGACAATGTCACTCTCACGACTCAGACGAATCTATTGACATTACTTACATAAAAATACGACAAGCCGTTTAGGCTCTAGGGCGTGGAATGTATGTATGTGTGTGTACATACATAATGTACACACACATACATACATTCATACACTTGAAAAACATAACTCTCCTTCTTTTGCAGTCGGGTAAAAAGGGAAAAGAGATGATGTTCTTAAGTTAAAACTTTTCGAATTCAGTTCACCCTTAGAATTGCGGAGGTACGACGCCACTCGCTACGTGCAAAAACTTATATGCAGATAAAAACGGTTGCACTAACAGCTGACCCCAAATCAGGAAGAAGACATCTAGGAATAATAGACACTAGGAAGAAGAGGATCTTTATTTGAAACGTTTTAATTAAGACTCCTATCAAAATAAAATAACCTAAATCGAAATCCGTTCATTCTTTAACAAATACACAGATTGAACTGTTAGACTTGAGTCCTGAATACCGAATACTGGTTTTAATTTAGCTAAACATTAAATTAGTTACATGTCTAATCTTCGGAATAAATATCAGACCTCCAAACTAAACCACGCACGTAAGGCTAATTAAATCAAAGTTAGTAAATAAAAACGATCATGAAATTATAAACAAAGTTAACATAAAGTAAATGTGATTACACAAAAAGTTAAAAATATTTTTGTGTCTTTGATCATTGTTTGGAATACTTTCTATTTCTTTATCTTTACGTAGATACAGCTAGCAAAGTCAAAAGTTAAATGTGGTAAATTCATACTACACTTCAACATATTGACTGCCTCGGTGGTGTAGTGGTAGCGTGTCTGCTGTGCTGGAGGTCTTAAGTTCGGTTCCTGTTTGTATGATCTGCAAATATTTGTTTCGGAGTTTGCGTATTTTCTATGTATAATAAGTATGTATTTACAAAAAAAAGTATGTATGTATTTATATCAGTTGTCTAGTACCCATAGTACAAGCTCTGATTAGTTTGGGACCGGATTGCGTTGTGAGTTAGATGTCCAAAATATTATTATTATTATATTCAAACTACACTTGAACAAGAGTTCTGCTATTCAGTTTCACACCAAAC
Organism: Hyphantria cunea; assembly: GCA_003709505.1. NCBI lineage: Eukaryota > Metazoa > Arthropoda > Insecta > Lepidoptera > Erebidae > Hyphantria > Hyphantria cunea. The sequence goes on along the minus strand of PKRV01000143.1, from coordinate 1,469,632 downwards.
ACTAGTCATTGTTATCTTTAACAATTACTTATAACAATCAGCAGCATACCCATATAAAGATTCAGGAAATCCTCTCAAATAATTACAAATAAAATGAATAATTACATCACCGTCTGGGTAACTTCTGTATATGACTTACTGTTACCTTCGAACAGCTGTTTAATATTCCAAATTTTATGAAATTATTTTCAAGCTATTTCGAGGTAGAGGGTAACTTCATCTGTTGACAATAAATAATGTATTTTTATCCTTAAAATGAAATAAGGTCACGAAATTATTAATACAAACCGCAATGAATGAGACTGAATCAATGGCAATGAAGGGTACGGAGAAAAAGACCCTGACACAAGTACATAAAAATATGCATGACTTCACCATTGCTCATAAGTAAACAAGTTGTTGATTCTATTTATGGTTATTCTGTAAACGATTATTGTAAATGCTTTACAAACATTTTTACATTTATTTCATTGCAAACATCTTCTTAATATGTATTTGGGTATTACGATTATGACAGAGTTCTAACTAATTAACAATTTGAATCAAAATATTTGGCAGTTAAACGCTAAGTCTTCCTTTCGATTTACATTCATTGGCATCGTTCATCCTTCTAGCTTTTTACTAGTACAAAATTGGTACTAGATACAAAATTTAATAACATATACAAGTATATGCCTAATAAATCCAGCTGGCAGGATAAAAAGTATAAAAAACACATTCTATGAATGGCCAAACTAGCATCTTATAGCCTGAAACCATGGAATATCAACATAATAATATTACATGTACAACTCGTTTTAATATCAAAGCTCTGTTTCTTGTTTTACAACCCACTCTTTAAAAATTCTACTCTTGTACTATTCCTTCATATACTATCTACTTTATATTAAAACACGGCAGGTGTATCATTGCATAGCAAAGGAGTAAAGTGAAAGCTCTATTAAAACTTACGCATTGACAAATAATACTTATCCATTATTGAGGGCGCAGATATTATCAACATGTTGGTATTCTAGCCGCGAACGATGTTTTTTGTTACTTATAACTTAAAACATTGCATAGTGTTTTAAATAATGTATATCGAATGTCGAATATAATTCAAATTACGTTTCAGCTGCTGTAGTTGCCAATTTTAACTATGAGAATACACTAGTCAATGACCAATAGTTTTAAAAGTGTTTTAGACAAAAGATACAAGCAAATTATTTTGTTAAAAAAACTATATCTATCACTGTAAACTAACTACATTTAATGCTATTCGATTTTTTTTTATTTACAACAGTAATGCGCGTGTTGTCTATGGAGTGTTCAATTGATATCCGTTAAAAAGAGCAACAAACGGCAAGTTATGTAGGGCTTTGAAAGTCTACAATGAGTTTCTATCGATTTAAAGTTAAAGGACTACTTCTGTAGCCTGCTAATGTGCAGTTTAACTTACAGATGCACATATGTTAAAGTCCTGAGTCACTTGAAGAGCATAAGTGTCAGATGACGGAGTTGGTGCCTCCGCGCCGGTTGCTATATCGGGACGATTACTCAAGCATTCGTATGTGCAATACCACTTTAACAGGCACGCTTGTTCTAAGCTCTGACTAACGGGTTCTTTTGAGAAACAATTCCTTGTAAAATGAGTGAGATTTTTAATTAGTATAGTATTCATGCTCTTACTATGAGAGCAATAAAAATTGTTTTTCTGGCTCATTTGAATAATATTTATACATATTACTCATATGGGTTTATGTCGCTCGTATACTCGATGTAGTATGTAACTGCCTCGGTGGCGTAGTGGTAGCCTATGCGACTGCTGTGCTAGAGGTCTCGGGTTCGATTCCTGAGTCGGTCCAAATGTTTGTATGATTTGCAAATATTTGTTTCGGAGTTTGGTGTTTTCTTTGTATAATATGTATGTATTTACAAAAAAAAACTATATATGTATTAATATCAGTTGTCTAGTACCCATAGTACAAGCTCTGCTTAGTTTGGGACTAGATGGCGTTGTGTGTTAAAATGTCTAAAAATATTTATTTATTTATTTTATTTAGTATCGTCATGCAGCATTGAGTATAATAATACTCTGGAAATTGTAGATTTCTCAAATTAAAAACTTACCTAGGTTTTTCAGAGTGAAATTACTCACCTAAGACAGTTGTTATAGTGCCCAATTGCGATACATTTAAATTAATTAACTAAATAAGTCATGAGTAGTTGCGACCGACCGACTTTTATTACGCAAACAACTAATTTTGTGGCCAACAGTTTCCTAAATAGGTATAATAGTGTAAGTGCATTGTGAGTTTCATTACACAATTTAAAACTCCGTCTGAATGTTTAGTCATTAATTTTTTCCTACATACTTAGCATTACATAAGATGTTTGTTATAAATTCGAGAAATATTAAGAAATTAACTATAGACGAAATGTTTGTAGGTATTAAAGATCTTGTCCAGCCGGAATAGAGGAAAAATAAACATGATATATTTTAGTGTTACATCGTTTTAGGCAGTATATGTTAATGAGTCAGATGCGACTTGAGTATCTCTCGATTTAGTCTTAATTTTATGTGGCCATACCCATTTTAAATATCAAGAAAGTTCATTCAACAAATAAGTTAAAAATATATTTACTTTCTATACAAAAAGGATTTATATTTGTATATTTACGCACCGTTTTTTAATCTACAAAGAACGGACTTATATAAACAATTGTTTAACCTAATATGTACCTAATCGCAGGAAGTAATAAATGCCAAGCAAGTACAAATGGGTACATAACTCTTTTCTTCACTGGAAAATAAGGTAAAATAAACATCATGCTACATTTTAGGATTACGTTCAGTTAAATTATTTTTAAAACGTAAGTGCTGTATGGAACTCCAAAAAATGTGCGGGACAGAAGGTATGCCGCGCCGTTACGAAAACCACGAAACAAGTTGTATTTTAAAGTTTTTAAACTAGCTGAGTTACACGGTGTTTCCCGCGGTTTTTGTAAAGTTACAACATCTACGGATTACCACGGGATGAAGCTAATTTAAAATAAAAGAAGTTTAAGTTACTTCTATCACCAGCTATCCACTACTGAAAGTTCCGTCGAAATAGGTCCCGCCAGCCAGCAGTAAAAATTTAAAAATAAATTTTAGGGTGTTAGTACCGCATTCTACTTTCATATGTATTTAGTGAAAAGCCAAACATTTTACTTTACAAACAGACTGTTCGATTTTACTCATTTGTATATATGAAAAGAAATAAAATATTATGAAATGTGGTCAGAGGTTTGAGTACCCAGTTCTTTCCATACAGCGGTTATGGTGATTGTCAAAAAAACTCGTCCCCAATGTGCAGGACTTGGAAAGTCGTGTTATAAAGCCTCCCAAAAAGACTCGATGCCAAATAAGTAAGTTTTTTTTATTTACAACGTAGCTTTAAATGGTTGCTGGTGAATAAATACATATCCATTAATGGCTGGTCTCGACGTTTTGCCCAATGGTCTTGTATAAATAGGAGTATAATATTAGAGTTCAGTAAAATTTATAGGTCGGTTATCACGCGGTAAAGGCAGGTAAAGGGAGCAGATATCCTATGTCCTTAATTAAGAATTAAAGTGAGGACCTCCATGCAATATTTCATTGAAATCCGGTGCAGTGTTTTAATCGTGAAAGCGTAACAGACGAATTTTTAACTTTAAATTTTTTCGAATTTATAACATTAGTATGCATTTGTGATGAATCGCCGGTAGTTTGTTAGTGAATTAGTTTTTCATTTTATAGCAAGCAATGCAAGACTACTACTGAACATTGCATACCTGAAACCAAAACGAATATGCAGGCTTGACGTTGAAAACACTATCTTGTTCAAGTTATTTAACTAACAAATAAATAGTAGGTATTTCTAATAATAAGTGTCAATACGTCACAAACACGAAAAATTTATTTTTAGACAATAATGTGAAGCCTCACAGTGAAGGCTAACTTCTTGTCGAAATCTTACACTGATGACTTTCGCACCACCATCTATGGAAAAAAATTCTAGATACTCTAAATACATACTTTATCTAGTATGAACGTTTGTCATTACTTTATTTTTTTTAAAAGGTTATTAACATTTTAAAACATAAGATATGATAAGCTCACAATCATGAGTATACATATAAAAAAACAAATGTTATTTTTGGTGCGTGTCAACACAAAAATGTATAGGCATGTAAGTACCATGCAAAATTGAAATAAGGAATAATTTTAAGAAAAAAAAATTAATATAGTTGTTCGCTCTGTCCTCAATTTGGCATTATTTAAAGATTTAAAGCATCCTAGATAAGATACAAAGGACCTAATCTTATGTTTATATAATTATCTACATATACATCAAACAAATGCTCTTTTTGGTGCGTGCCTACACAGACATGTTTTAGAACTGAACATAAATTGATATTATGTATATATCTAGCGAGAAGAATCGGAAATAATGAGTGTGTAGGTGCAAGAACAGTTTGCCAGTCACCGCCGCCGGTGCTAGGCAAGGTCGACGACCATATGGTCTATCTGTCTATTCAACAACTAAACTATCACACAGTGTAATACTTCAAATTACGCAACAGATTTGAGTGAAATCATGATCTCTTTTTGACATATGATCGTATATTTACACAACAACAAAGCCGATGGCCTTGAATAAACAAAGTTGTCTGTGGTTAGAACAAAACTTTATGGTTTAAATGCCAATTCGCTTCCTGTTCAAAATAGTTTTGCTCTTGGAACAATCCATTAGTGTGTTAGTTACCTTGCCAACTTCCTAGGCTCTACAAAAACTTTTAATAACCAATCTAAAGCAAGCCGTTTAAAATCGTCGAATGAATACCAACTAGATAAACTGGTCCGTTTATTGCTTAACGATCAAATTTCGAGAAATCATTTGCTCATACAGAGAAATTATACACTAATAAACAAGTTCTGATACCTCTTTAGAAGTCATCTCAATAAAATATAATGAAGAAGTCAAAATAGAAAAGTAATTGTTGGCGGAGTCTGAATGACGTAAACCTGTCTCACTTGATACAGAACGTCCTGTGTTCGAAATCGTTAAGTTGTTACATCGACACGAGTAAACAACAAACTAGTTTGAGCGAGGCGAGGACGTGGGCCCGCGCCGGTGAGATCATCGCTGCGAATACACCCGCCTGAGGTCGCAGCCTGCACCACTTTACACGTCACGTATCTTTCTAATTGGCGTGCTGGTTTTGTATACAATACCCGCTTTATATCACTCTCACGCTATAACTTAATCGCTGAGAAATGCTATACATCACGAAGAAAAGAGCTTAATGGCTCTAATACGACAAAGTTAACAGAACAAACTCTGATCATTGATTCTAAGAAGTGTTGTCGCCAATCTATAAATTATCGATGAACAGCTCAAACCATATTTGGCTAGCCATACAATCTTTAAGGAAGTATTAGAAGATAGTTCTTATTCCAAGATGGAGATTGAGGACGTTCTAAGGTCAATTAGACGACGAGAGACATTTTTCAATTGAGCATTCAGTATCGTGTGGGTGCCTAATACACGACGGAGCACTTTACTTGTTATTCTCTATTAGCTTCATGAGACTAGTTCTCATTTTAGCAGACGACAGGTAAGTCGATGAAAGACTTGTCATCTCAAATTCAAGAATATAGCCTTTTTATTGAGGATATGCAATCATATGCAGCAAGTAGGTGGTCATAAGACTTTTATAGACTCAAAAATGATATCATCACTTAAACCTTGACGAATGTTAAGATAAATTCTACCTGGATAAAAAGGTAATAACAGTAACGACTTTCGCGGATTTGGTATTTTGCAATTTCTATTCCTGGCAGCAACTCGGCGTTGTAGACTCCAAATTTTTATGTTGTCACGTCCGACACGTTATGGACTGTATATAAGAATATTGTCCTAACATAGATTTGCATACAATGCTTTGTACACACTCAAAACTGGGGACCAGTTTGTGTAATCGATGGCAACATGTTTCGTCAAACATACCTTCACGACACTAAATAAGTTCAAATATATACTCGAAATATCGATATGCCCAAAAAAACTATATACAGGTAGCTAATTATGCAAGAATACGTAGCTAATTATACAATAATAATATATAATATAAGAACAATATACACGAGGTTACATAGTTAGCTAATATTAACGAAGAAAATCCGATAGCAGAATATTGTGTAGCAAAAAACCATCCATCTTTTTATTTAAATTCCGTAGCAGTGAAGAAGCAGGTTTTAAGTGAAGCATTTTTTTTGCACGACCACAAACACTAGTAAAATATGAACCACGATGAAGCCCGAAATTGAATACTTTGAAGGTAGACTTAAAGTTAGGTTGCTAATAAAAGGCAAAATCGCAATTTAATTATCTTCAAATGGTTTCTTTTGAAGTTTGGTTCTAGACAACCTGATATGGCTATCCTGCTTGTCGATCCATCTTGAGATCCATACGTGTCTTGAATGCTTATAAATCGTTGTAATAGTTTATCATTAGGAGCAAATTCAGTCACGTGTGGCGTGTAATGAGTTGTCCCTCTGATTATGGATAATGTGTCATTAATATTGTAACGGCACACTGTATTAATATTAGTTAGGAATGTTTACATTAATATTCTTCGGTCTACTTTTAGTATGGGTTATTATAACGGAATCATATTGTTTTGAAAGAAAAAAAAACGGTTCTGTCATTATAAAAACTAATGAAATCCATGCCTACATAATTTTACTTAAAAAAGACTAAATAATTACACTGCAAAATCATGCAAAATCATATTTTAGTCTCTCTACTTATCATCATAAGTATTGTATTTCTTTATTTGAAATTTAGGTAATGATGGATTGATGATGGAATGGACAGCGTAGAAAAACATACTTTGTAATACGATACAATTACTGGTTAATTCAAGGTTATCGAATTTTATCGTTTGCCTAAATTCCACTTATCAAGGTTTTAAAAAGTTAAAAAAAAATAAAGGCTATGTGACAGCACAATAGTCTTTTGGCTGCTCCTAAAGTAGCACTTATTTAACGTTATTATTATAACAGTTAGGTGAAATCACGAAGTAAATAATGCAGGAAAAAATATTTTAAAATAATTTATTCTTTTATTCTACCAAAAAATGCTGTCCAATTGATCATAATAAGATCTAAGATTAACATGTTTAACCAAATTGGCTGTTTTTTGGAATGCCACGTGCATCTTTTCAAATTATCGAAAAAGTACTTTATATTATCAGATAAAATCAATTCTTAAAGGCTAAAAATATTCAAAATATGAAAAATTAACTAATGATAGTTAATTACACTATTGAAAAGGCTAAAACTAAAAGGCATATGTTTGAATAGTTATTATCAGTCCAAAAACGAGACCGCAGAATGAAAGTATTGATTTACTTTGATTTACGTTGGTATATCAACCACTAAACAACCTTCCAACCTTGCCCTAAACTTCAAATGACTTTCCAACACCAACAGGAAAATATTTTACGATTGACCTTGTAACATATATTTACAAACAAGCATTTAATTTTCAAGGAATCGTTTCCAGTCATGTGCTGTGAGTATAAACACGCGACCCAACTGGCAGATGATGTCGTGATCATAGTGAATGATTTGTAACCACAAATGACATCAGATCGTTCGGCCACGTGATTAATAAGAACGTGCCAATAAAACGACATCTGTGATTATACTGTCTTCGAAATCAAACGGTCACCACATCACACATCTTAGTAATTCAATCAAAGTACACTGTATTCGATATGTTTTGAGTTCTGCGTTTTTTTGGGGATCCTTTAGCCAAAAAAAACTTCGGTAAAATTTAAGCGTCGTCAGCAGTTTTGTCAATACGACCGCTGCAAGTGTACGCAATGGCCTACACTTGGTGCTCATCATATATGTAGAAAAAACTGATTTACCTAACTGAATCAAATTTCTATAGTCAAATCTGTATGCTTCTGATTGATTTAGACAAGGTGTATTAAACACACTAACTTCATAGTATAAATACACATACAAACATAGTAAACAGAAATAGTATAAATATACTGAACTGAAATATTTTTCACTCTTCGTTTTTTTATGAAACGTAATCTTTCGTTGCACACACAAAGAATCCTTTAAAAAATTAGACAGCCTTTCAACTTCCACAGCAAACCCAAAAAACAATTGTGATTCAAGAACGAATCTACCAAGAGCAAAATAATGTCGCTTTAAAAGTGCAAACATATGAGTTTATTCCTTTAACTGTTGCCAATCCTATATGGACTGCGTGATTCATCACAAAGCCCTTTTGGTCCATAGTAATTTAATAATAAAACGTTACAAGCCATAACAAAACTCTCTCAGTCACGGTGGCTGGACACGTAAGCCTCACATGTTACGCTGTGCCAGAGCAGTGAACAAAATCTACGGCTAAGTATAAACTGTCGATGTGTTGAATCACTTTCTACCATGACTCTGACCAGTGGAGCAGTAAATCGCTGACGATTTAATTACAGAAGTACCCACATCTTATAAATGTATTGAAGGTTTAGAATTATTTAAAAAAAGAACGAAAATTGTTGTGACAAATGGCCAAACCAATTTTCCTGAACATTGATAACAATTCCGATACATTTAAATTAGTTTTATTTGATTAAACTTGTTATGTAACTTCATTGTTATATATTAAATAGTCGTTGGTATTGTTTGCGTTAAACAATTACTAATTTCTTTTTCATTTAAGATATAAAATTTAACGTCTATGAGTAAGTAAACATGTAATCCGTAATTAGGTGATAATGAATGTTGTAATTACTTGTCGTAGAAAGTTTAAAATTCCTCACTAAGTTTAGATATTGTGAGAGAAATGTATTCTAAGGAAATATTGGAACTCTAACAATAAATAAAGCAACTATGTTCGTGTGTGTGTAGTTTATAAACGTTCCTACTTATGTTTATTTAGTATCAAGTTACTTTTGCGAATAAAGTGTTTATATATTTATAGTTTTACACACAATTATATAAGGTTTACAGTCTGCTAGTTTTCTAACTCTATTGAGTCTTTAACTTATATAACCAACTTGGCTTGATCATGGCGTACCTATATATACACATAAACATTTACAAGACACCCAAATACTGAAATCTTTATCAGATATGTACATACATTACATGTTAATAGCAAATTACTTTCGCAGTTTGCGGTATTCACGGGTGTGAAATGTTAAGTAGGCATTTGGTTATTTATGCAATCAACTACTATGATTTCATTCTTTACTTTTTCTAACATTTTAAAAGTACTCGAACTGAACCTTGTGAATTTTTGTATAGAGATAAACTGGTGGTTCTTTCTATCCTGACAATGACACTGAAAGTGTATGAAATATGTAGAGTTTATACGAAAAAGATTGAACAGACAAAGTCGACGTCATGGGTCATTGGAAAAGAAATAGGCACTTAGATAATTCAACTAGTGACTACAAGTGGCGGTCAACATAGCGGTGACAACAAGATATGGTAGATAAATACAGCCAGTTGAAGAAGTTTAAGTTTCCGAGTCGTAAAACCTGCACATAACGACGATATCTAATAGCGTGTTTCATAGTTCTACTGTGTGATGATAAACAGGCAAGTAGTTATGCTTAAAACAAAAGCGTATGGATTGCAACACATGGGTATTTCACGTGATACATATCTATGAGCGTAAATTATGCTATAAAGGTAATTTATAATACCGGATTAGATAGATAGATAGAAAACTCTTTATTTGCACACTATAAATAAATAAATAAATATTTCGGACATCTAACACACAACGCCTTCTAGTCCCAAAATAAGCAAAGCTTGTATTATGGGTACTAGACAACTGATATGGATACATAAATACTTTTTTTTGTAAATACATACATATTATACATAGAAAATCCAAACTCCGAAACAAATATTTGCAGATCATACAAACATTTGGTCCGACCCAGGAATCGAACCCGAGACCTCATGAACAGCAGTCGCATACACTACTACTGCGCCACCGAGGCAGTCATTACAGTTAGCAGAGAGTACATAAAATGTGAGACGGAGTGTACAAAGGGCGGCCTTATTGCTAAAAGCAATATCTTCCAGGCGACCTTTTATTATGTATTCTTTGTCTAAACTATCCTAATTTAATAAAAATTGACCTCGTTCATTACCTACTATTTTCATTACTCAAACCACGGCGATGAAAATCAATAAGGTACAAAATGGAGTTACTATTGCTACATGGGGGCCATTTTTCGAAAGTTAATTAACTACTCTTTAATTTTGATTGAACATTTAAGTACTTTTTTTTAACCAATTTTACTTTTTAGTTCATTTTAAAACTGTAGCACTAAATGACGAATTCCTAAATTTCCAAAGGTGATTGAACTTAGTTTATGCATTGTTAATGAACAATTCAATTATCGCTTATGAGTATCAGTAAGGACCGTCTATATTTTAAATACCTTTTAAGTATATTGAAAAGCTTTATATTAATTTCAAGAACCAAATGTTACTTTCCACTGCAGAATAACAGGCAAAACTAGTAGTAGTACTTTCAAGGTAGCAGAGACACGTTGATTTCAGCAAGAACGGGCCGACTCGACCGGGGCGGTACTACCGTCGCACAGAAAATCTACGCAAATGACAGCGTTCGTGCTTTGTTTTGTTGGTGAGTGCGAGACCTGAGGCCCAATGATGCAGAAGCGTCACTAGAACACCCTGGCGTGGGTCACCATGCCGCATTGTTGCATTGTCTGCATTCGCAATGAGTATGGTGACCAACGCTCTTGGATTCTGCTAATGCTTTCCATCAGGCAGAGCAGATTTATTTTAGCACGGCCATTCATAAAAAAACTATCAACCAGAAATCAAAAATAAAGAGAGGCTTGTCTGTGGCTAAGGGTTCTGTTCTATCAGCTCAGAAAGACGAGGCGTTGTAACCAAAATAAGAAAAAGAATAATAACCGTAGCTTGCACATTATTTCTTTATATTTTCGTTACAAAAACAACAAAATGTTTAATGCTATCACGGACAGGTCGAGGCGTACGACGATAGGTCACATACACGAAATAAACATGTAGTAACCTCTGAAAATAACATGTCTGAGTAATTAACTGATGACTTTTATAGCATCTTAAATACAAAATTAAAGAGATAGATTGGAGAAGTTATTATTTTTAACTTATATACTTAATTTTTTTTTACCGACAAACGTTTTACAGACTATCAATACGTGGAGCCGTAGTTTCTTCAAACTCCACCTAATTTATAAATTAAAAGTGTATCATTAGTCTTTACTGCTAGTGCATTTAAATAACACCTTATCTCGTGTCGTAGTGAGATAAATGACAGTATGGTGGAATGTAAAAACACGTCGTTTCGTCAGGTCTTATCTCAGCAGTAATTCACATCAGTGGCAGTTGTCGTAAGTAGCGAGTCCAATAATTGACATCTTTGTCATGTGTCCTTATTGTAATTATATCCATCAATCATATATACATACGTGTTCTATTCAGTATTACAATTACAAACAAGAGACTCTATTGATACATAATGTACCGCCACTGAATACATAATTAACTATCAATTCCTTCATAGGTTGGTTCCAATAACGATTTTATGCGACAATTCAAATATTACTGATATTTCATAAGATGTATCTGGACTAGTATAAAAAGCTAAAGAGTTTATTTGCTTCAACGCGGTAATCTCTGCAACTACTGGTCCGATTTGAAAAATTCTTTCAGTGTCAGATAGCCCAATCATCGAGAAAAGCTATTTATCCACACACAAAGACCAATAGCAGCGGAGCACCAATGGAGAATGTTACAAAAACGGGGGAAATTTAATGAACCTATACCTATTTCTAATTATGCACAAATCAGCAGTGACACCATCACAATTAAATTCAAATGACTAAATAATAATTCATGAGAAAGTAAATCTACATTTGATTCACTCAAATATATTCTTTTTTATTTTTGCGTGACATTACTAGTTTTAGTAATTATAACGGGAACGAGGTACTCCAGTTTTCACAATGAAATTGTGCATGACTGTTTGTCGTTCTATTGTCTATGACATTTTACCGTGTGTTGTATGTGTATGCAACAGCGACTACTCCAACATTTTACAGTTTAATATTATTATTTTTTTTGTAAATCAAATGAGTTTTCATTATTCAATCCCACAAATGAATATTATTTCGTAAAGTGTATGAGATGATTTGAACTAGGCTAAAAGAAGTATAGCCTGTGCCTGTGGCACTTTAATTAAATGAGTAGGTATTTGCATTTCTAAAATAAGTTTTTGCCAGACGTTTGAGTAATGTAAAGAAGAAAATTTTAAATTTGACAAAAAGAACAATTATTATGCAAGTTTAATTTGAAGATTTAATTGAAAAACAGTTAAATTCATATGTAGGTATTCTATTATCTCCATCGATGCACCTTAAAAGTTTTTGCACGATTGTTCAAAACGGAATGTAATTTTTATCTGTATTTTTTGGCATAGTAGCGTTGGTTCCTTCTGAAATTAGTAACTTTATAAAAGAAGTAATTGGAAAATATGTGTTGCAACTGGCTAATTGTAAAAATAAAATGGTTGATAATTTACTTAAATGACAAGTCAAGATCATTCTACTAATTTAAAATTACAGTAAAACTAAGAATATATGTAGATGAAAAAAAGAAGTCTGATTGTGTCCAAAAATCGCTGAAAGTAAAATTGTGTTACAAAAATATATTTAGAATAAATATATAATGGCAATGCTACTGAGTAATACAGTTGGATCTCGTTTCAAAGGTCAGAAGAAGGCCATAATAAGGCACTGACGTAATAATGATTGGTATGTAAAGTTTAATTATTATATTATCAGTATAATTAAATATCAACACTTGTTAGCAATTGAATCCACTTTTATGCATCAATTTCAGATAGCGAAACCTGCATTTCTGATAATACCTTATTGCTCCAATAATATGTTTTTTTGCAAGTTAAACAAACTGATTTCTATCTGCGTGTATCGTACTAATTAATGCCATTACACTAATATCTAGGAGTGAAGCACTTCAAATTCTAAACTTTTTACTAATTTGCGTCAATTATAGACTTCTGCCATGACAATAGAACAAAATTATTAACTAAGCGCATTGGAAACGTTTAGGTGAATTAATAAGATATCTTTTACATAATCTCATTAATATTGTTGCAATGATAACAATTAAGCGCAGATTAAATAAGTATAGGTACATAATAATAATGATAACATGTCTCCATGCCTATTGTTATGAATAAGGTTACACTCGCTCAAGTTCGTGGGACTAGGAAGGCAACGTTGATAAATGAATTATGCTTAAATTCGTACTTATATCATAAATTTTGAAGTAACTTAGTCTGTCGGTCTGTCTATATGTGTGTCTGTGTCTGAACCCGCTGCACCGATTTCAATGAAATTGGGCATCTAGATACTTTGACTCTTGAAGAAGGAGACGCTATTCTTTACCGCGATAATCGACATACTGTCGTACAGAGCCGCGGCCAAAAGCTAGTATAATGTATACCCATCAAGATTATATTGTACGTACGTAGTACGTATATCTCGATGTGTATAGCTGTTTTAAAAATATTTTTTTTCTTTCAATAAGCAAATAAATAAGATTAAACTAAACACAACTGTATTGCAGTTAAAAACATATCCTTATGTACTTTTAAAACATTTACCACTACATTATTAATCATAATAGACCTTAATGTACTTAGAAGAAAGCAATGTTCAATAATAATAATATTACCAGTATCAGTGTGTTTATAAAATAGGAAAATAGAAACTGCAACGCTTTCTATAGTTTTATCGCGAAACTTGTTCCGACAACATTCAAACCTCGATTAACACACTATAAAAATCTAGAGTTGATTCTTAGAAAAAAGAATAACGCTACAGAAAAAAAAATTGCTTTGCGAAAGTATAGTTTTTATGCATTTTCATTTCTAAACAATACGTTATGAACTTTATGTCACTTTCAATAGGTTTCTTTTTTAGATATAAAAGAAAAGTAAAATTATTTATTTATCTTTATTGTATATACAAAGTAAAATGGTACAACAGGAACAGTCACAAAGTATGTATAACAATTGGCGGTCTTATCGCTCACGGCGATTTCTTCCAGACAACCATAGATCAATTATGAACATTACATATCATATTCGTGGGTAAAACAACAACCTTGATAGGTACTACTGTTGTTTCATTAATGTCAGCTGTCTTCTTATTAATATTAACTAAGAATTCGTCAATTATGAAACTCGAGTTATTTGTCAGTTTCGAAATTAAACTGGAATAAAAATAAAGAGTTTTCCTAAAATTATTACCACATAATGTTACGACGCGGGGTCAACTATTCGAACAAAAAAATTACGAATTACGACAATTCTTGGTAAAACCCTGTATAACGTATTTATTTGAGTTCATCTCTAATTGGAGGAATATAATTAATCTTAATTATAAATTATAAAGACAGAGGTGGGAAAATAATAGATGTGTGTGTGTGACAGATGACAATAAATGCAGAGATAACAAGTAGAAAAGTTCGCTCACTGTCACAACCAGATGTGCTGACGATTAGACATTCTAGATTTCAGGTCAAGATTAATAAGACAGTCGATTATTTCTGTAAAGTTGGCGAAATCTACAATTTTACCATTTAATCGACTTAAAAAAGGTGGTGGTTTTAAATTCGGATTTATATTTGTACACGTGTATATTTTTATAAGTTTGAGTCGTTTTGAGTCAGTCTTTGCTTTTGACAGTTTGGTCTCATTCAAATTTTGTACGAAAATTCACTATGTCAAGTACGAAAATGAATTTTGAAATACAGATCATATTCTTGACGTGATGAAACCATGTAGGAACATTGTGTTCGGAAATTCTACCTAGTTTAATAGTGTTATCGCGGTCTGCATCAAGTGGCACAGGACAACAATAGACTTGCCATTTCAACGTAAGCTGAAAATATATTTGTAGGAAGATGGGATGTAAATACCATGCCACATATACGTTGAGGAATTTCAACCAAAGCAGAATAGAAAACATTATTGCACGCGGTCCTAATTTTGCCTTGTCATCCAAGCGTGCATATCAAATGCGCTTTAAATGTTAGGTGTTTTTAATAACAGTTATCTAAACATTTTATGACAATTATGAAGCATGATTTCGTATACTGTTCAGTTACTGTCAGCTTAATAAAATTTTTTTTTTTAATTCATTGTTGCGATACGTGCTTGAGAGATCCGTTGAGCACTAACGGCCATTGAACTAAGCTACACAAACTTTTTTTAGGCTGTGTGGGTGTTACTTTACTTGCATAATATCACAATCTAATTATCCATTACTCATTATTGTGCGTATTCTACAACTTTTAACGATAACAATATTTTGTCTCAAGAATGTGATTTTGTTTCAACCTAACATACTCCAAAATTTATATTTATTCAATACATTTAATAATATCAAAACTTCGATAAATAAAAAGAACCTCTGAAGAATGGAATACCGGTAATAAATAATAAACTGCTAATGTCTGTTATCTTTTCCGAAGAAGCAAAATAATGTTAACCGCTGTACTCTGTAGGTACCTATAATATTTGTTTGGCTTTTTTGTTTGTTTATATGCCTACTAAATATAATAAGATATAATGTGCTAATACCAATGCGCACAATTAATTTAACCTATATGTAACCTAACTCTGCTCTATAATAAAAGTACAGAGATAGTTTAAAAAATATATATATATAAAAGTTTAAATACTCCTTTTGATTAAAGGTACTCCCAGTTATTTTTACTTAATGTTTTGTCCCAAAAGATAAAGGCAAAAAGTTTACGAAACGCAATTAGATATGACGACCTAATCATCAAGTTTAATGTTCACGATTTATTCGTCTGTTTAATACGAATAGAAGTAAATTAACTGGGTCGTTCGTCTTTAAGTTAAGGTATATATATAGATTAGTTAGATACAGGTGCCTGGTACGGCACGAAATTTTACTTGGTTATCGAAGGAAAACTGTTTGCAGCGAGCTAGTTCAATGTATTCACTAAAGTTCCTTCTGTATGGATTTTTGAAACAAGCGAGCAGCAGCACCAAATTCTATATCAATTTTTGTCAATACATATATCTGTGTAGGTACATTATGTTTTAATAGTAAAAAGTGTCCTTCATGCTCATTGCAGGTAAACCATAATATTATAGCATGATATAATGCCATATTGAGTCAGCTCTGTGATATTTTACATTCATTTTAAAATGGTAGTGTATTCGTTTTAAATAATAGTTGCTGGTCATGTGTCTTTCTTTCTTAAATTATAACATTCGATGTAGTATTTACGACGAAATTTTTCGGCTTATTAATATCTCTCCAACTGGGCTACTCCAATAAACCAGTACACAGTTTTTAAAGCTGTTCCATCATTGTTTGATCAGTTGTTTAGTAGCATAGTAACTCAATGTCAATAGTACTTTTGTAAGATGTAAAGGAAGTTGACGCTCAAGTAGAGTCGTGACCTACACGTGTTCCACTTGCTAGAGGAACAATAGCTTCATGAACTCTTTAAATTGGTACCTGTTTATCATTTCAATATTTCCACAACTATTTTCTATGGTTTGCCAGTTTTGGGCTATGGGGAGTTACAAAATTACTGTTTTGGGTGGAATATATACATACCTATCGTTGTTGGTGAAACAAATACTCGAATAGAAGAAAAAATCGAATTGAAGAAAAGTAAACTATCCAAAAAGAAAATATCACACGTGACGTAATGAACCTTAATCATGCAATGCGAAAAACTTACTTCAACTTCTCATTTGGATTAAAATAAAATTTAGATTTTCATATCTAGGTATTATTAGCAACAACTGGCTTGAACGTGACATAACAATATAGCTGATAGCAACCGATAGTACATAATGCAATACAATCATCATCATCAGCCTATCGCAGTCCACTGCTGGACATAGGCCTCTCCAATTTCACGCCACTTAGTTCGATCTATTGCATCTCGCATCCAGTTCCTGCCAGCCGTCTTGCGCAAATCATCGCTCCACCTGGCTTGTCCAACACTACGTTTGTTTATTGTTAAATGCAATACAATATAAAATGACATAGGAAAATTAAAATAATTTAGCGTATTTTCAGTTTATACCACAATTAGGGTTGACGTAAACGCGGCGTAGAATTAAATATAATTGTCTCCAATTAACTGCTCTCATGCAATATAACAATTGTCACGATTAACTGCAAAAGTATCGTTTCTATATAAACACACACCAACTCACAGACCAAAATAATGATAAACAATTACTAATGAAATAACGAAATTTTGCCTTGAAAGTTACCAAAAATCTATTAAGTTTAAATGAGATAACGAGAAGGCAATTTAACTAACAAAAAATATTTCATCGAGACTAACAATACAAAATATCTACCAATGAGATTGAAAACTAGATTTGTATGTTTAAACAGGTTTTGTACGTGTATTGAGGTCGACACTAATTGCAATATTCGAAATACAGCTCACACTGTGCGAAGTATGAAGCAAGCGAGCCATCCGTTTAATACAACGCTAAGTTAATGATATCTAATCATTATTTTATTTCTTAAGAAGTTGACAAATGTTTTATTTCAGTAGAGTTCAATGTGTGATCATGACATTGAAGATAAACAAACAATAACAAAAGTATGTAGCAGTAAGTAGCTACCTACATGTTTACGGTGAATAGGCTCTCTGCCAAATGCCGCTACAGGGAAAACGTTGCAGCATTGTAAAGATATACAAACACAAATTTCAGACATTAATTTTACTTGACCATTATAAATATATTAAATACCCATAATATGTAGTTCAAAATCTCATATATTCATAATAGCGAAAGTACGAATAAAATTATTCCTTCCAGAGTCTAGATTATTTGCGCTATTCATATGTAAATCGACCTATACCTACTCATTAGCTATTTACACAGATCGCAGCGACAAGTCAAGAGTTCAAAGTAACAGACCAAATGATAATATGCTGGGCAATAGTTTGATACTACCTTAGTGTTATTCCCAACTTGTAAGCGATAATATATCTTTACAAATATATGAATAACTCGGTTAATGATTCAAATAAACAAGTTAAACGACGTTGCTAAAGACAATCACAAAATTACCATATATGCTAGTTGTGTATATTAATATTCTGTTTAAACAAATATAATAATTAATAATATAGCTCTCTACTTTATTCTTCTTGAGAAGCCGATTAATGTTTTGACATTTAGGTTCTAACAGTTTCAGTAAACTGTTTTGTAGCGGGTACAAAGTTTCTAAGATAGTATGTTTCAGACATCGTTAGTAGGAATTGCGTAAGCTGTACCACTTATTAGGTTAATCGAACGTTCACAACCAGCTAATAGTATCACGAAATTCTCCGAACATGATCTTCACGTTATTTATGACTACAGCTTATACTGGGAATAAATGAACGATTAAAATTGAAGGATTTAAATGCGTTACTTTAGCTAGTTTGTAGTTGTTTGTATTAATCTTGAGCAAAAATGTTATTTTGTTTTAAACTGCCTGATGCAAAACCGAAGACAGAAAGAAAAGTTAGCGGAAAAAAATCTATGAACCCATTAATATAGTACTATCCTGATAATGTTTATTAAGCTAATCAAAATAATATTGCGATATATCAAGATTAGCATATGTTGCAGTATGTCTTAATCATAGTGCTATTTTAAGCCCTAGAAGATATCGAAAAGTACATACGTCCTCCTATGCTGAACTTTAAGAAGAGAACGATACGTACATGAACATTTTCCAATAGAAAAAACAACTATAATAATTTCTTTTTCGTTGAATGGAAAGTATTGCAATATAACAAAAAGGCGATAATGACGATGACTAGACATTTCTCAGGGTCACTGTCGATCACGCACTCATACAAAAAGTTCTGACACAGCGTCAGATATTACGTAGAATGAAATGCCTTGAAGAATATACCCGAAATATAAAATGACGTAACTATTTTATTAGTCAACGTAATTTCATCGTCACGTCTATTATCTTTCGTTGGAAATATGTATACGAGATCATCATTTGTCATTTTGCAATCAATTTTGTCCGTATAGTTCTTTTATGTCATGGTTTTTTTACATTTGTATTTCAAGATGAGGATCTCCTTTATATTTCCGTGGTAGTCGTAGTTCTATCTGAAGAATACTGAATATTATACATTCTGGTCATAAATTTTACAAAGATTGTAATCATTTACGGCATAAAGTGGTTAAAAAGTACTTGTAAAAGTATTGTTTTTATTTCAATCCTCAAGACGCTCTGGGTAATGTACATTCTAGTAAGAATTTAATAGAAGTTCTTGAATAATACTAGCAATAGAATTACAGCTAGTTAGATAAATTCATTGTTATCCACAATCTTTCATTTTGCTTCTCAATAATATCGATTCGTCATATCGGTTCGAACTCAATATTTGTAAATCCTAACCGAATAGCAATCAAACTCATATGTGAAAAATATATTATAAAAACATAGATTTCATTAAAGTCGATTACTCAAGTTAAATCTTAATGTGACCCATTTTATTATGTAGTCACTATCAGCCAGAAACTAACAAAATTTATCTCGGTATCAACGCCCTACCTGAAGTCATAATCTTTGTATGCAATAACATCGTTAAAGATTATTACCAAATTAAATGCATATTTCCATCACAAATACCTAGCGGCATTAAACATAAAATTGGTATCTATCGATAGATACCAATTTTATGACATAAGTGAAACGAAGTTATCGCGTTCTTAAAGGTGCTATAATTTATAATCATTGTTCAAAATATGATAAGTTTTGTTCGGTTCTGGACAAAACGCATCATACTGAACGTAAACGCATTTTCATATTAAGACAAAGATAGATAAAAAATTAGACAGATATAAAAAAAGTTATCTCGTGTTTGCATTCCCATGAAAATTAGTTTGCGTAAGTAATGCTTCTTTGTGATGGCTTACGTGAACAGTAAACAAATATTTATAACATCAACAAAATACAAAATTTCATATTCCAATGCATGATTAATTTTAATTAAATGTTTGTAGTTTTATTTAAAGTACTCATTGCACATTTATTACGTGACGTTGAATTACAAAACAATGAAAAAGAGACTCACCCACAAGTGCACATTTCACAGATACACTGTTCCTTAACCACAGTCTTCTCCGGTTTCTTTGGGCCACCTCTGGGCCTGGTTTCGCGGTCCTCGATGATAACAGTCTTCTCGACAGTAGTCCTGTCGTCACGCATTGTTTTCCTGTCGTCGATGATAGTCTCATCGTAGACGGTGCTGACAGTCCTATCTTCCCTTGTAGTATCCGTGATAGCATGATCTACCACGTCGTATTCTCGAATAACGTCTTCGGTCGTTTGGACATCGCGCTAAAATACACAATAAAATCATATCAATACCTATTTGATAAATTCTAAAGCATTCGTGTACTAAATCATGAAATACAAAAAAAATAAAGAAGATTCTTACCAAGTTTTTGAAGTCTAACTTGCTCTTGTCGACAAAGACGTCTGTCCTGATTTTATCGTCTTCTTTCGCATCTTCATAAGTAGTTATTTTCCTTGTAATACCATTTTCGGTGATGTATCTAGTGACCTCAATTTGACTTTTCGTTTTCTCGATATCAAAAACCTTTCTAGTGGTTTCGCCTGTGGTTGATGTTAACACTGTGGATTCTTCTGTATCGATACCTTCATAAAGGTCTTTTATATCTTCATTAATTTTCGTACCAAGTGTTACCTTTTCAATTCTCTTAAAAGGATACTTTTTAACCGTGTCTATAATTTCTTTTAGAATTTTGTCATCAATGTTTCTGTTTATCACGATATTTTTGTTACTCACTTTTATATCTTTTTTATTCTGTGATTTCTCAATAAGTTTCCGCAAGTCACTGATCGATGTGAAGTCTTTAATATCTCTCGATGATAATATTATGTTTTCTTGTGTATCCTGCCGTGTTAGATGATGTCTTGGCTGCTCTGGTTTACCAAATGGTGACATTTGTTTTGGTTGCTTAGGGCGGTCATTATCTTTCTCATACACGAACTTTCCGTTCCATGCACCAGTGCTTCTTTCGTATGTAGTCAATGTGTCTTTCGTTTGAGAAGTTGTAGTCGATGTAGATTCTTTAGTTATATTTTGTTTTTCAGATTTTATGAATTCAGTGGTATCTTTTACGTCGCCGATAATTGGAACATCTGGTTTATCTGAAGGTGACTTTTTCGTAGTAGGAATTCTCCCATCAGTCGTATCAGGAATACGTTTATTATGTAAATCATCACTTTTATCTAAGTATTCAGTAATAGGTCTTTTATTTGTGAAATCTCCACCATATGTGTTACTAGTAGCTGCTATCTTTTTGCCATCTTTATACAAGGCAGATTCCTCTGACACTTGCATAAAACTTTTAGGAACACCATCTTTACCAGTATCATAATAAGATTCTTTATCTAGTACATGTCGTGAATATTCGTGTTGTGGTTTCAGTCCTGTTCCACTAATAGCATGACTTTTCTCATGTGTGGAATGATCTTTAGTGTCTCCCCACTCTCGATGAGCTGTGTTAACTATGGTTTCTTTCCCATCAACAATTTCTACTACATAGGAGGATGTAGAAGCTTGTTGAGTACTACTTGTATTGCTTTTTAGTATTTTTGTTGAATAATTTATATTTTCAGTATCGGGTACTTGTAAAATATTACCAACTTTCTTGAGCTCATTTTGAATGGTTGTATCGTAACCGTAAAAGTTTGAGGAATCAGTTTGATTAGTATTACGTTTTCGGTCGTCTATGTTAACATTTTTACGCTGAATAATGTCTTTAGAAGTTTGAGTTGTGGTATAATCTTCAGAGACAATATTTGATTGTTGACTTATGTGTTGAGTATCTGATGATTGACGGTTTGTCGTGTATTGTTGATCATCTCTGCTCACTGATGATTGTCGATCAGATTTAACATAGTCATCTCTAACAATAGATTGTGTATGATCTGATGTTACATGGTCATGTTGCGTTAAATATTGTTCATCTCTAACTGTAGACGATTCTCGGTCAGACGTTACATTATCACGATTTGTTATATATTGAAAATTTTTATCATCTTTTTTCAAAGAGGAGAGCTGATCAGAAGTTACATTATCTCGATTAGTTATATATTGTTGGTGCTTTGCAATATTATCTTTTTCTGAAATGACATTAGAATGAGACGCTGTTTGTTTCCCATTTTCGATAAATTTAGAATCTTCAGCAACTTTCAGCTCGCTAGTAGGGCTTTTTCCATCTTTACCAGTGTCATACTTCGCTTTCATGTCATAATTCTGAATGCTATGTGCAGATTGTGGTTTCATGCCAGTTCCACTTACGCTGACATAGTCTTCCTTTGAGGCGTGTTCTTGGGCATCACCCCATTCCCTCTTTGAGCTGCCAACAATACGTTCTTTTCCATCTACAATTTCTACCACATAAGATGATGACGATGATTTTGTAACATTGCTACTCTTAGATTCACTTGTTTTTGAGGTGCTACTGTATTCTTTTGTGTTACTTTTTCTATCCAGAGTTCCTTCACCGCCATAAAAATTAGATGAATCAGAACGCACGTTTTGATTCTTCTGTGACGGTCCAGGGGAATTGCGAACAATTTTACCGCCTATTAATTTTACTTGTTTTACATTTTGTTTGTCAGCCGGTTTTACCGTGTTAGTTTTAGGAGTGTTTGAATTCGAGGTCTGATGAACTAAATTTTGACGCTCAATCTCGAGGAAAGAATTGGAAGCATTACCTGTCTGTGATCGCTTTAGAAAGGTATTAGAGTTAGTCACATTTCCTGTAGAATTGTCAATGAAAGCTGTGTTCAACGTTTGATTTTCAACATTAGAATCTGTTGTTCTGTCAAAGCTTTGACTTTGACTAGAACTAGATTGCTGAACAGAAGATGATGATGTTTGGAATGTTTCAGACTTGGAAACTTGTTCTTGAGTCGACGAAGACTCCTGGAGTACCGAATTGGAGACAAAGTCGCCCGAAGTTGATAATGCCATATCGGTAACGTGGTACTGTGACCTTATTTGCGACAAATCAGTCATAGAAGGAGCTTCTGTTATGACATAGTGCGGGTGACTATTGTAATGTTCCGATATGGTTGAGCCGGCTATCGAAGAATTATCGGTTATATCGGTAATCATGAGCGGGTCGTCGTCTTCAACCTTCACATCGATATATCGAACCTTCTTACCAGAGCTGACCTTACTTTGCTGCACCGAAGTGGACGAGCTGGTCTTCTGTACACTAGTCGAAGCACTACTGGATGATGTCACTTCGGACGATTTTGATTGCTTAGTCTTTTTATTTTTTATCGTCATTTTGGTCCCACAAATAATTTACATACAAACTAAATTAATTTATAAAGGAGATTCCTTTGCCGGGAGGTTTAAATATTTTTAAACTAATAACTATGCACAAAATATAAATATATGTCAAACAATTGCCATGCACAAAGTAAATATTGGTCGCGAGAGTCGTTCGTGTCGTGTGTCGCAGAGTGCGCGCGCGCTCCTCGCAACTGACTCGCGGATTGTGTCTGCCGCAGCGCAGGCGCCCCTCACACTCGCACCTTGACGCCGACGCTGACTCGCGCCCACCAGACCTTTGCGACACGTAAGCGTTTACATCTCAGTGTTGGACTCATACCAAAAATGGCGTAAAAGTCGCTGAGCCCATTGCTTACTTAATGAAAAATCTTAGTCATCAATGTTCAACTTGACTCTTCATAGTTATAAAGTAGATAGCCTTTGACATCTTCTGTTCGCTGGTAACACCAACTACTTATTTTACGGTGGAAGTTTCAGCATATCGCCTTGATATTCTATAAACAAATGATTATTGGCGGTGGCACATGGAATACATAATAAATTAATCTCTGCGTAATGAACGAAAATAAACACTATTTTATTTACTTTTATACCGTGGTGGTGGTAATTATACATACTAAGTGCTTTCATAAATTACTTTAGACGATAATAAAGTAGATAGATACTTACTATTTTTTGAAAACTTAGCTTTGTTACCAGACAGTAGAGACATGTGATTGATAATATCTGCAAATCTACTGCTTCTAACGACCTTACACGGCTTCAGGCCTCCACGGCCAATAATCCTATGAAGGCGAACACGGAATGTCGTTCGGTGTAAGGTGAATACAAAATATTGATTAACCTAAATACTACAGACATATTGACATTTTCAATGCCTTTGAAAAGTAGTGATTGCGTTATAAATGAAAACGTATAACTAAGTATGTATTTTTGTTATAGAGATACGTCTGAATTACAGAACTTTATTCCATTTTCTATAAAAGTAAAATAAATATAATGTTTTTTCAGATACACGCGTGTATGGTATTTAGACAGTTATTATTTTTTAATAATTTATTTACATCTAACGGGTAATGAAATGTCCACATCATTTGCAGTTCTCCTGTATACCTAGTTTGAAAAACACATTAATAGAAAAAATTTAAAGAAACACGATTGTATACACTCTCTTATCTCTCTCTCTCTCCCCCTTTATTCTCTTTGACGAATTTTCAGACACCTAATTCGCGAGACAGTTTTTCGAGTTTGTGTGTTTTAACCTAACTCGATCGTACCAACTTTCCTGGCTACACAGCTTTTAAAAATAACCATACAGACAGAATATTGATCAGGCCCCTTAACCTGATAGATGTTGACCTGTGCTATACCTTAACATATTATTATCAATTGACTTAAAAACACCTTAAAATAACTACGGATTCAAAAGCAGAAGCACCACATATTTCTACTAAAAACAGTGCTGCCTTACGGGTTCTTAAAAACCTAACTCCACATTTATAGGTTGTGGAAAACGTTCTGCAAGTACCTTAAAAGTAGTATTTGTTTTTTTTTTACAACTAAAACTAGTAAACAAATTGCTATTGCATGTCAATGAAAATATAATGAAAATACTGAGAACAATATATAGAATATCTCCAATTTTAACTAGAGATAGTTTATTGAAAACGGCCGTTAATGTCATCTGATACGGCGAGGTAATTTACAAAAGATCAAAAATTCATGATTTGCAACGCTATCCAAAGAATCGTTACAGCGACCATTGATAAGATTTGAATTAATGACAATGCGTGAGTGGCACTACTAATTAAAGATAGTACAGTACTAGTCTGGCCCTGCTAGTGGGTTCGACTTCCGTATTCGCTGGGTGCAAAGTGGGAGGTGGCAGACCATGAATCGATCACGGCGCGCATCGTGGCCAAAAAAGGAACTTTTCGCAGAGCAACTGTTCCTTTTTACTATTGACATATTCGTGCATTTTATGTAAAATATGCATAACATGCATCACGAAACCTGCTGCGTAGTTCAAGGACTTCAAGAACAAGGGTAAAATTAGTGATCACAAATTTTATAAATGTTCACACGCAAGTTGGAAGCAAAACAAACATTTCTTTTGGCGAACCATCTGTTTGCCCCCCTTTGCTACTCTTTATTGGTTTACGAGAAGCTTTCCTTGTGGTTGAGATATATATTAGAGCCGCAATATGTTTACATCGCACCGATACAAAACGCACCGATAAAAAAGACGGCATTTTGCTCATCGGTGAAAGAATGAGGTATCCTACCACGAAGCAAGCTTCCTCACTTTAAGGTGTTCATACAGGATGGTTGGAACTTTCTGTGATACAATGTTTTGTTCAGCTTGTATCTCTCGATGTAAATTTTGTTTAGATTCCTTGAAGTTTAACCGTCGTTTATTATTCCCGCGAGACGTCCATCGTTGGAAATAAAAGAACAGTGATAGATAATCATCAAACATATTTAAAAAAACCAAACACATAGCTGGCCAGTGATTTTCTTTACTATAAATTATAAATTGGATTCCAACCAATCACACTCGGGTGTGATTGGTTGGAATCCAATTTATAATTTATTTCGTAATTTTAACTGAAAATAGGTAAAAAGTGGCATTATTCATATCATTGCATTATATATCACAATCATAAATGATCGTCTACAATATGCAATGCTTTATTCGTTTAAATTTGTTTGTTATGTTTGTTGTTTACTTACTTCTCGTGAAGTCAACAATGAGAAAGTCCGTGGCTAATATTTATTGATTATCCCACTTTAGACAGGAAATGAAAAAGGTCAACGTTATTAATGACTCTATAGATTTACATGATCGAATAGAATACATGCAAATTACGATTTTTCATTGAAATTGTTTGTTTGTTTACGTACTCTTTGTAAACTGCCTCATTGGTCTAGTGGTTAGCGTAAGCGACAGCAGATCAAGAGATCTCAGGTTCGATTCCCGGTACGGACTGCTTTTGGGTTTTTCTTACAAGAAATCCTTGAAGATGATGAGGGTGTTCCCCGCCCATATCTCGGAGAGCACGTTAAGTCATCGGTCCCAGTTGTCATGAATACCTATGGCAATCGTTATTAGGAAGTCAGTGCCCTGAAATATACCGACAACAAGTTCAACCTTCGAATTCAGCTCACCCTCAGGGTTGCGGATATCCGATGCCAGAAACATATCTATGGGACAATGCCTTATGAGAAAAAAACTATATATTAATTAAAATCTACAGCTATCTGGCTATTTTATTTACATGATCGTATAATTGTCAGCTCAAGGCTTGTATAAATACAAATATTAAACATCTTGTACGGAAAGATAGAATTGGCTAAAAAGTATAATATCAAAGCTAAAGAGTATGTTAAAGCAACCTAAACAGTCAAGCAGCCTATCCATTACCCATTTAATTATAAACCCTAGTCATTATTGACGGAGTCTATTACCCCGACCGTAACATATAACTAGAACTTTTTGTATCATGTATATATTTATAAATATTATGTGCGTATATAGTTATATGAAATACGTATCTTAGGTAAGTACCTTTTAAGTGATACCGATATTTGCATAACACTTTGGTGTAGCGCAATCTGCAGGTTTTATATCGAGGCGGGTTGTCTTGCCATTTATGCAGCAGTACAATCTTTCATCGTATGTATGTACATATTGCGCTCCGCTGGCCTCGTTTTCTTCGAATCAATGCATTGCGTTTAGGGAAAATGGAACACTGATAGAAGAAATGTATTTATATTTTGCTGAGTCTCTCCAGTCTTATGATCATGGACTACGTAATTGGGCAGATTGCTGAGTCAATCAACGTGGGTTGTCATCGCTTCCATAACTTCAAACGTAGCTTACGTTCACAAAATGATGTTTTTAAAACAAAGAAGACAAAAAAAAACAGAACAAGTGCTTTTCTCATCTGGTAAGTATCTATTTAGTGTACATATTTTGCGAAATTTCCTTATCTCGATTCCATAAAAGAGAAAACCTAGGTACAGATTTACAAACAAGATGCGATTCTAAGATATTTTCGAGAATAATCGCTATACCCACTTATCTGCTAGAATATTAGATACAAAACTGACTAGGTATTACAAATTATCAATACCCAAAAATTCAGCTATAGGCATTACCAATCCCAACGTGGGTTGCGCAAGGCTCTCTTGCCGTTGCCTATAAACGGTAGTGGGTGGGCGACCTGTCTTTGACTCATGCGCCCACGGATTCCATTATCTTGTCTGAATGCAACTGGCTAACAAATAAGTAATATAACCTCAAATTTAAACAGTAATTAATTATTTAATTTATAAAGATATTAACTACTTTCTTTAAATACCGTTTTGCCACTAGCTACGAGATACCTATGTGCAATTTATTTGTACTTATTAAGTAGGTATAATAATCTGATACTGCTCGAATAGTAAAGATCTATCTATATTTTTTAGTAGTGGAGTATGCAGGGCTGTCAAAGATGATACTTTTTTTGATCCATTCAACTCTTTCTATATATGCGCAATACAGTGCAATTGGCAGCTGCTTGTTTTCACACCCGACTACGGTGAAGCTAATACTTTTAGTTTTTTTTTTATATGGAATAGCGGGCAAATGAGCAGCCGCCTGATGGTTAGCGATTACCGACGCACATGGACACACGCAACACCAGGGGCATCGTAAAGAGAGGATCCTCCGTCCAGGCGAGGTGATCTTGCCTGGCGGGCCACTGCCCAACAGTTGATGTTGGGAAGTTGTATATATGTTAATCTTCTATTGTGCGATTTATGATTGGCAGTTTCTTAGTTTTCTTCGTTGCTCCGTAGTTCGATGTTTCTTCGGTAGATGACACTGTTGTATATTTTTATGCTGTTGCGCTGTATGTGGAAGTCGCCACATCACTCCCCTCCAAGACCGGAGGTCGATATCTGAATGAATCAGCTGTCTGTGCTCTGTTGCGGAGCTTGCCATTGCCAGGAGTGAGTAGTTCCTGTGAGTCGGAACTGAATGCCGCTAGTCCCAGTGAGTCGGGGCTGAAGTCTGCTGATCCCAGTGAGTCGGGATCGCACGCTGTGCGCGGTGCTGCGGTGAGGTCCCCAGTGAGTCGGGGCGATTGCTGCGTAGTGGCTGGCTGCTGCATAGACGGGAGAGAAATGCTCTGTTTACATGGACCGTAGTTGCAGTGTGCTGTGCCTAGACGTTGTTGAGGACGTAGGGGTAGTAAACCAGGCTGGAGCGGTCGCATCCTGCGTGTGGTGTATCCTTGTCGAGGCCAAGGTTGCTGGCTGGCTGAGACTTGCTGTGGGAGTGTTTATCTGCTCCTACGAAGGCTGCTTCCAATCACGTCGGGTTCACCACTTAGGAGGAACGGGCCACATGTTTCTCCAACACAAAGGGAGGATCCTACGAGCAGGCGAGGTGATCATGCCTGGCGGGCCACTGCCCAACGGTTGATGTTGGGAAGTTGTATATATGTTAATCGGCGCGAGAACTTCTATTGCGCAATTTAGGATTGGTAGTTTCTTAGTTTTCTTCGTTGCTTCGTAGTTCGATGTTTCTTCGGTAGATGGCGCTGTTAAATATTTTTATGTTGTTACGCTGTATGTGGAAGTCGCAACATCGCCTCTTATTCAAGGGTAATAAGTGCATTATCCCAGTTTCAATCCCTCCCCAGAAGCTTCGAGTATTGGGCCCCAATAACCTCATGCACTCGATGTTATGAAACTGCTTAACACCATTTATCTGTGAAGCCAAGTTATCATTGTGTTAGAGCCTAACCACATGCGGAAATCGCATTGTCAACGTGTTGTTGTGTGTACAACCAGAATCAATAGCAGTGACCCACGAACAGCCCGAATTAAAACACTTGTGAAGTCCCAGGAATTTTTTTAACTCTCTTTGAATCCGCAATGAAATATGAAACAAACTGCAGGAGTTGGAAATATAATAAGGTCACATGTGTCAAGCCTGATTCATGTGTGTCGAAATATTGCTCTTTGACGATAAAATCGTTGCTCCCATTTCATCAGATGACACTGTATCATTGAATATAGATTTTTTGAAGCTCTGCCCAACCTAGCAAGTAGTTAATAATGTTTATCCATTTAATGACTTACTTTTGCAAGCGGTTTCTTGCTGTGTATATCGGATATTGCGGTAATCATTTTTCGAGTTAAAATAAAGCCTACTATCTGCGTCCCTCGGTGTTACTCGTGGTTGTTTTTGTATTTTTACAACCGCGGGAATGGCCGCGGGGCGAAGCTAGTAGAAAAAAAACAGCCTAAGTTACGGCTTATTACATAAGCCTTCTGCCGGTGAAAGTCCTGTCAAAATCAATACAGCCGTTCCAGAGATTAACTGGAACAAACAGGCAGACAAACAGAAAGACAGCCAACAATTCAAAAATTGTTATTTTGGTATCTGTACCGTGTATATACTCATATGAATTTAGTATAAAGCGGTTATTTTAATATTACAGTTCCAATTTTATTTATTTGCGTAGATGCCACTCGCAAACAAGATGGTTTTAATTTGGTAAAAAAATTATAAAATCGGCTCTGTATATCCAGAGATTACCCCCTAGAACTTCATAAACTAAACCTCTATCTAATATTAGTAAAGACTAGCTGAGCCCTGCGGTATTACCCGCGTTTGTTGTTGTAATCGCGGGAAACGCCGTGGGTCGCAACTAGTCAAAAAAAGTAGCCTAAGTTTCTCCTTATATCATCCAATCGGTCCAGCTGTTTCAGAGATTAACCAGAACAAACAGACAGACAAAAATTGTATACAAAATTTTTTTTGGTATATCCACCATTTATTCATACAAATGCATTTAGTAAAAAGTGGTTATTTTAATATTACAAACAGGCACTTCAAATGTATTTATTAGTAAAGATTAATCAAAGCAGTTCAAGGTGATTGATTTAATACGCGACAGGTTCTAATACATGGAAACGGACAAACATGTCCCAGCCATTTCATGTAGGTACCTACAATGATTTATCCCATTATTATTATCTGTTCAAAACTTAAATTTTTTTGCATACTAGCCGACCTGTGCTTCGTTGGGCGTTCGTGGGCCCGCTTTTCTTCGACCTTATTTACAAATACTGCAATTTTTAACTGACTGTTTTGTCCAATTATAATAAAATATGGCCTATGTCAGTCCTGAATAGGGTCGTTTTCTATCAGTGAAAGAGTTTTCAGGATCGGATCGGTACTTCCTTCCTTCTCATCCATACAAGAATTAGAATTAGAAAATTTACCTTTTTTTAATATTATGTATAGATAAAATCACTATTGAATTTAATTTCATAATAATTTATTGAATGAACAAGAAACTAGAACAAATGAAGAATATCTATAAATATAATAAAATTATTATTTATAGATGAAAAGATGAGATGGAAGATATGTAAGAAAAACTATTATAGAGGAGCTTTCGCAATAGAATCCAAGATAGATTCATAGAATTTTGTCTCTTTGTCTGTACGTTTTTGTACGCTAATCTCAGAAACTGCTAAACTGATATGACTACGGTTTCTTTATTGCGTTGCGATTTGCTCTACTTAACATTTAGTGTTTGTTTCAATTTAATCGGTTCATAAATAAAAAAGTTAGGTATATCAGTCAAAATAATCACAGCTAATGTTAAATTTAATTACAATCAGGCATTAAATAATATAACTGTTACATTGACTAACTAGGTAAAGGTCGGTCGCATCTCGATATTTTTATGGAGCATGCAACAAAAACATTGATCTATTGTCGTTTTAATTAATGAGCTTACATTCATGTGAAAATTCACTGAACGGTAAGGTGAAATATCAAGCTCGAACTGATATTGTCATACATATTTCTATCTTCATATCTCTACCTAACATAAATGTATATTGCCAGAACGCAAAGTTTTATGCACTGCTTTGTGCATTTTAATACTAGAACAAGTAAGTATATTATTCAAAACAATGTTTGATGAGAGATGCTAACAATATTTAATAAGCAATTTGAAAACAAATTAATGGGGTTTTAGTTTTCAATAGTGCTTTTTCTGGTGAAAAATAAGGTCTCACTTTATTCTTCTAGACTTAAAGTAAGTCTTTATTAAAACTTAACGTATTTTTTAGATTTGAATGTTTGAAGACCACCGTTTATGCTGCGAATTTTCGAAACTCGCAAGGGAATCAAAACCTACAGGGTACTTTCCGTGAACGCAGAATCTTGAAATTTAGTGTCGCTCGGTATAAATTAGATACAGCCTACTGCAGCCTACCTACAATGAAATGTATGTCAACGTTCTATAGCACAGGTAAAGAAAAACTTGCTAAAAACATAAATTTTTAGTTACATTATATAATATATCTACAGGTTTGCACGGAACCCACAGTACTCGAATCCGACTCGCACTTGACCGGTTTTATTTATAGTCACAGAGGATCATCAACAAAGTTCGCTAATGTTTTCACGTTAATACTTGCATCTTTTTTTTTAACGGGGGGAAATCCTCATGGATGTCCTCCGCCCTGGGAAGAGGGCGAAGGGGTCTGTCAGACTTTTACTGACTTAAACCCCCCGGTGTTCCGTCTCTCACCTACGCCAGGGATCACGGGAACTTAAAAGGCATCCGCAATCCCCGACTGGTGCCCGCCCGCTGCTGTGGACCACATCTCGTCAGCAAGAGGAGTGAGGCGTTTGACTCCCCTCGAGACTTCAAAGAGGGGCGCACAGGAACACTACGCGCCGCCACCTCGGGTCCAGTTGGTTGGGGGCGACGAACATCCCCAAGTCCGCCGACCCAGTTAGGAGGGCCGGTGGAGGTCAGCGTATGCCCTCCTCCGACGCTCGGTGCGCCTTCTTCGGACTGAGAGATGACGGTTTCGCAGAAGTAATACTTGTACCTACGCCAATTTGAAGAACGAACAAATAACAGAAGTCTTAATAGAGAAGTCAGTGAAACGAAGATCTATAGATCTTCAATAATGAGGTTAACATAATGATCCTGTGTATAACTAAAAATCACTAAATGTTTTTTCTATAATATACCGGTTCAACTTTCGAAAGTCTGCAAGACAAACACTGTCTACAAGATTGCTAAATAAAACTCCTTTCTCTTAATTCAGGTAAAGAATGTCTGTTAGATAACTTATAACTAGCGATGAGTGTACTAATTTCCTGATTTGTAGCAAGTTAATTTAACCGTTAACGGTCAATGAATTAATCGGTAGATAACAATAGTAGTCGACCAGACACGATTTCGTGCATTCGTACCTAGTACTTTATAATCAATTAGCAAGATACGTTGGTAAGTAGGGTTGCCAAAAGGCCGGAAAATCCGGGATTGCTTCAGAATTTTGCGTCTTATCCCGTGTCCAGTAATTAGACCTTATTGTCCCGGATTCCGAAAACCTAAAAGTAACAACATAAACTAATAATGAATGACACGGCTAGCCTGAGGCCTAAGGCGCTCATAGCCCAGTTGTCCTCGGTGATTAGAATCAATCACCGAGAGTAAGAAATGACGGCACGGTCAGTACCTGAATGGGTGACCACTGGTCACTGATGATGATGATGATGGGTGGCCACTCATGTAACCATGAGCGTCTCCGTGATTCGGAGGTCACGTTAAGCAGTCGGTCCTGGTTGCTATCATACGATAACAGTCGTGTAGCTTAATTGGAGGCCTTCAGACGGCTTAAAAACATCCAATGACAAGATTACGTAGCCACAACGTAGTCTTGCCAGTCCCCAACCCGCACTTGGCCGTGTGGCCTTAACCCTCGTCTGAAAGGAGACCCAAGCCCAGCAGTGGGACATTATGAGTTGTTGATGACGGCTGGCCTGCCTGTGAGTGAGGGAAAATCGCTTCTCGAATTTCTCGCGATATTGACTATATAGGTAGTCGCATGTCTGAAAACTGTAAGTAAGGCGCATCCAAAATAATACGTCCACAAATTTTACTAATTTAAAGAAAGAAGTTAGTTTTGTTCTTTCAATTCTAACCAGCAATGCCTTATGGGAGAGAGTATTTAGCCTACTGAAGATAATATGGGCTAAAGAGAGAAACCGAATCCACCTATGAACTATGAAAACGGCAAAATTCAGTAATAAATAAGATAGTTTTAATGGTCACGACGAAGCGACCCGACACCGTTGTCCTATTTTTTTTTAAATGTCCCGGGTTTGATAAGTTTCTATCTGGCAACCCTAGTTGGTAAGATAATATGTAATCTCATTGACTAACAAAGCGCATACCGATACCTTTTCAACTTTGATCTTTTATATCCAATAATTTGAACATTGCATATTTTTTGAAGTAAATTAGTGATGTACCTACTGCCAGCCTATTTTGGCCAAGTCGCGGCGGCCAATCTCAACAGAGACCAGCCAACTGCTTAGGAAAAATAGTAGTGCTTAAGTGTATGCGCAAACACAGGTGCACTCTTTGTTCACTCACAACCCTCGGGGACGACTATCCGACACAACCGGGTAGAGTGCAGACGCCCGACTGGCAGAACCAAAAGCTTTGTGTTCTTCGAGACGGTTAAGATCCCAACTCAAAACCCCAATGTCCAAACTTCGGGCTGTTTGAGCATGCATTGAGCATATCTATAATCGGAAAAATTCAATAACACTTTTTTTGCCCGGCCTGGGAATCTAACTAGAGACCTCTTGATCGATAATCGCATAAGGGACCACTAAACCAACGAGGCAGTTTCTTTATCTTTTTAACCGACGTTAGAAAGGATGAGGATATATTTGTAGTATGTTTACCGATTACTCCGTCAATTATATTGTGGCAAGTTTTATTTCAAATCGAATTTTTTTACTAATTGGTTAAATTTTATAGTTAATAACCTTTTAATAAGTTTAGTCGCCAAAGACGATTGATCCTTGGCGACTAAACTATTGGAATATATCTAAAGAAAAAGCAGGGGAAAATACACACAGTTTACAAGACACAAAATAATTGTTATTTGTTTCATGTTCTGCCATCTATTGGGACAGTTAATAAATACCAATACGTTTTCATTGGGCCTTAAAAAATGTAGCTACTGCCATCTATAAATATGCTTTAGAGAATGAATTACTATCGTTCCAAGTTTGGAATTTAGTTGTACAGCACTCGTTAAATCGACAGATGGCATTACTAGTTTCAAAAGTCGATAAATGGCTGCGTGCGTCACACCACTGCGCAATCAAGCACGGAAATAAAATAACAGCTGTTCTACAATATTCGCTCGGGCAACTCAGCAGCAGCTGTACCACGCAGCCGTTTTCCTTGGGATTGCGATTGTGTGGACATTGCTTTCTCATTGTCGTACTATTCATCGTGTAGTTTGGACTAGTCTTTCACTTTAATTTCAGCGTATATTACTGTAGCAGTAAAAACAGTATTGGCGTTTGAAGTGAGTGAATCATAAATTTGAAAGCTACGCTGGCGCTATGTTTACCAAAATTCCCCGTTCGTTGTTATTGTGATTCAAGTTGAAATGCCTCGTGAATACGTGGACTGCGACGAGAGTTCCGAAGTGTTATGTTAATAGAATCTCTTTTAGATAGTGATTTTAGAAAAATAAGCTCTTGACAATGTCTAACACGGTTCCGACCAGTTCTGCACTCAGGGCTTTAGCCTTAGAGTATAAGAGTCTGCAGGAAGAACCCGTAGAAGGATTTCGAGTGAAACTTTTAGGAGAGGACAATTTATTTGAGTGGGAAGTTGCAATCTTTGGCCCCCCAGACACTCTTTACCAAGGCGGATATTTCAAGGTAAGATTTAGCATAAGACATCTGGATTATCACGAACTTGAGTCTAAAATTAACAATCAAAGCATTTAACAATATAACTTCTGAGTCAGATGAGGTGAGTCAGCACTATGCCAAGTATTTCTTTTTATTTACATTGGGTATTTAATAATATAATTTGTTGGGGGTATACTGTTTTAAAATTTATATTTCCTTTGATATTAATTAATATGAGTTAGGTTATGTTCTCCTTTTGGGACTAGAGATTTTATAAGTAATTATATCAACTGCTACATACTTTACATTGATTAGATAAATGCATTTATTTATTTATCTTTCACACCATACTTTCCACATCAATTATTCAACCTATTTTATGTGTAAATAAATTTATATTTCTTTTTTAAACATTTATTATGTTTTGATAGTTATGTTTAATAAATAATTCTATGGTGTGTTCCATCCTGTTTAGTACAACTATTTTTATTATTTCAATCATTAGGCTTAACATTGTTATTATTGTTCAATTTAGAAACGAATAAAAACTTATTTCCTCTTAATTAATCTGGTGCTGTGCATAATGCATTCCTTGAAAGTCTCAGATATACGAAATATAGTATTGAGACTGGCCTGTATATCTAGTGGGTAGTAATCCTAACAGCTTATCTAGAGGTTCTAGGTTAAATGTCAGGTGTCTGGTGCCATTGCTTTTAGTTCAATTATTTATTTTAGAAGTGTATGCGAAAAAATGTACACCAACATTTAAAAAAATACAAAATTAAAATTGGAACACATTTCTTGCTGATCAACTTCTTTTTAAATTTGATTGCAATTGAAATGTAACTGTTTTGATTGACTTGACTGTCAACTACCTTAGTCAATCAAGTTAATATTGAAAAAAATAGATTTGGCATCACTTAATGCTATAAACCCTTAATCATTTAATTAAAATCATCCTCATCATCATCACTTACTCTTGTGTGTCACTGCTCAATCAAAGCTTCACCAGTTATAGATAACTTCCAGACAGCTCATCTGACAAATGGTTTGGCACAATTTATATGGAAGATGTGTCAAATTATCTGTCTCATAAGCTATCTGAAACTTATCTGTAACTGGTGAAACAGGGCCTTAGTAGATTATTGTGATATTACACTGGCTGCACCCCATGGTGTTGTCTTGCTTATTTTGTTGATTTATATTATTACCTTTGTACCTTTCCTGTGAGGGAAAATAAAGTTTTATTATTCATTATTATTGTTCACTATTACATTGGTTTTAATTTAAAACATATATTTAAGATCTTAGCACCACAAACTTATATATATTTAGTTAAAACTGTTAATATTTAAATTTAAATAATTTTACATTTTGTGCTCAGATAATGTATGATATGTGCCATTGTACTCATTTCTTGAAAAAATTATAGCGCAACTGTCTCATTGGTTACTGACACTTGACACACTGATGAACAGATAGAGGATTTACTGCAATGTGGATCCTAAATTATCTATACTTAAATACTTAACTGATGCACGCACATGCAATCGTTTACTTGCAACTCAAATATATTTACTCAAAATTACATTCACACACACACACACACACCCATTACCTTGTGTATAAGTAAGAAGCTCCAGTTTTTAATAAAAATGCAACTGAATAGTGAATGTAGATTTTATTTTCTTTCTAATTTTACATTTCTTAAGGTGGTCAATTTTTTTAATAAACCTTGTGTTCGTTTTCCAGGTAATCCAAACATAACTTTGTATTGTATGCAAGGACACTGATACCCTAAATACAAGTTAAATCTTATTCTGGGTATTAGAATTCATTGTAGATACTTTTGATATGTGCCATGGGTTTTGACATTGTATACTTCTGTCTATGCATTGAGAAATTAACCTAATAAAAATATTATTATTAGTGTATAATTGACTGTCACTTGTTACTAAAAGTTTGTTTAGATTGACAAAGTTGTTAGGACTGAATGACTAAATTTCCAGATGTTGTTTCATAGCCCAGGATAGCCGTCCAACCGTTCGAACCATGTGGAACTGTTATTTTCTATAATTATACAGAAAATAACAGTTTGGAGTGTTCAACCAGTTGTACCACACAGACACGACATTTAGTTGGAACACCATATTCTAGTTCACAGAAAATTTTATGCCCATATGAATCAGGATCATTTAAAGTTTAAATGATGAAGAAACCACTAGTAGCATAATGCGTGATATGAGTCCACTTCAGGAAAAGTATTCGGAGAACACGGTCATTACAAAATAAATTATATTGCCTTAATGACTAAATATTACTAGAGTAGCATCATTTATCCTCCCTTATAAAGTTAATCTTTTTGTTTATTTAATATATTTAGTATGTATATATATATATATATTTGTCTTACCACTCATCTCCCCATTCTCTTGAACCTGCCATGCATTATAGAAGTTTCAATAGTAAAAAGTAACATAGATGTATCTGTTTGTAGTTTCAAATTAAGCTCTCCAATAAATGCATATGAAATTATATACTAAACACGACCAGACGGGACTTTGAATAGCAGGTTGTTAGTACGGGCAGCTAGCTGATGCTAAAAAAAATAAAAAATATTAAACCAGTGGGGTGGAGAATAATACATGTACGATTCAAAATCCGCTGATAATACTGTGGGACCCAGTTAGTCAAACACATATACCTGTTTAACTAGTAAACTGGATAAATTTAAAGTCAAATAATATTTAATACCAGTTTAAAACTTGGACTCACAGTACAATTTAGTACCATTATTTCAATGTGTATGACTCTTCGCTTCAGAGAAATAATTGCAAAGAGGAAATTGCATATTAAAACATATAACACTTTGGCTGCACACATTAGATAATATGTAATTAACTCTGTAATTAGCACATCATCAACTTTCAGATTTCTACATGGCTGTGTAATAAAATAATTTTTGAACTGAAAAATAAACCAGCTAATGATTATTTCATTTGTGTAGTGCGGGTTGTTTAATTTCCTTTTGGTGAAAAAAAAATAATATTTTCAGTGTTAAACATTATATCTGCATACTATCCTTTTTACCCGACTGCGAAAGAAGGAGGGTTATGTTTTTCTAGTGTATATATGTATGTATTTCTTTGGCACGACCTAGAGCCATCGTATTTTTATTTGAGTGGTGTCAATAGATTCGTATAAGTCGTGAGATTGACACTGGGTAAAGCAAAATTACAAAACAAACATAAAGAAAGAGAAGAATTTATGCGCAGTAGGGTTTTTTTTTAATAATTCATTATTTATTTATGAAATAATTAATGTAATATTTGTCGTGTTAGCGTAAGGAATGTAAGAAATCTAACTCTTTCCTATCTTATTCTAAATTTGAATCATCTATGTCCTTATTCAAAATATTCATACTTTCATGACAACACTACAGAAACTACTTGGATAAAATGCCACTTGAACGTCATGATCAGTCAGCACATGATCTGATTGTTCATCTATAACTTTTAATTAATTGAGGATCTGTTAAAGATTATTACCTGCTCGTTAAGAGCACTTTTCGTTGACAAATCCTGGTTCCAAATGTCAATAAAACAGCGTCCATGTAGACGTTAGATGATTCAAGAACTGCCTTAAATTTTAGACAAACTATTTGTACAGATTTTTGCCACCCCATTTTTGGTTTTGGTGTTACACGCTACTGTGACCTAAATGTAAATTTTTTGAGGATGAGAATTGCTCTTCAAATTCAAATAAATTATGATGGAAAGCGAATAAATTACACGTCCGTCCTAGTGAAGCCTATTCACTAGACTCGTTAGCGATTTCCTAGGCCATAGGCATATATATATTTCCTAGGCATTTTCCATAGGCTATCGCAGTCCACTGCTGGACATAGGCCTCTCCAATTTTACGCCACTTAGTTCGATCTTATGACTTAATGATCTATGTAATGATAATTGTGTCGAAAAATAGTCAATGGCAATAATTCCAGACTTTGGTAACTGAAACCAAAAAGACCCTGTAAAATAATTTATTTTGGCTAATTGGTGCTTCATCAAAGAAATGTCGATTATTCAATATGGTTGAAGATAGCTTCAGTACACTCACCAAAATGAATTCCCTGGTAAGCGGTACGATTATGCTCCAGGTGATGTATTCTTCCTATTTAGAACCTGTCCTAAATTTTAAGATCTCACATTATTGTAGAAGAGCTTACGGGCTGTAGTTTAGATCAAAGATCGAACTTGGGTCGTCTGCTGTGGACTCTCGATAGACTCCTAATTCTGGAAGCTGTCTGAGCCTTGATCTCTACTTTTTTATTGATGTAAAATTACTACTATCTCTTTTATTTTAACAATCAAAACGATCACGCGCTTTGACTATTGTTATAGTTCACGGGCGTCGAAAATGCGTTGTCTTAATTCAGTTCGTGTTTTTTGTATTTTTTATATGTTTTTACAAATAAAATCTGCCACACAATCCAAGTAAACACTGCTCAGGCAAAAGCAATTCGACAGTCGTAATTTGTTATATTACATTAAATAGTTTTATGTTTGTGATACACTGATTTATGTTCATTTTGTGACAAGTGAATGATGAAGTCAATTGTATACCCGAATTGTTAAAAAGATAAGTTTTCTCAGGTTTATCCAGTGATTGCAAAATGAACTGCTTGCGTTGTAAACGGAGTTCCGATTCCACTTGTTAAATGAGAAAAAAATAATTTGAGATAATTCTGGTTATAATGAGAAAGATACATCGGTCTGTGGCTTTGGTCAATTTAATGGAGTCCCGATGTGGTTTGGGGTCAGGATAGGAAGGGAGTTACTTTTGAAATAACTTATTTTTTTAATTCATTGACATTTTTGAGCAACACAAGACATCGATGGATGGATGGACGACTATCTGCATATACGTACAACTTTTTCGAAAACTTTTACACCTCTATTTGTAGTATATTTTTGAGTTTAGAGTATAAGTTCCATTCTAGTGGTATAGGCTAATATTAGCATCAG
The DNA here is from genome assembly GCA_003709505.1 of Hyphantria cunea. Lineage (NCBI taxonomy): Eukaryota > Metazoa > Arthropoda > Insecta > Lepidoptera > Erebidae > Hyphantria > Hyphantria cunea. The sequence continues at coordinate 1,429,323 of PKRV01000143.1, read as the reverse complement.
CTGCGATTGTAATTTATATTTAAGAAATTCTAATGTGTGTAAATTTCCGTTCCAACATATTTAAATTTGTAGTTGGATTTAAACTAATAGAGTGATGAATATTAAGTAACAAATTATTAAATGTAGAGTTTCTATATGTAGGTAGGTGACCATTATTAAAAAATTAAATTATGAAATAAGTTAGATCATGGCACCTAATTCGTTATACTCGCGTAAATTTTATAGGTGTATTAAATTTTATATCCATGGTTAGTTCTCACGTTCCCATAGTCATCTGGTTATAGGGTAATATATAAATTAAAAGTATGTTACTATTATTCTTTCTGGATTCTACGCTATTAATGAAAATACGAACACATTTATTTATCTATTTTATTATAAAAGACAAGAATCTCACGTCTGCTTCGTTACTTTTTGCACAAAAACTATTTTATATATTATATATGCGTTAAGATATTATTTATTTATTAAATTACCTCAATAAATAGCTACCTGCACCAGTTAACGATTATATAAAGAATTTTGTTTTTTGTTTCAGGCACATATGAAATTTCCACCAGACTATCCATACTCACCACCATCTATCAGATTTCTTACTAAAGTATGGCATCCAAATGTATATGAGGTGAGTAATATGCTCTTATTTATCATGTTATACTATAGATTACTATTATACGGACACAATTGAACTAATTTAGAAAAATAGCAATCCTGACATCAACTAATTAAAGTAGGTACCTACAGTCTGATAGTGGGCCTTGAGGGCCAGTACTACACCGTATAATTCAGAGCTTAATATTTAGACCATGTTTAACTAGTACTTGTGAGATTAATGTATATGTTACCCTTAAAATCCAAATATTGGAAAATTCTAGGTTTAACTAGTAAATCTTAGAATTTACAGGCAGGTAAATGCAGAATCCAAAAGAAGGGGTCGCCATACTAATGGTGACTGCAGACAATGCAATCATGCTCTGCATGGTTATCACCACTATTGAGATGTTTCTGCATTATTGGGCCTCCGGTCTCGCACTCACCAACGAAACACAACAGCACGTATGCTGTCATTTTAGGTTGGCCTTCTGTGAGAGGGTATTACCGCCTGGGTCGAGCCGCTCCGGTGTTTTTTTTTCTTTTTATCGCTTTTACCGGTAGAATTTAAAACATGTTTTGTTTTATCAGTGATAGTTGGTAAATGTAACTAACATTTACCAACCTACACATTTTTTACAAAAAAAAATTATTATAAGAATATACTCATCTAATCCAAATGATTCAACAACAGCAGATTGGCTCGGTCGCTCGGCCGGTCGCTGCCACAGCACGCTCGAATCGCTCGCTCGCCTTCGCACAATATTGATCACTGTTCTAACTTGTCTAACCTGATTCAATAAAAATGTTCTTGTGACATGTTTAGTTCAATATTTAGTGTGTGTCTTTGAGGCAAATTCTTAGATTTACCAATGGTGAATGGTGGTAAAAGTTCCAAATAAACGATGATTATAGAATGGTTCGGACTTTTACTATTAAGAATTGTTAAATTTTAGACATATACATGGTTAATTCTACGGTTTAGAAGAAAGACACGCATTTAAATCTAAGATAAGAAAAAAAGATGCTGAATGAATTAAATGTTTTCCTATCCAAAATAACTAATTCTTTACCTCAGTAAAAAATTAGTACTCGCTCACTAAGCAGATACTTATACCTGCAATAACTGTACACTGTATAATACTGTGTGTTATTGCTCGAAACTCAGCTTAAAGCCGGTTATAGTTTTCGTGTCGTGTGAATTGAGTGTTACCGTTAACTTTTAGAAGAATAAATTGCGTCGTCGACACAAAATAATGTAGCAACTTACATTTGCGGGGCCATCATTCCGATTAGCTGTATGTGTGATCCTTTAAATTAATTCTGTTTAAAAATAGCTTGATGACTAATTCTGTGAATGTAACGTAGGTACCTATTACGATTACTGAATAACGGTTACACAAAAAAATGACCCTCATCCAAGTCAAGCTTTTGTAAACACGGACTGTACTCCACTTTCTATGCCGTTGTTTCTCATTAGATAATTAACATATACGACAAAATTAAATACAAAATACTAAATTGAATAAATATTTTTGACCCGAACTGCTATAAATATATATAGTTAAGTGCTTCACAATTTCTTTGAACTGAAATCCGATGAAGGCATTTTCAACCTTTTCAATTTGATGACAAAAATGTCACCGAACGGATCTACAAGTTTAATGACCTTTACGCGAAGTCACAGCTGATTGTAACTAACCAACATATTATTTAATTTAAATTCCTGTGAATCACTTCGTACTTACTAGCTTATAATATCGTCTTTGTTTCTACTGTATTCATAATCGGTTAATGTCCACTGATCGAGAATAAATTACAAAACATCCAGTCTTTAACAAACTTAAACCATAGTCGCACAGGTTTATACCTCACTCTTTATCCAATTGCCGAGAATATTGTGCTATTTTAGAACCATCGATTTTATACAACTCCGACTCCCCAACGCTATGAACTTTAATCATAGTAGTTGTTAAATCATGTAGATACAGAACTTTATTAAACACATAATACTTAAAGAATCACTCACTATATGCTCGAAGGGGAGAACAGAGATTGATTTTATATCGAGGAAATGAATATTACCTGTGGAGTACCGTAACAACATACTGCAAAATAGCCTTACACTAGGTTTGGACTTCGATCATTACCTAAATATTAATAAATTGGCAACAATCATAATGTCCAAACTGTAATACAATAATCTCAATTGTATAATTATTCAGAGACCAATACAAACATCAAATCGATTAACAAAATGATGATGAAGGTAATGACGAAATGAACAGTACCAAGATATCTTTAAATGCTGTTTTAATTTAACTTTTTAACAAACAAAAGAATTGACGTCAGGCACTTCTTATTACGTTTACTCTTAAACGCAGTGGTTGATTAACTATAGAACTAAAAAATAATAAACAAGTCTATTTGGCACAATGTCAAGGAGCAATAATACGTATTTATTTCACAATATAAAAGTCCGCCCCTTGAGGATTAAGTCCGAAGTCAATGTTGGCAATCCCCGACCTTGGGGTAATTAACCTTATTTGCGATCTCGTCGACCCGCGTCGATGTGGCCGCTTTGAACTTGTGCTACATTAACACAATACACAATTCTTTAAATAAATCTTCTGAGCGATGCGTCTCAACTATAAATGTTGGCCAACGGCTCAATCACGTATTCATGCCAGCCACGTGGTCAAAAACTAGATATTAATTCTATTTTGTAGAAGGAAAAAGTTTTTGCATGACTTCTGCAATCGCGGAAGACGTGAATCAAGGTTTGTTCCTTACATCTAATCCAACACGGTATTTTTTTAGCTTGAGGAATAAATCATTCATGATCATATCGCAGTCTGCGTTATTACGTAGCAGGCAAAGAGATTAAATTGTCGTTTTATATTCATGTATTGGAAACGGTTTGATGTAAACCACCAAAGAGATGTTTATGAATCCGGGGGGGCGCTTCCGGGGACAGCTGCGTGCGTCATCGGGCCTTCAACCTACAACCAACTGAACCGCCAAGGTCCTCGAAACCTAGACTAGCTATTTAATTTCTATAAATTCTAGCGAGCTATTGGCAAGTTATTTTCAAATACATTGCGTATGAAACTTAAAATATATTTGTTTCTTCGAAATCGTAAAACTTTGAGTTTCTGTTAATATGCATAGATGCATGCATATGTGTAACAACTGCTGGATAATCTAGTAAGGTGAAAGATGGATAAAATGTCTATATATATTGGTCTCGTACTTACCAAAGTATAATATCTCGTTGAAATACAGTCTGGTGCAACACAATAGATTTAGGCAAAAAATAATAACATGGATTTTAAAATAAGTCAACACCAATTTTCTGTTAGTAATTCTCATAGCAGAGACACGATAGATAAGCTTTCCGCACCGATAACTTATTCTTGACCATGTACCTTGACATGTTTTGTAATAAGTTTATGGAATGGACATATTTTTTTACTTAGCTATAACTGTGAGTGTATTGTAGATATTGTGTATTTATTACAGTGTTTCCCAATTTAGAGGTCAAAACACGCGTATTCTTTGTGAAGAAGCGCGCACTGAACCGGTGGCATATTTTTAGCCGAGGGCGACGCTCCTTTCCATAAGAATAGTGCTCGCAATTTTGTGCTCTACCACGACTTCTTATAAACAAAAAGTAATTGCAACTTCCTTCTTAAAAATATTTCTTTAAATTACAAACATAGCATTTAAAGATAGGAATAGATAAGTGACCTCATCGATATCTTTACTCTATGTTTTACAATTACAATTTGAATACCTCTTGTATAACTTAGAGTTGTCATGAATTTTAGATCTACAATATTCCAGAACATTTTTTCTCAAAGACGCAAATTAAAACACCATTCATAGCAAGCGGAGGCACCGCTTACCATACGTCAGAAGGACCGTTAGAGCGAATCACTTTCACTGTGTTATTGTACTGTGTTCTACGCTTACCAACAACGACATCTTTCATTTTGAAAATATTATGATTTCAATAATTACAAATGAACACAAAGTCATATTTATTGTTTTCTTTAAATGACACATAGGCACAAATGTCTACGTCACTATTAAAATGATATTCAGTATGTATACTTACAGGTTTTTTTAGGTACAAAGTTTGAACCCTATTTATCAGGCTCTACGGTATTGATAAGACTGTAAACTATATGATTTCCGAGTGCCAAAATATATATTTTTACTTTCGATCAAAGCGATTCACTTTGAATCATCGGTTTGCCTCTCCTTAGTCAAAATAACAGCCGAATCAACTTAACGGTATTTAGAAATGTTTAAGGATTCTTTCTTTAGTAACATAATTTTCAATTGCGAACCGATTGAATCAAAATAAGTAAACACAAAATCGATCAGAATGGCGTGGCGTGCCTACAGCATATGGCAGATGACGATGAAGACACTCGCCAACAAGCCTAACAGTGTGGCGAGTATTTAATTTATCATCATCAGCCTATCGCAGTCCACTGCTGGACATAGACCTCTCCAATTTCACGCCACTTAGTTCGATCTATGGCTTCTCGCATCCAGCTCCTGCCAGCCGTCCCGTGCAAATCATCGCTCCACCTGGCCTGTGGACGTCCTACACTTCGTTTGCCGAGACGCGGTCTCCACTCAAGAACTCGTTTACCCCAACGGTTATCGGTTCTTCGGCAAATGCGGCCAGCCCACTGCCACTTCAGCTTGCTAATCCTGTGGGCTACGTCGATGACCCTGGTTCTTTGTCAGATAACCTCGTTTCTCATGCGATCCCTTTGAGAAACGCCAAGCATAGCTCTCTCCATAGCACGCAGAGCGACTTTGAACTTATGGACCAGTCGAACCGTAAGTATCCACGTTTCGGCTTCGTATGTCATTACGGGTAGGACGCACGCATTGAAGACTTTCGTCTTTAGACACTGTGGGATCGACGATGAGAAGACCCGACGAAGTTTCCCAAACGCTGCCCAACCTAGCTGGATTCTTCTGTTCACCTCGTCCTCAAAGCTGTTTCTACCTAACTGCAAAGCCTGCTCGAGGTATACATATTTTTGAACAACTTCGAGAACGGCACCGTGTACCGCAACCGGTTCCGGTAGTACATGTTCATTGAACATGACCTTGGTCTTGTCGAAGTTCATCCGTAGGCCGATGCGCACAGACGAGTCAGCCAGGAGGTTCAGCATCTGTTGTAGCTTCCGCAGCGTCCCTGCCATGATGATGATATCATCTGCAAATCGCAAGTGAGAAAGTTACTCGCCATTAATGTTGATACCGCGTTCTTTCCAGTGCAGCGTCTTAAACTAGTCCTCCATTGCATTAGTGAACAATTTTGGGGGGGTCTCACTCCTCGATGCAATGGTATGCGTCTTGTATGCTGATCCTGTACTTGGACGGACATAGTGGCGGCTTTGTAGAGACATCTCAACACTTGAATGTACCGCCAATCTACTTGGCAACGCTGCAGGGACTCCAGAACAGACCAGATCTCGATCGAGTCAAAGGCCTTTTCATAGTCCACAAATGCTAGACACAGGGGCTGAATATACTCTTCGGTCTTCTGTATTATCTGCCGCACTGTGTGGATGTGGTCTATGGTGCCATATCCGCTCCGAAACCCAGCCTGCTCCGGTGGCTGGTATTCGTCGAGTCTTCGCGCAAGACGGTTCGTGATGACTCTTGAAAACAGCTTATAGACGTGGCTCAGGAGGGAAATGGGCCGATAGTTCTTCAACATGGTTTTATTACCTGTTTTGAAGAACAGGACGACCACACTCCTACTCCACGCCTCTGGAGTCCTCCCTTCGAACAGGACAGCGTTGAAAAGCTTTTGGAGCGCCTTTAATACGGGTTTACCTCCAGCCTTTAACAGCTCTGTAGTAACGCCATCCTCTCCAGGGGCTTTTCCATTTTTCAGCTGTCCAAGAGCCATCTCGATTTCGTCAATGCTGACTTCTGGCAGATCTTCGGTGAAGTGGCGTGTTAATGTGGCTCTAGGGTCCTCATTTTCGGGATCAGGTCGAGATGCATGCGAAGCGTACAAATCGCCATAGAAGCTTTCTACTTCCGAAAGGACGGCCAGCTTATTTAATTTTTTAATTTATTGTCATGTGTAAAATGTTGTTTTTTATGTAAAAAATACCTTAAAATCATCGCTAAAAATCAGTTAAATCCACATCAGAAATACCTATACTATTAATTTCAAAATCATTTATCATCTTTTTTTCATTTCATTTAAACAGTATTTTCCATAGCACATGTTTAGTTTTCGGTGCAAATTATACATTCGACTTGGAGCATCTGCCTGGACTAGATTAGAAATCTGTATCCCAGACATCACCGCTCTTCATTACTTAATCGTATACATTGTATAATAAATATGTGTATCATAGAATCATGAACAAAGGCGGTCAAAAGTTAAAAAAAAAATCTCCTAATTTCATTAGTATGTAGCCGTTTCCGACTATTTCAGCTGAGGATACAGTAACTACACCGTTTCATATCAACTCTGTCCTAACCCAAAACAAACCTGACACCAGATATTAGCGCTTTTAAACCAACATACCAAAAAAATATTTGATTGTTCTTACATTAAAATATATTAGTTAATTAATTAAAGTCAATTAGGTAAGTGGGAATTTTAAATGCGTAAATATTATGTATTATGCATACATATTAGTTACAGAAATGCCTAAACTTTTCAAAAAATGAAACCAACTAAAGAATAGAGAACAGAAGTTGACTCGATGCCAAATAAACAAACAAATTGAAATTTTAAAACAAAGGGACGCGTGTTCCTTTGCCGCGTCACCATTGCCATATTAGGTGCCACAATAGCTACCATATTAGTTTTGTGTAATAATTAATTTCCTTGTTTGAGTGTGTTTTTACAACGGTGTAACGCCCTCATCTCATTTATTGTATTGAGTCATTTAGTAAATAACAAATTCCAAATGCCCGTATCTCGTACTGTCAAATTAGTATACCTTAATCGTAACACTTGTATCCGTCTGACGACGACTTCCTATTTTGTGAACGATAACGTAACCATAAGAATTATTTATTTAATAATCATCAGCATCTTCATAGCCTAAACTCTCTTAAAAGGCTTCCAACCAATCGCTGGCTTCTGTTGACTGGTCTTACCTGTATGGTGTCGGCTGCGTATGCAAAAATAACTTTTAAACTATTTTAACTCGGTAATAACAACTTAAAAGACAACAAAAAACTAAATCCCGGTATCGCTACTTTAATCAACGACAAATCAAAGAAAAGGTATGATTGGACAAAAAAAGTCAAAACGAAATGTATATTTCTTTTACCTACTGAATAAAGAAACAAAGATGCAATAAGTCACAGTTTATGTAAACAAACAGGTTGCCAAAAATATAATTGGATTGATTGTGTCTACGAACTTTTTAAGTAACCAACTAATCAGATAAAAAATACCATGTAGAAATAATGAGGCTAGTAGAAGTCCGATATATGATACGAATCCAACTAAGTTTGTATACTTCAAAAATATTTTAAAAACAAATTTTAAGCTAACGAACCAACTAGTTATAGCACTCTCATTATAAATAATACTTATCGCTATTATAGTACACTAAATCTAGGTCATTGGTATATTGGAGTAGGCCACTGGACTGAATTGAGCCGTTCGATTCACCACTAAATCTATTGTCTGTCTTTCTAATATAGTTATGGATCAGATTCATATTACAATTCATTTACGATAAAGTATATTCTAAAAAAAACAATAATATAACCTTCAACGAATCATGTGTTTGGAATTTCTGTACCGAGAGCGTCAAGGGCAAATTGCGGAAGTAAGATCAAGTCTCTTCCGTATCACTTGCCTTCTTCCGCTATCTCCTTAGAAAGACCTGACTTGTAAGGTTTATATATACCTACTTCACAGGGCACACCGACCTTGTCGACATTGAACTTTATGAGTGCAAACATTTAATCATCTGCCGGTAATCTCGCTTATATTATTTTTACATTTTTATAAAAGTCGTATATCGTAAAGGTATAATAAGTATACTTCTCTAAATATATTGCTCGAATTATAATTTTTATCTTAGAGCCATTCTACACACATGGAAAAGGTTCTTTATATGTCATATCTTGTGAGGCAATAGCCTAACAAAATTGATAATAATGACAAAGCTTACTGACACTTACCAGTAAACTTGGGGTCTATAGAGAAATTACGTTTAAATGTTTTGTTGAAGCTAATCGCCATCGAAAAGGAATTTTTAGATTAAATGTGAAGATTCCTATCCTGGCCTCGCAAAAGTTCTTCTTTAATTATTATTTTTTCTGTGTATCCTCGGTTGAAAATAAATATAAAATATTATTTATGGTGTATGTTATTATTTTATTACATTAGTAACGATTTTTAAACATAACTTCTTAAAAATCTACTTATGTAGATTGTTACGACTGTCATTAATTATATCGAAACAATATTATGCCCCATATCCTAGTTGCCTCAACTGCGTTATGATTACGTAAGTTTTGTTATGAAGGTTGGTAATATACTAGTCGGGGGAGGCAAGGCAACAATGGATTTTATGTAACACCTTGTATTACGCACATTCTAACGCAACTACATCAAAATCCCCCTTTCTTATTGCGAAGCGTTAAATTGTATCAAAATCTGACCATGGAAATTCATTGCAGACGTCTTTCAGCAAATCTGTATTGAATATCCTACCTTTGTAATTAGTAGGTATATCGATGTTTATTATTCGTTTTCACGTATCCAGAATCAATCATCAGAAATCTTAGGGAGCATCAACATAAATTGACCTTGAAATTTTTCTTGTTTTGAAAGTGTTAATTAAACAATTTATGTAGCCAAACTTAAATTTTACCTTAGACTAAATTGTAAACTCAAATCAATAACATAATTAATGATAGTAACTTAGAAAGTAACTTTATTACTATGTAATAGCAAAACTTAAACAAATTTTATTTACCGGCCAACTTTAAGTGGGCCATTTATATTGTTATTGTTTAAAGACCTATTATGAAATAATCACCTTTAAGCTTCAACAATGTGTAAACTATTTCATTCGACTTTCTTAAATATTCATGACGGCTTGTTCTAGATATACGTTTTGACGATGTGGTGGAATCACTTATGCTATACTACTCTACTGAATGTAATGTGCCGGGGGTATTAACAAAATGATATAACCAAAACTTCAGTTACCGTTTTCAATACCTTACTTTCTATATGAACTCAATTTGTTAACGAAATTATTGTAAAGCTTGAAAAAGTCGCAGTAGAACCATTGAAATATAAGGTATAGGTATCGCTGCAATCCTGGGCACAGCTCATGCTTAATATAATAATTTACTTTTTGAATTGGCCTCTACATAACAAAGTGCATAGATCCAATTTCCAAAATTAGTGAGTCTCTAACATTACATGGCGTTCTCCCGGTTTGACATGGTAGTCGATCTTAGAACAAATGAATAAATATACAACAGAGGAACAACACCCTTTTTAACAATTATAACAATCTCGACCTTCCCGGTTTCCGTCTTTAATTATTTCCTAAGTCCTGACTTGCTGTATCCCTAGTTTTCTCGCCACACCCATTGTCCTTAACTACTTCCTTTGTTCCGGCTTGTAACAATTGCATTCTCAAGGAGAATCGGCGTCAGCTAGTCGACTATACAAGTAACTAGCCAAAATACTTATCTACGCAAAATTAAATTTTGAAATGTGTTTTTAAAATCATCAGTGTCACGTTATCGACTTGTTTTAATAAAACCTACTAATAAACGTTGATTATTTCACACAATGATTTAACAGAACCTTGTGTCTAATTTTCAGAATGGTGACCTATGCATATCGATTCTTCATCCGCCTGTAGACGATCCTCAGTCTGGTGAACTGCCATGCGAACGCTGGAACCCCACGCAATCTGTTCGTACTGTGCTCTTATCAGTCATATCGCTACTCAACGAACCCAACACGTTTAGTCCGGCAAATGTTGACGCAAGCGTCATGTACCGCCGCTGGCGTGATTCCAAAGGGAAAGATAAAGAATACGAGAATATTATCAGGTGAGAGTTTTACGAATGAACCATTTTTTTTCCGTTTCATCCGGTCTCCTGCCGAATGTCATCAACAAGCCAAATAGGTGGTAATTTGACTACACAGAGATTCATAAATAAGTTCTCAAGAAAGGTTGTAATTAAAGTTAAATGTAAACGTTAGAGTCTGTAGATATGTTCTCTGTATAACAGGACCTGCCATCTAGTGTGCTTAAATATCTCACTGGTGGGCCAGGTTTGTTCTCTAACCAGTTTATGTAACAGTGACGTTAAGATTTCACTAAGGTACAAAATAATATTAGCTGACAGAATGTACTCGACTAGACGTAAATGTAAGAAATTTCATACAATATATGTAAGAGTAAAGTTATTCAAATTCTATAGTAGGTATGTATTTATGTATTCATTTTGATTTTATACATTGCAGAATTTAAACGTCCGCAAAAACGGCGCCCAAATTTAGACTTAATTTCTTCACTGAAATTTTAACGATTCGGACGGTACTTTAAAAGATTTTACGAATATAACAATTAGATTACTCGGTCGTGTACTAGATACATTTAAAAAAATCTGATGAAATCACTATTTAAAATAATTCAAACGTAGTTTATGATTAAATAATTAGCTAAGAAATAAAATATGCTAAGAGAATTACTTGTAAGGTAATCAAATAGAGAACGAAGTCAGTAGAATTCTAATCCATACTTATAAATGCGAAAGTAACTATATATATGTACTGTACATACGTATGTCTGTCTGTCTGTCCTTTTTTCACGCCCAAACCGCTGCACCGATTTCAATTAAATTTGGCTTGGGGATACTTTGTTTCTTGAGGAAAGACATTGCAACTCCTTGCAACTCCTTGCTGCGATGACCGACAAACACGTGGACGTGGAGTTTTAATTAATTAATTTATCCATCTATTTTCAAACTTGTGACTTACACTGTGTAATTTTTTCTTCTAAATACATTATTTCCATTATAGGACTTTTAAGTAGCTACTATCTAGTATTTGTATGTCATGGATCTTGAACATAACGAATAGGCCGTCAAGTATGAAACAGAAAGTATTAATTATACCTACATATTCTACAAATTCACAATTATATATTATATAATATGTATGTATTTACAAAAGAAAAGTATATAAGTATTAATATCAGTTATCTAGTACCCATAGTACAAGCTCTGCTTAGTTTTGGATTAGATGGCGTTGTGTGTTAAAATGTCTGAACATATTTATTTATATAGTCGACATAACCTTTTTATTATTTAATTGATGATATAATAGTTTAAACAATAGATGACATATATTTTTATTCTTTTTCAGAAAACAAGCGCAGGTAGCTCGTATGGATGCAGAGAAAGAAGGCATTGTGGTACCCCTTACGTTAGAAGATTACTGCATCAAAACACAAGTGAAGTCGACGACACACGAGCCTCAGGTTGGTAATATAAAGAACGTTTAGATAACCTTTGGAAAACCAAAGAAGCCTTTTGTTATTAGTTAGTCCAATAAACTAATAGAAATAATAGTTGCTAAAAAAACTATGCATATTCATTTTTCTAGAAGATTTTATTGAAAATAGACATACTGGCAACGTTATTTCATTGTGTATAATTAAATGGCGTATATCGAATTCATGTAATCTGTTTTTCTAAGACCCTTACTACTTCAACCTGCTGCCGTCTACCGCTGAACGAAGGCCCCTCCCAAAGACCCTTAACAGAAAGAAAAGATTTCCTATTATTAATATCTTAACAATATCCTAAAGCTCGATTACATTGTTTTACAAACATAGTTTTGCAATTCAGTCGATTTGTCTGACCTTGGTAAATCAACGATGACCATTACATTCTAAATAATCCTTTCAGAAGTTTCGTTTGAAATTACAAACAAAACTAGATATCGCTATTACTTATTATAAACCTGTTACGTTATATTAAATAGTTTTGCCTCATGTTAAAAAAATGAATATAAAAACTATTAAAATTAAAACACTCAGCGCAAGAATCACTAGTGCCTTAGCTGCTATGTTCTGGTTGCTACCAAACTATTACAATGGTTATTTGGATTGAAGATGGTAGGTAGCTTATTGTTAGATATACCCGATAGTTGTGTTACATAAACCAAACGCCTTAAACTAATGACGAAAATGAGTATTATTTAAATACTACACCAGATTTTACGGAAATTATATGTAGTATGAAATTTGACACGATGGAAGATTATATAGAAGAGGAGTGCAGAAACTAAAAAAAAAATTGGGTACAATTTCTACCATTGAGCGACCACTGCGTTCTATGTAATTTCGGTAATCATGGCACGTGAAAATTAAAAGTTTAAGTATAGTGAATTACTGTTGTTATGTCTTAAGACAGAACAAGAGAGACCTGTTTTATTTTGTGCTATGGTAGAATCTAAGCTACTAATCAAGAACTGGTTTATTATCAAAATATTATTGACATTTTTACACAATATAAAATGAAGTCGCTTCCACTGTCTGTCAGCTTTACAACTTTTAAACTACTCATCAACAACCCAAGATGTCCCACTGCTGGGCTCGGGTCTCCTCTCAGGAGAGGGTTAAGGCCATACATCCCCACGCTGGCCAAGTGCGGGTTGGGGACTGGCAAGACAACGTTGTGCTACGTAATCTTACCGTTGGATGTTTTAAGCAGCCCAAAAGCCTCCAAGCTTCACGACTGTTATCCTATGATAACAGCCGGGACCAACTGCTTAACGTGACCTCCTAATCGCGGAGACGCTCATGGTAACATGCCACCACCGGTCACCTATCCAGGTACTGACCGTGCCGTCGTTGCTTACCCTGGTGATTGTTTCTAATCACCGAGTGCAACTGGGCTATGAGCGCCTCGAAACTATTCAACTGATTTCAATGCAGTGTGTAGCAATAGATAGAGTGCGGGACGGCTGGTAGGAGCTGGATACGAGAAGCCATAGATCGAACTAAGTGGCGTGAAATTGGAGAGGCCTATGTCCAGCAGTGGACTGCGATAGCCTGATGATGATGATGACGTCTATTACAATGTAGTATAGGAAATTCGAGAATTTCAAAGACTTCCGTTGCGAAACGCTAGGACCGGACCCTGTTTCGCGTCGTACAATTAATAAAGAATATAATAAAACATATAACTTGTTTGCTTGCAGTTGGACATGACAGATTTTTACGACGACGACTACGATGATCTCGACACAGACTCGGATGAGGAAGTGGACGGGGGTGACGGAGATGGCGATGACAGCGGCAACGGCGAGTCGTGAGATTGCGCCTCCGATCACCACCCGCGATCTCTTGCAGCGTACGGACACCTCCACCACACGTAGCCCCGGTAATATTCATTATGGCGTGACTACGGCGGGGTTTCTAGGCCCCCACTGTTACCCTGATACCCGTAACAAATCAGCGGGGTCAATCTGACCTGACCCAGGTTGCGTCAATTCTGATTACAAGGGCACGCGGCAAAGGACTCATAAAAACTAACCTGAGTCACGATAAATAGAAAATGAAAATCATATATCTAAAGCTTAATGTAGAGCCGCTTCTGTTTACTTTTCCCCCGCAAATGTTGCCTATTTTACTAATTTAGTTCATTTTTATTGTATTGTTAGTAGTTGTATATTTGCTTCTCTATGTTATTGTTACGTATCACACCCAGGGTTATAATGCAAAGTCATGAATTGTGACGACTGACTGCCCATGCGTGCTACTGCCGCCTTCCGCAGTAATACAGTTTATATTACTCAACCTGTATTGCATATAGCTCGCATTTTATTAAAAGTTTTAAGTAATTAATTTTAGAAATGGTTTATAGCTCTCTTGTATACTCAACTTTTGAAATAAACTCATAACCCGAATATATAAATATTGACAATACCGTAATTAATCACGTTTTTGTTGTATGGCAACATTAATTGTAAAGTACAACTAAGATCTGTTTTATTCTTCATTCTAATCGTGTCATAGTTAATATTAAAAAATAAATGGATACTACTAATTATAACACGATATAAGATTGTGTCATAAATTTCAGACTATCCCTACAAATTACTAAAAAGTATATAATAATAACACACAGGTACAAATAAAGTGCTTGAATATTTTCAAAATGATTGTAATTATTATGCTATTTGAAATGTAAAACAGTAGAATATTAGATTATTTTTCGTAGGCATGTAATTATATCAAACTGTATTAATTGCATTTGATTTGTTACTGATGCTTATTATTTTCAGTTGTCCGTACTGCTTGCCTGAACTGGATAGTTAATATTATTTTTATTAAATAGCAGTGTATGAGTTATTCTTGTTTTATTATAATGTCCATGGTATATGTGGCCATTGTGTAAATGTTAGAATCTTTCTAAAACAGATTATTTAAAATTAATTTTCTTTATTTTAATGTGTAATAATAATTCTGTGATTGTAAAAAAATATTGCCCGTTTCTTTGTTTGTTTTATTTAGTTTTTCCTGTTTATGATAATGATTTTATTGTAGTACGTCAATATTTTAGAGAATTTTAATTTCTAAAAATAACTTTCAATATATTTGACATTTTTGAAGATCTTGAATTTCTCTGAAGATAAGTTTGATGTCTGTTTATTCATTGTGTATTCTATAAATACTGTTTTTTTAAAGCTAACAGATAAATTAAATGTACAGAGATTCTATATAAAGTATCAGTGTTTGAAGGGTATGCTCAAATCATATTTATGATAATACTAAAGGATGATAACAGTACATTAATGAAACATTTAATGATTCATGAACGAAATCATTTGTAATGTATATTAAGTAAAAATGAATTTTAATGGTTAGTGTGCACTAAGTTAAATTTATATAGATTTGTAATGTAATACTTGTATGATTTGTATTTTTAAGAGTTAGACTACCTGTATCTTTGGCTTCTAAATTCCTACTAAGCTGTATGTAATTTGTCATCGATTGCAATGCTATCTCAACGTCTTAACGCGTCGATAGACAACCTTAACTTTTTTCTTGTTCAGAACTAAATAGTTTCGAAGATCCTGCTAAAATCGTCCAAAAGTTATTCATTAGTTAGATTTAAGTTAGAGTAAGTGGTTTGGAAAATTATCGTAGGACAAATTCACGACGAGAATGTTAATTACGTATTAAATAATAAACAATGTGTTTGGAAGAGATATTATTGATATTGCTTTTTACCCCCATGACTACATTCTTTGTTAACTAAATGGATGACCAAACTATTTTTATAGTGTTAGAGATTTGACTTCATCATCTTTCTGGCCTTTCTTTATTATTGCTTGATTTGGTTGGTAATTGAGGTTCATGGAAAGGAGAAAGAGACTACGGAGAGCAAATAAAGTTAAAGCGAATACGTCAAAGACGAGCACAACATTGCAATGGCTTGGGCTAGCCCGAGATCAATTATTTGGTGCATTATGGGGGTAAATGAGCTGATGGGTCACTTGAAAGGCTTTGATTACAGACGGACGCGAATACAAGAGACACAAGTACGTGGGAAGTCTTTGAGTACTTCTTCTTAGCTTTTCGACGGCAAATATTTAAGTGCTACTGTTTAATAAAATCATCAAAACCTTTTTTCCCTAACAAAGTGTTGACCTTCTTTTTGAATTCGTCGTCTTTTGATAGATCCAATTGTTAGCCAGAATAACTTTTGTGTTTACTGTCGAGAGGATACAAAATTTGTATCTTTAGAACTCGGCAAATTGACATTTACCAGACGATTCCCGTAAAAAATGTCTTATAATGCCAATAGTTACGTTGCGTTGAATATTGTGTAAATAAACATACATACTTAAGGGGTTGCAAACCTACTCCATAGAAAAATGATCAATATCAGGACATGATTTAAATAATTCTCATGTATCGAGTATCTCCCTCTGCACATCTGTAGAAAAGTTACCGTTAATAAATTTTAATGTGCGATAGACTGATGATGATGGAGATTCAGCCACGATATTACATACTAAATACTTGGGATAGGTATGTCGGCTGGCCCCGCGAACAGCTATAGTACCGTCGCCTCAATACCAGGGAAAGGTGCTTAGTCTGGTAACTATTCTAACAGGTCCAGCTGTTAACCTTCGTATCATAGAGTAGTAATTAAACTCGGAGGAAGATTTGACTTGTAACTTGTTTATTCAATAATGTTCATTATTATATATACACAACTATCAGCCACACGGCGGTAATGTAGCGAACTTGCTGGAGTACACCAACCAATCACGACACATGCGCTCCAAGTAAAACAAAACGCGCGTTGAGAATCGGATTACCTTTTGATTACTCGCGGCGCGAACGGATATGCGCATGCTTACAGGTCACGGCGTGGCGACGCGGAGGCAGGACGGCGCGTGATTGCCACAAAATGAATCAGCTGGGTTGGGCAGCATTTAGAAAACTACATCGAGTCTTCTCGTCGTCGATCCCACAGTGCCTGAAGACGTAAGCAGTTGATCAATGCGTCCCACTCGTCATGACATACGGTGCCAAAACGTGGACACTCACGGTACGGTTGGTCTTCATGCTGAAACTCACTCAGCGTGGTATGGAAAGGGCTATGCTCGGCGTTTCTCTGAGGGATCGTATCAGGAATGAGGTGATCCGCCAAAGAACTGAGAAATTGACATAACCCACCGGATTAGCAAGGTAAAGTGGGAGTGAACTGCTAATATTAGCCGCAGAACTGGCTGGCAGGGGCTAGATGCGAGAAGCTCAAAATTTATCAGAGTGTTATACAACCTATTGCGGTCCACTGCGGACCTGCAATAGGCTGATAATGATGATAATAAATAAAGTACTACGCCAATTAGAAAAGTCAAGTCAGTCACACTAAATATTTTGAAATAGGTTCAATATAGAGATGAGCTGTTTTTATTAGAACAGACGCGAGCATTAGGCATTTTACGAGATTAGGCTGCACCTAATCCCGTTTTGTTAATGTGTATAATCCACCTGTTCCACCTAATCTTCGTATTCGTGAAACATAAAATTGAATGTTCAGCATACGTTCCTACCTGTTTCTGAGCTATCTCACTCACTTACACGTTTCATCTCGCTATACATCTGGAGCCGTTAAAAGCGAGACAGCGCTATACAATGAATACTTTATTGAACCGTCTTTCTTGCTCACTCGCATTTGCTTTGTGGTATCTGTTGTGTGACCACTGACCATGCTCTCAGACTAAATTCGTGCAACGAGCGCATTATGGGTTTAATTATACAGTCGTAAATACATCTTAAGACTTCAGCCTAATTATGATTATATTATTCTAGTTTTATGAAATAGTAGTTAGACATACTGTAAGTCTCGGCATTTCACTCTATAAGATATAAATATCACAAACAACTCTTCACAGTTTGCTAATGCATGCCTAATCCTAATCATTAAAGTAGTGTGATGCTCCAAATCCTAATAACGATATTAGAACTTAAGATTAGGAATAGGCAGATTGAGATTGTATCAAGTAATGGTTTGTGAATGATAATAAAAAAAACAAACAACGACAAGAACTGGACCTTCAATCTTCAAATATACTTAGCATTTACATGATTGTATGTACGTAGATAAATATCTTTTTAATGGATAGTAAGCGTAGGTATAATAAGTGGAACAAGAAAAAAGTAAGTACCGCAAGTTGGAGTATTAAGAGGGTTGAATGCAATTGCTTTAAAGGAGAATAGTAGATCCTGTAACGGTAGCAATTATAATGTACTACTCGTGCGCGATAACTTGAGACCCGCGTGGAATTCGTCACCCCTCCCCTCATACCCGCGCACCTACCCTATGACGCCCGCAGTGTACAGGTGGCACCGCATTTTTTTGTCTAGTAGTCTCGTACTGGCTTACGTCACGTATCGACGCGCTCCCGAATTCGTTAATTGTTGTTAGTTTTGT
The DNA here is from genome assembly GCA_003709505.1 of Hyphantria cunea. Classification (NCBI taxonomy): domain Eukaryota; kingdom Metazoa; phylum Arthropoda; class Insecta; order Lepidoptera; family Erebidae; genus Hyphantria; species Hyphantria cunea. Next base: position 1,410,714 of record PKRV01000143.1, on the reverse strand, counting down.
TGTAATAATCCGTGTTAAGTTTAGTTGTTATTGTTCCTGTTAAGTTTTTTTGCTGTTAAAGTTCCTGTTACATTTTTTTGACTTTTTTGTTGTTATAGTTATTCTCTTATTATTATAATGAGGGGTAAAGCTCTGCGTAGTGGAGAAAGAAATCTCGTGCTGAAGGTATTCGAGTTTTTCGAAAACGAAAAGCGAAACAAGCAGCTTTGTTTACCTGTTGATCAGGTAATCAAAAGAACCTGCATGGCAACGGGAGTTTCCAAGGCGACGTTGATGAGAATAAAAACTGAAGCTAAGCGCTTGCAAACTGCTTCACCGACTCCAGGCACATCTGCGGCACTAACTGATGTAAAGTTGTCAACACCGGGCAAGAAACGTAGACCTAAGAGCAACCGTATCCAGTTAGACAGTTTCGACATATGTGCCTTGAGAAACATTGTTGACAGTTTTTATACGGTCAGGAAGGAAATACCTACCTTAAACAAGATTTTAAGTATAGCTAAAAGAGACCTTAACTTCCAAGGGGAAAAAACATATTTAAGAAAAGTGCTAGTGGAGAAACTAGGATACAAATTTAAAAAATGCAAGGACGCGAGACACTTTTTGGTTCAAAAACCAGATATTCGTGCGTGGAGAGCGAGATATCTACGGCGATTAAAAGAAAACGAAGATTTGGGTGCGCATAAAAGGCCAGTCATTTATATTGACGAAACATGGATTCACTCTCATTATACAGTTAGCAAATGCTGGCAAAACAGTACTGATGCTTCTATCAGAAAAAATCATAGTCCAGGGCAAAGATGGGTGATTGTTCACGCAGGAGGAGAAAATGGTTTCGTGAATGGGGCTGAGTTAGTATACAAATGTAAAAGCAACATAGGTGACTACCATCACGAAATGGATACAACAAATTTTAAAAAATGGCTTATCGAGAAGCTAATTCCCAATTTGCCGCTAAATAGTATAGTGGTACTAGATAACGCACCGTACCATTCTACACAAGTAGAAAAACCACCTACAAGTGTGGCAACTAAAGCGGTTATCAAGCAATGGTTGTTAGATCACAACATTCCATTTGATGAGGAAATGACAAAAGCCGAGATGTATCACGTGTTGTACATAAATAAACCTCCAAAGAAATATATGATTGACGATCTTTTAAAAGAGCATGGCCACGAAGCTGTTCGTTTGCCTCCCTATATGTGTGACCTCAATCCCATAGAATATATTTGGAACCTGGTCAAACAACGAGTAGCCGATAAAAATGTGAACCAGCTAGAAAGAGATATTGAAAAATTAACACGGGATGCTATTAATAGTATAAATGAGAGTGACTGGAGAAAGGAAGTGAACCATGTCGACAGGCTTAGAAAAAAATACTGGGAAGATGATCACCTGCAAGACGAAATTGAGGCCCAATTAATTATTAACTTGCAGTCTGACACCAGCTCAGACAGCGAAAGTGAGAGCGAATCTCAACAACTACCAGGGGGAATAGATATACTTAGTAGTGATGACGATTAAATTATTTTTTAATTAATTTGATTCATTAAATACTTACACATAAACATATTTTTTTATTTAATATAATACGTATCGGCTGTAATTTTTAGTGATACATAATAAAGTATCATAATATTGTAATTCATTTTACGATAGAATTTTATGTAAACGTCGTAGATCCCGCCGCGGGAAGCTATTTAGTTCTATTTTTTGTTCGAACTGTACATGTCAGTGACGTCACCGCACTCAGGTCTCAACTTATCGCGCACGGGTAGTATGTATAAGAGATTTATACTATTTGTAAAGTGAATCATCCCAACTATTTTCATGTAAATATCACATTTTTATATAACTTTACAAAAATATTTTAAATTCTTGGCAGAAAGTCGTTATGACTACAAAATACTACAAATTACAAAACGCATTCCTATATGAAATTCTGCTGAAATGAGTGTAATAATTTTTAACATGCATGTTTAAAAATCTATGAATTTTTATACAAAAACAATTCCATCACTAAAGGTCCATACATTCTTGCCATTGTACGGTTCAACTAGTAACCGACCCCGAAAAATCTTAGGAATAGCAAAGGCTAGGAAGAAGTAGAAGGAGACTAAGTCAAGTATAAAATGTTTTATTTTTAGGCTACGCTGTTCTGCTCTCTATAGGTAACATAATCTTCGAATCTATGTCAATAGATCTAAACATCATTTTTTGACATTTACTAGAAACGTCATTTAATTTGAAGTTTTACTATAGAAATAGAAATTAAGTTCATTGCGTTACATTTCGTGATGTGACACTGACAAATAATTGTGTTTTAAATAAATTGTGTAAATAATCATCATTTCAAAGTTTTATACCTGACAATTATTAAAAATGAGTTGTGTAAGTGAGCTGTCCCAATCTAATGAATATCTTAGTTTTAGAAGCAGCATTCCTCTGAGGAAAATAGTTGTCGACTCGGACGGGTCCAAGGTAAACAAACTTTATCACATTTCACTTATCGAAACAATGAGTTATTCTACGGAAAGAGAACGAATAAAAATATCAAGTAGGTTATTAGCTGAACTACCTTTACCAATATTTTAATTTTAGGCATGGCGAATCTTTGATAGTGGTCCTAAATCAGTGAATTGTCCGTTGATATGTTTACCACCAGTATCAGGAACTGCAGATATCTTTTTCAAGCAAGTGATGGGCCTCTCGTCAAGAGGAGTCCGAGTAATAGCGGCAGAGCCTCCTCCATATTGGAATATTAAAGAATGGTGTGATGGTTTTAAGAGACTAATGGATTACCTTGAACTGGACAAAGTTCATATTTTTGGTGCGTCATTAGGTAAGCTAGCAATGAAAGTATTAGTATGACGTATTAAAGTATTAGCTTTAGCCTAGTACTAGCCTAACTGGTTTGACATGGGTTGTCAAACCAGTTAGGTCATGAGGAAATTTAAATACGAGAACTTGTATTTTTTTATAGTATGAAATAATATAACTCCCAAAAGAATAATGTAAGGTTGAATATAAGATATTATTTTTCTTTTTAGGTGGATTTATAGCTCAAAAGTTTACAGAACTGACCAGTAACTGTCCACGTGTTGCTTCTCTAATACTTTGTAATACTTTTACGGACACATCTATTTTTGAATACAACGACTCCTCAGCTCTGTTTTGGCTTTTGCCTTCATTAGTATTGAAAAGGATGCTGATGGGAAATTTCACTACTGACAAAGTAGACAGAAGAATGGCAGAGGCTATTGACTTTATGGTTGAAAGAGTAAGTTTTAATTTTCACATAAATATTTTTACTATATTTATGTTACAAAACTGCATTATATTTTAAACTGTTACTAACAAATTACAAGTCCTAACTTTTATCCTTCCAGTAAGCATATAGAGTACTTAATATTACAAAAGCAAAAGTTTGTGTGGATGTATATATATATGAATGTTTGTTACTCTTTCATGTCAAAACCGCTGAACAGATGTATATGAAACTTACAGTATCTAGCTCATACATCAGAATAACACATCGGCTAGTATTTACCAACTTAAACGACAGAACCATGATTAAATGCTATTAATTAATAAACTTATAGTTAAAGTTCTTTGATTTTGGAATTACCAGTATTTTTCAAATATGTTAACATTGTTAAAGTTACAAAGATGCAATAAACATGCAATTTAATTCTTTTAAATGTCTCCTATGGCGGCTTTTCTCATAGGAAGTGATGAAATAAAAGCTAAACAACACCTAAACCAATTATTATATAGTAGACAACTCAAGGTTCTATTGATATGTATGAAATTTTAAGAATTATCCTCCAAGACCTAACTGTTGTGGAGTTGTAACTTCCATCATTAGCTTACCTGAATAACTTGAAAGAATATGACTAAAGGTAACATACATACATATGATATTTAAAGATTTATCCTCCAACTCCTAACCGCTAAGGATTTGTACCTTACATCATCAACTGATCATCATGAAATGATGACTACCAGACGCAAATACCAGAGTAACTTCAGAAAATATACGAAAAACATAGAATGTGCCTAAAAAATCTGAGGGTCTCCCTTGATTTCCCTGAGATCCCATCATAAGATCGGAATTTTCAAAATCAGTCTACAATCGACGGAGTAACCAGTGAACATACATAAAAAAAATACATACACAGTGGAACATAAAACCTCCGCCTTTTTTGAAGTCCATTAACTATAGAAAGTTACTCGATAAAGAAATAACAATCTGTAAGTGGTAAGGTTTCCTTCTGTCATCAAAGTACTAGTGGATGGCATAGGTTTACCATGTATCATCATTTTAGTAGTTCTTCACGTGGGATATTAAGTACTATTAAAGTAGCGCATAATATGGGCAACAAAGTTGAGTAACTGAGAAACATTAATAGAGTGAGTCGGGAAAGTAATGGATGGAAGAGATGTTATTTATGTGTTATGTGGGGCGAAAAAGCATCTCACTAGGCTGCCATAGTATAGGTCCCTATGCTGCATTGTCCACATTAGCAATGAGAACGGTGGCCACATTTTTGGATTGTACTCATGGTTTCCATCGGGCTCAGTAGTCATTTTGTCAGCTAAATATTTAAAAAAACAAAAATATTTATTGACACAGAACAAAAACACAGTAACAGGCTTAGAATTATTTTTTACAATTTTAGATTATGTATGGAATGAGTTCCACAAAAGGTACCGACACTGCATTCCAAACTAGGCTTAAACTGTATTTATGAAAAACAGTGTTACAGATACAGAATGTTGTACTGTCGCGTGCGTGTGTGTGTGTGTGCGTGCGTGCGTGCGTGCGTACGTGCGTGCGTGCGTACGTGCGTACGTGCTTGCGTGCGTGCGTGCGTGCGTGCGTGCGTGCGTGTGTGTGTGTTTGTGTGATTAAATATAATGATGTTTCATGTGGCTTGTTTGAGTAAGTCCTCGGTCATATGATAATCGAGCTTTTGTAGCCAGGCAAAGCAAGTTTTAACTTCATGTTTGTTCAGATCAGCAATATTTAGTTTTTTGTTAATAGGATTATATATTTTACAACACATGCTATAGAATTGACGTGTGCCGAAGGTAGTTCTACAGAAGGCATTAAAAAAAACAAACGTTTTACTTCTTCTCTTCAGCGAGGGCGTAGGTACAGTTGTATGTTTTAGTAATTTGGTGTCCGAGTAGAATGTGATTGAGGGATACCTGTACGGTTTTTTGGATAACATTTTAAGCACGGTTATAAATGGCCAAGTCTATAAGATGGGTTTTGGCTGTACCGCCCCTAGCAGAAATGCAATATTGGTGAATAGACTGACCCAGTGCTACGTATATCAGTTTTAATTTATCTAATTGTATGATGTATCAGCCTTCTTATTCGTGATGTTGTCAGGCGTATACGTTTTTCACATTTTAGGCCACTGTCAATTTGAAATCCCAAGTATTTGACAGATTCTACTCTGGTTAATGCGTATCAGAGCACGTGTTTGGGGATAAACAGATATGGCCCACAATGTAAAAAAATCGTAGTGCGTGTATACGGATACGGATCGATGCGGATGCGAGTATTAAATAAACACGCCATCGCATCAAATTAAGCTGTTGCCATGGTATTCCGGCTCTCTTAATATCCAATAATAATGTTATTAATAAGAAAACCACTAACTATAAATTTCTTTCAGCTTGAATCTCTAACTCAATCCGAATTGGCTTCACGACTAACGTTGAACTGCACACCATGTTACATAACACCTCAATCACTAAATAACATTCCAATCACAGTGATGGACGTATGGGATGAAAGTGCTCTAAGCTCTCGAGTACGTGAAGATCTATACAAATCATACCCCCATGCAAAACTAGCACATTTGAAAAGTGGCGGTAACTTTCCTTATTTAAGCAGAAGTGATGAAGTAAACTTACATTTGTTAGTAAGTATATTTTAATATTCTTTTGTTTTAATAATCGACAACCTTGGCACAAACACCTGCTGTTTTTTGCAAAAATGTGGGTACAAGGTGAACTAATAAATAGACTTAATATATTTTATTAATAAGACACTAATGAGTGCAAAACATGTTAAATGCGGAATTTATTATTGGTTTTATATGTCATCTTTATTTATATTGTCTACTTTTTATTTCAGATACATTTACGAAAATTCGACGGAACATTACTGTCAGCATCATATCTCAGTCTTCACAGAATGCCCACGCTGTCAGTTACGCAACCCGAAGAAGGATCAGTTAGTTACTTTAATCAGAGAGAAAAATTCGTTAAAATATCTTAAAATCAAGTTCAATATTTAAAAGCATTTATTATTACTAAACATAAAACATATTTATTAGAAAAATAATTTTGCTAATTAATATACAACATGCAAAATATATATATAACACTATATTTGTATTTTTATAAATATTTGAGAACCTGTTTCATTAAATTAAAATTTCTATTCAAAATGTAACATTTCGCAATTCTCGATAATATTTAACATATTTACATATTTAATGTACAGAATCCGCTTACAACTTGAAAAACCGGGAATTTAATATTATTATTGAATAATTTAGATATCTTTTAATACCATCTTATACATAAGCATACAACACGATTTCTTAGATCAATTTTTAAATGGGGTTTGTAGCACTTAAACGAAACATAATTTTATTTTTTTCTTTTCTGTTGTATTAGTTTACTATTGCTTGGGCAAGCTTGTCTCAATTTATGGCCACGTTTTTCATTTGTGGAATGACATTACAATTGATAATGCTGTAAAGCGTATTTTCGACTGCGAACAATGTGTGAAATAGTAGATACTATTTTGAGACGGGTTGTGCCGGCAAGTAATCATTTACAAGAATTATTTTGCGGTTTTCACCTGCAGTCTATCTTGGATATTTGTGTGATTTGACCTTGAACTTATTAACTGTTCTAAATGGTGCATCGACGTACAATAAAAAAGTGTTAATGCAAATATATCTTTTAATTTTGTAAGTTTGTACGTTACTCTTAATTTAACTAACCACTAGCTGCCTTCGGTTGTTTTACCCATTTAAATTTCAATTCCTTGTTAACCCCACGGGGACAATACATTTTTCCGGAATAAAATAATAAAGTCTCGGTGTCAATCAACGTTTCCACTACCTCTATATCAGACTTTGTCAAAAATTGGCCAAGCCTTTTGAGCGTTTAGAAATAACAAACATACAAATCAATGAAGAAAATTGAAGTTTCTGTTTGTAATTTCAAATTAACAGCTTTTCACTGAGTGTATATATATGAAAGTATATACGGTACTTTCAAAAAAGCATTTTTAATTGTTTTTTCTGTCTGCTTGTTCCGGATAATCTCTGAACTACCTTTTAGGACTCCGTACCCAAAGGGTACAACGGGATCCTATCACTAAGACTTCGCTGTCCGTCCGTTCGTCTGTCTGTCACCAGGCTGTATCTCATGAACTGTGGTAGTTAGACAGTTGAAATATTCAGAGACGATGCATTTCTGTTGCCGCCGTTAGAACAAATACTAAAAAACAGAATAAAATAAATATTTAAGGGGGCTCCCATACAGAAAACGTGATTTTTTTTTCTCGATATTGATAACTACAGATACCATGATGGAACCCTTCCTGCGAATCCGAATCGCACTTGGCCAATTCTTTTTAGATTAGTTTCACCCCGCCGCGCCAACTCGCGATCGTTGTTTTACCGTGGTCCTCAGTGTGTAAACAAATTCTTTGCCTTTATTTGCCTCTCACAAAAAACATTTTTTTTTACGATTTTCTTAATTTAATCTCATTCCATGCTGCGTGAGTAGTCTTTATGGCAGGTATAGCACTCTTATGTTCAATCTAGCGTCTAAAATATGGTAGATATAGTATTCTAATTTCCAATCTTGCGTCTAAAATAATATGACACAGAAATTCTACATTTTTTATGTATGACATCTTCACTACCTACCTGCTTTTTTGGAGAAGAGTATCGGTACCTGAAGGTAATATGTACCGATATACTATATACACCGTATGTACAGCAATAGGTCATAAATGCAGTCCCACCGAAATGTTCATATATATTCTGTGCTTGTCTGTGTGCGAATGGTGTTTCAATACACACGTGTTGAAATCCCACATGGCTAATCATAAAAACATTAAGTTCAGCTTATCGTAGTAGACTTAAAGATTTCCACTGAACGGCTAGCAGCCGAGTATCGTTGAGAACGTTAGGATCCGATCGGTTATGCTGATAGCCACACGGAGCCGATCATACGTTGCAGTACTTTTAATAACAATATATATTTCGGACATCTAACACACCACGCCATCTAGTGCCAAACTAAGCAGAGCTTGTATTATGGACAACTGATATAAATCCATATAACTTTTTTTTTGTAAATTATATATCTGTATTACGGTATACAAATAAAGAGTTTTCTATCTATCTACCTATACATACATATCATACGTAGAAAATACCCAAACTCTGAAACAAATATTTGTACATCATATTAACATTTGATTCGACCCCGAAATCGAACCTGAGATCTCAAGAACAGGAGTCGGTTACGCTCCTTTTGGCTTCGATGTTACAGAGGATGCCCATGGTCAAGGTGCTACGTGCGACTTGGTAATATATTCTTTTAACACTACACGATTTATTATCCTTAGGAATTTGCCATTTTGGCTTCTGAACCATAAAAAAATAGGTGTGTAAAATAGTTCAAGGTTAACCTTTAATTCATAAGAATTATGATTTCATATTACATGAATTGTCCTTTTTTTCAAATGCTATATAAGACACCGATAGTGTGGATAAAACAAAAATATTAAAAAAACATATTTTTTTATGATATTTTTTATTATTTTTGCAAGAGTTGAACAATGAAACTTAGATGAACAATGATGAGATATGATTTCTATTTTAAAAATATTGTACATTATTTTACTTTCGATTATCCTTGAAATGGCTTGAGTTTATTGTACAATATCGGAAAATAAATTCTTTTTGCGGATAATTAGAGTACAGCATTCATTCTACATAAATAATAATTGTTATTATTCAGAAATATGATCTAATGCACAACAGTATACAACATAACCGCATGTTGTTGCTATTCTTAACAATTTTATTAACAGGTACTATAAAACTTCTATGTATCCTTTTCTAATTTATTCAACAGTTGATCTTTTTTCTCTTTCTGAGCCTGTAACGCCTTAGCTCTTTCTTCGTCGTCTGAGAAGTATTCAGATAGACTGTCATCCTCATTGATCACAGGTTGACCAGCCAAAGTAGATCCTTTTTCTGTTAATGCATTAAGTTTGACTAGAGGATCTTCGTAAGTAACGTCAGCTGGCTCCGGCTGACTTTTAAATGCATTATGCGTATTCACTGCTGAGTATATTGACATAGCCTGCAATGATAAATTTCAGATCTGAATTAATTGACTTTTTAAATAAGGAGGAAGACAAACTTTTATGACAAAAAGTAATGCTTGTAGAGGTAAGAATGCAATTCATACATAAAAAGTCTTTGTCGCAACTTGAGGTGTGCTTTTAGTGTATGTTATTGCATAAAAAGTGTTTCAACGAACACAGAAAGAAGATTAATTGGTTATGAAGACCACTAGGTAGGTTAATATTTATTAGATTTTTGGCTCGAACTCATTCCCAATGTGAAGTTTTTAAAGGTGAAGGTAAGGAAATTTTTCGCTGATTTCAGCATGAACGGGCCGGCTCGACCGGGGCGGTACTACCCTCGCACAGATCATCAACGTAAAATAACAACATTAGTGCTGTAGTGTTTTGTTGGCGAGTGCGAGACCGTGGGCCCAATGATGCAGAAGTATCACTAGGCCGCCATGATGTGGGTCACCATGCTTCATTGTAACATTTTGTGCATTTGCAATATGGAGTATGGTGACCACCACTTTTGGATTCTTCTTATGCTTTCTATCAGGCAGAGTAGTTACTTTGGCAAACCCATATATTTATAAAAAAATATATAAAATGACTGTAGGCACAGAAACTGAGTCAATCCATAATAGGAGCTAATAAGAATGCAGAAGCGAATATATAATTACGCCTTTTCTTGAGACGGCATATACCATTATTTATGTTTGTAATACAAGCACATACATTTTTAAGTAGTGTGTCTTGTCAAGTTCTACAATATCTATAATATAGTGTGAGAAATGGAAAGATATTTATGATTTCAGCAAAGTATATGAAACATTTTCTTAGAAAACCCACTGATAGAATTCCTACATTACCTGAGCAACAAAATTAGAAACATCCCCTGCATTGGCTGGTAATATAAGAGTGTTGTTTGTCCTTGCGAGCTTGTTGAACGCTGAGACGTACTGCTCAGCAAGAGTGAGTGATGCTGCATACTTGCTATCCTAAAATAAAAAAAAATACATTAATTATTGCGACTAAAAAAATACATTATTTATACGACTGCCTCTGTGGGGCAGTGGTAGCGAATGCGACTGCTGTGCAAGAGGTCACGGGTTCGATTCCTGAGTCGGACTAAATGTTTGTTTCGGAGTTTGGATGTTTTCTATGTATAATATGTATGTATTTACAAAAAAAAGTGTATAAGTATTAATATCAGTTGTCTAGTAACCCATAGTACAAGCTCTGCTTAGTTTGGGACTAGATGGCGTTGTGTGTCAAAATGTCTGAACATATCTATTATTTATTATTATTATTAGTCTGACTGAATTGCCCTATGCAATGGTATAGTAGCATTAGATGAATATTGCATATTAGAAACTGAATGAACTCTGTAGTCGAGAGGACTAGAAACAGCTCCAAACAAATTCTAGGACAAAAATAAAATAGTAATTGAAATTTCCAACTATTTAGACAATTCCTTTTATTGCAAAGGAACATTGTGTTTTATGAAAATAACATTCATGAAACAATTACTTGGGAGTTGTGTAGTCATAGAGCATCATAATAAAGTAATTATTTTAATAATCTTTGGACATGATTCCATAATTTATTAAGAAATATTTGTTAAAAGTTATTGGGTAAGTAGATGGACAAATTTAATACCTTGTCTGCTAGAGCGCTACTAATGAGCTTCAGGCCGCGAGCTCGAGCATCTGCCACAGCGAGCATTGCTTGCGCCTCACCGGAAGCTTTATTTATTTGCTCCTGTTTTTCAGCCTCTGCAAGTAACAGGTATTAGTATTAGTATCCATTAACCTAACAAGCCAATTTTAACAATTCCTTGTGTAAGATTTATTTAAGATAGATAAAACATTTATTAACTGTTAGGTACCGGATACCATGTGGTCTGGTAATGTCAGACTCGAACCAACCAAAAACCACATGCTGTCTGAGGTACTCCGGAAAGTGAGATGAATTCTAGAAAGGAAATTCCTGGAACCCAGAATTACCTCAGGCCACCTACGGTTTGTAGATGACCCCTCCTCATTGGGAATTATTAGTAGTACCTGAAGCTAATATTCTAGCTTGACGCTTGCCCTCCGCGACATTGATGTCAGCAGCACGAACTCCCTCAGATTCCAGAATGGCAGCTCTTTTCCGACGTTCTGCTTCCACTTGCATCTGCATAGCTTCATGCACACGGTTTGGCAATTTTATATCGCCTGTAATAATTGTTACAATTTAAAATGTGTTGTGAAAACAGGCACTATAATAGCAATCTCTTTTTGCAGTTCTTTTACTAACTTTTGAGCTATTGCAGTAGTGTTGATGATCACTGTATTCAACTAAAAAAATATTTTACACAAATTACTCTGACTTCCCAGTAAAGATATTTAATATACATGTATGTAACTGATCTCAATCAAACAATGTTAATTTCAATCCGCTTACTTCCTTTTAATATTATTTATTTTCCATTTGCAACGTGTTCTCAATTTTCCCACTTGATCTGTGTTTTTATGTTGATAAATCTGTCCAATTAATTATACTTTTTACCTAACTGTGTCAGGAGGTTTTCTTAATAATATATAATACACATTTAAAACTTACGAATTTCATAACGTAGACAGGTTATACCCCATGCTTCACTGGCCTTGTTAATAGCATGCACAATGGACACATTCAAAGATTCTCGTTCTCTAAAGACTTTATCCAGTGATATCTGACCAAGTTCCGAACGCATGGTTGTTTGAGCCAGCTGGGTGATAGCAAATTCTGGATCTTCAACACCGTATGATGCTGTAATAAAAGCATTATTGCGGTAAACATTGTAAAGTTAAAGTAAATCAGGACAGGAATAATTGCAAATGCAAAAAAAAAGTAGTACAAAAATTATGGTTTTATAATTTTCAACAGCATTTTAATCTACTGCTTTCGAGACAATCAAAGCTGTGCATGAGGCGTTGGGTTTGATTCATTGGTAGGACAAAATATTTATGTCGGAGTTGGTTGTTTTCAATATATATATGCATATTGTAAACTGTAGAAAGATTGACAACTGTGACATATTGCTTACAATTTAACAAACTATTTTTTGTTAGATTAAACTGTATCAAAGTAAATCACAATATGTCACCTTCAAATTGTTAACTGTCCCCGAATGGTGAGTCTTAGTGTAGGCCATTCTATGGCCATAGAATAAGGTTAAGTGAGAACTTCTTTGATTAACACATTCATTTTACTACCACAACAATTTTATGTAACTAAATAGTAAAGCTGTAAGGTATTATCAACATGAAATCAATTTATAATTACAAATATACTATATATTCCACAACAAACAAAATAAAAACAAATATGGTGGGGTTGGACGTATGCTGTTCAACCAATAATGCATTAAATTGTAACCAGAATGTTACAGTTCACAATCTTTCGACAGATTACAATCTCGCTAGATAGATTACAGTCTCACAGTTTCGAAACTCTCACAGTAACATATATATAACGTAAAAGTACCGTCCTAATTTTTATTTTTTTTAAAGTGGAAAGCAACTATACAAGTGGGTCACTTGATGGTGAAAGACTTAAATTGCTTATAGACACATGCAATGCAGAAAGGTGTAATGGTAGACTGGTAGAATGCCGTTAGCATTAAGTCTGCTTATAGATCTTGTGCATAAAGTTAATAAATATATAAAATGGGTTACTGCATAGTGCTGTGAGAATATTTTTAACAACCTATGTTTCAATTACCAATGGTGAATACAGCTTCCAAAAGAGTGATATCACAGAAAAAGGTAGCATTAAATAAATAAATACTTATCAACTTTTAACTAATGCCCTCTTTCATCATCATCATCAACAGCTTATAATAGTCCTCTGCTGGACATAAGCCTCTACTGGGATATGAGGTTTTAATGTACTGTACTATCTCGAGTTGACCAATTTTAAAAGTGTTACAACATACCTAAATATGGGTCTATAATACGAAGATAAAGAACTCCATCAATGCTCAATGTGACATTGTCAGAGGTAATGGCACTTTGTTTGGGAACATCTATTGCTATTTCCTTCAAACTCTGCACATATTTGATTTTGTCAACAATAGGCCACAGCAAATTCAAACCAGGTTCCAATATTCTGTGAAATTTACCCATACGTTCCACAATCCATGCCTGTGAAAGACAATATAATATCCACTTTTGTAAAATTTATTTAGACTATGTGAAGTACTCACGGTCAATAACAAAAACAGAGAAACAATTTCCACATAATATTTCAATGGATTCTTAAAATATTTCAACATTTTTTATAGAATTGCATACCTCCTGTTGTGGAACAAACATTATTATAGTATTAAGTGGGGTCGTTGATCGGCATCTTGTAGCTGTTATGCTATACAAAACTCGAGCATTATCTTGATATTGCAGGTTAAAAACACTCTGAAAACAATTTATTTAAGTTAGGTTATGTACAAAGTCATCTCTTATTATTAAGTAAATAAGTAACTTATTCTTGAGAACATACCCTCAAAGGGAGTGTTCTGGTGAAAAAATATCGCGACCGGCTGAACATGTTACATATATATTACTATAACGTCGTGAAGCTTTACTACAGTCTATTCATCATTTCGCTTAGACTTCCGAAAATAAACAGCCATCAAAATGATTATCATGAAACGTCAAAATCGAAACCAGTAGATAAAGTAAAAGACAAGAGACATCAAAAAAGAACATAAACAACAACAAAGCCTAGACAAAATTATCTATATATCTATCACATCATAATAAAATTTTGGACGTTAAATACGGAATGGAATTATCGTCTATTAAGGTTAACTTATTTAACGTTACACTCTTGACCAAAAAAGAAAAGTGTATCACAATTTTTTTGACAAGCGGTAGATTTAAAATGAATGTTTGATCAATAATTTACTTTGAATATTATAGCTAAGTAAAATGGATACCTCTGTAAGGTTAAATAATACATCTCACTATATTAACAATAAAGAAAGTACTTCCGAAGGTTCAAATTTAAGCGCAAAATTAAGAAGACTGAAGATAGAAGAAAGTATTTTAATGCAAAGTTTATTCAACTTTAATCCAATGTACTCTCAGAATATTAGTGACGCTTATCCAAATAACTATTCATTAAGAACCGAATTCAAAAAGTTTTTTGATGATACAAAAACAACCTTTAATACATTAAAAATATTATTTCAAGATATCAAGGCAAAAACATCTTCCAAAGAAGTCATAGAGTCACTTGGTAAGTATAAGGTATTTAGAGAAGGACCTCTATCGGTCGGTAAATCGGCTAAGCCAGCTGCTTTATTTGTACAATTAAATAAAATTGAAGTGTCTCTTCGTAATTTCAATTTAACGAATTTTTACTAAATGCATAGGGAAGTAAATAAATATAAATTTAATATATATATATCTGTCTGTCTGTCAGTTTGTTTCGGCTAATCTCTGAAAAGCCTCAATCGATTTTGTTGCGACTTTCAATGGCAGATAGCTGATTTTATTAGCAGTTTTACTTAGACTTAGATTACTTTCTATCACAATTTTGTTTTACGTGAAGCAATCATCCGAGAGTGTTTAAAATTTGGATTTCACTTAAATGAGCTGTAGAATATGTCCAGACATCTTTCTATTTTACATATATACAGTGGCGCTTTTTCTAAAGAATGTTGCGTGTCTTACATTGTTTGTTTAAAACAATAATTTATTTTTAGATATGGATGACATAAAAAATAATATTTTTGAGCTGGAAACTAAGATAAAAGCGTTTAAGATACATATACAGAAGGATTTAACTGCATTGAAATCTGATGAGCGACAATTAAATCAAAAGGTTAGTACAATGCGTGGGTACTGATATATCTCATCACTGATATATCTACTTAGGTACTCCTCTTTTACTGCCTTATGAGAGTACCATTTTAAGAACTCGTGCCGTACACGATGTATGTATGTTTAACAGCTTCCACAGAATACATTTTTACTACAGGACTTAAGATAACACTTTTTATTGAATTGGTTTGAGATCAGCTTAAGCATATATGCGGACTCACCCCTAATTGTCTAATTTAATTACTTTAACAGCCATTGAATATACCCATTTGAAATGTGCCAACCGAACAATGGTTGCGGGCATCGAGTTCACTTCCACTACCCAGAAATACACACACACACACACACACACACACACACACACACACACACACACACACACATACACACACACTCCTCTGAATGTGTCTAATTCCTGGGTATGAGATAAGAGGCAGAGTAAATGAGAGTTTACCACACTCAGATAAGTGTGTGTAACGTATTCCTAATGCATAACATAAGCTGTTTAATACGCAAGTACAGCTTAAGAGAGGGAGCCATACTGATATTTTAATGTAAAATCTGAATCAACAATTTTCTGTGTTTTATTTTTAGTTAAATGATCCAGTGACAATGAAGAACTTGAAAAGAAGACCTAGAGTTCAAACTTCAAAATACACAGAAATAGTGCAAAGTCCTGTTAAAACACTAATGACGTCTCCGCTAAAAAGTGCAGTAAGTTATCTTGATTCACTGTAAAGCTACGAAAGTTCACTGTAGTTACTGTGTCTCTTGTGGTCTGTGGATTTAACACTCTCAGAAATGGTAGTGGGTTATTTGCATATGGTACGTATCTACATCCACGGACTTATGGCCTTAATCCTCTTTTCTGATATGAGACCCGAGCCCTGCAGTGGTACATTATGGGTTGTTTATGACGTATCTACATCCAGGTTGGTAGTTCTTTACCGGCAATAAATTATTTTAAATTTGTGTGCATCTACCATGTTTGGCTCTGCATCGCCCTAACCCCCGCAACATCTGTGCATAAAGTTCAAATAAATAAAAAGTTATCACCACTTTAATTGTAGCCAAAATAATGATTTTTTTGTGTATAAGTATGTACTCGTAGATTTGAGATAAAAATCTTATCATTGATGTTCTAGGAGGTGCACGAGTTTCAAGAGTTCATGAAGAATAGTAAAAATCGGTATGGTGGATGGGACGAATATCATCATAATATTTTTGTCAACATGTGGCAGAAACATTTTAACGCAGAATTATATTACGAAAGTGTTTTAACAATAGAAAAAGCATCAGAATATAATATGTTTCTACGAGAGCTACTGCCAAAATTAATAGGTTTGTCTAAAAGTTTATTGTTGCTATGAGACTATAAAATATTCTAATATTACTAATTTCAGATTAGAAATTACTTTTGTAAATTCTTCGTTTATTTAGGATGCTGCAAAATATCACCAGATTTTTATTAAATTACTCTGTAAATAAATACAAACATGAGCTATCCTGATATATTTAGTGATACTAATTATACTGAGACATATTGTGCACTACTAGTTTATTAATGAAAATGTTTTTAGAATATTGAAGATATCAATGAATCTATAAAATAAATTTCGAAATACCTGATGCAGTGAAGTAGTACTAAGAGTCTAAAGAAATAAAATGCCATGTTGAATTTTCTCAGGTGTTAGTGAAGCAGAAGTAGTATCACACATCAATTGGTACATCAAGTACCTCCATCTAAAAGACCACCAACAAAAAGCTATTGACAAATGGCGGTCAAATAGGAGAAAGATGAAGCCGTCGCATGTAAGTATAAAACCGATGATGTTTCATCGTTATTGCTTTGAATACAAGACCCCTTTCGGTGAGGTGAGGATTTGGCACAGCAGTCGAAACGTCGCTGGCACATACTTGCCTTTCTCGTACACGAGATTAAAAGGAAGCGTCAAGCTGATCCCGACTCCAAACTCGACCAGGTTAAAAGCCCGTACACCAGCAGCCATTTGGTACAATATAAATATAAAAAAAAAACTAACGTGCCCACATTATGCGCATGAGTTTGCTGCGAAGATTGACTCAGTAATCATCTTCGCTCGCATCAGCAGAGAAGAGCTGGAGAGGTCGGCATGGCCAAAATAAGTCTGAGGATGAAATAAAATTAATGATTTTTCGTTAAAGAAAAGAGAAAATTTATACAAAAGGTCATTTACGCTGCATAAACCCACCCATGGGAGTGCAGGTTTTTTATTAACTATAATTAATTTAATATAAATTTATAATAAATTTTGTTAGTTCACACCCTATTCCTTTTGAATATATTTCTGTGCAGATGCAACAGAGCATCGAAAGAGATAACTACATTATAAATAGAAGGATTTCGAAGAAAACACACACATGCGTGAGTAATGTCAAAATTAAGAAAACAGGTGAATCTACTTTCGCTACTTTATGTCCTACATATATGAAGGTACCTATCTATTGTAATAGTTGTTAATTATAAATAATACTTTTTGGCAGCTCAAAATGATTTAATTCACCAAGATGATTTAACGTCTGGAAATGTAGAAACTCGGTAAGATAAATCATTTATATTTTTTCTAAAGTGATGTTTTCACCCGGCTCCGCCCGCCTGTATGTCGGCTATCGCGATAAAGAATCACCTATGTATTTCCTCAAAAATCGAAGTATCTCCATGCCAAATTTCATTGAAATCGGTAGAGCGCTTTAGCCGCGAGAGGGTAACAGACAGGTGGATATAGATACTTTCGAATTTATAATATTAGTATGGATATATCATCAAACATCTTAAACAGCTTTTAATAGGGTACTACTGGATAAAGCTTCTCCTGCAAACTGAGGATAAATATATAGATTTTATGGGTAACGACCAGTTATTATGTGAAGATAATTATCAACTTGAAAAAAGTGTCATAGTACCCATTCTCTTGGAAGCAGAGGATTCAGCCCTTAAACACGACGTAAAATATAGTTTGTCTAGTTTTTTCCAGTTTTCATTTCTATAAAGTTTCTTTAGTTGACTGCCTCGTTGGTCTAGCGGTTAGCACAAACGACAACCAATCAAGAGGTCCCAGGTTCGATTCCCGGGTCGGACCGCTATGGGATTTTTCTTACCGGAAATTCTTAGCCGCAGCCTTTAATATGGAATATGGCGGTGTTTTCCGCCCGTGCCTCGGAGAGCACGTTAAGCCGCCGGTCCCGGTTGTCATGAACACCTATGACAATCGTTATTGGGAAGTCAGTGCCCTCAAATATACTACCAACTAGTTTTACCTTCGAATTCAGTTTTCCCTCAGGGTTGCTGAGGTTCAATGCCAGTCGTTGCTTGTAAACACTGATATTCTGGTAAAACCGGTTGAACTAGTATCCGACCCCAATTAATCTTAAGGATGAAGACTTAATATCAGCGTATATTATAAAAGTTTTGTAACAAATGAATGTTTCAGGTTTTCAGTAAGATTTACTAGAAAATGCATTAGCGATGAAATGCGACATGAAAGTATGACAAACAAAGAATTCGCAGAAAATTACGAAGAAACAAAACCTTATTTTCTAAAAACTACAAGACAATGGAACATTAGGTGTTGTAATGAAAATGAACAGAGGGAAAAGGAATTTACTAACATCGAAACTTTACAAAAACTGTGAGTACCTGCAGTATGTTTAGTATCTAATAAAACATACATCAATGATGTACTCTTAGCCGATTTCGGCAACGGTGGCTAATCTCAACGGATACCAGCCAACTACGCTGGAAATATTATAGTGCACGACGACTTTACATGCTCTCCCAGGCATGGAGGATAAAACCCCATCTTCCAAACTATGAACTGTTGTTAAGCAGTTTTATAATCAAAATAATTTATTTAAAACTTCATGCACATTTGTACATTGGCGAACTTAATGCCCAAGGTATTCTCTTCTAGTCAAGTTAGAGTGATGTAGAGATCTCGTAAGGTAGGTGATGTACAGAGGTTAAATAATCAATAAAAAAAGCTTTACACATAAAAAACTTTATTATTTCAGCAATAAATAAATATATACTTACACTAAGTTCGTACACTATGATAACCCGAATATAAAGTGAAGCAACTATCAATTAGTAATGTAGAAAAAAATATCCACATCACTTTTTAACCCGACCTAGGAATCGAACCCGAGATCCTTTGTTTGCCAACCGTTAGAACAATTAGACAGTACATACATACATAACGTCACGCCTATTCTTCATATTTGTATATCTAACATAAAAACCTTTTAAACCTTTTAGAATTTATTTACTATGATACATATTTCAACAATGTCGGGTGTCACCATGTCATACAGATATGACAATTTTTGATTACTCAACGACCATAGTCCATATTTTTTTCGATAAACAAGAAAGAGTCTCACCTGAATCTATCCCTTCGGTATAGCACATTTATAGCTGCAAATAACAATGCAACTTATAGTACAGAATAATATGAAAAAAAATTATCATAATATTCACAATCTCTTTCTTCAGTAAAAGTTGAACTTTGCAGGTTAACCGGAGCGTGTATGTTTCGCAACTAAACAAGTATATAATTGATAAATAATTCAAATAACTATTTCACAGGTGCGACTGTTCAAATAAACCTGTCAGGTACAGGTACAGTTAATGACAAAGTTATTAAACAAACTATTTTCTTTTCAGGGGTACTCCATTATGGAGAGCTGGTTTGTGAATTTTTTATTGAAACACCAAATCCTATGTTTTTTTATTAATTGTATGGAACATTATTATGATTCTTAATAAGTACAAACCATTGATGTCCTACAGGTTGACTGCAACTTGATCATTAACATTTCTTAAGCATTTATAGTATTAGGTTTCTGATTTCTGGTAAAGACGAGTTCTTTTTTTTACCACTTGTTCTACTTGCCAACTATGATAATGTGTGACTTACGTTAATAAACCAATAAATGAGCAATGTATTGTATTTCCGTTATTTTATTTACTTTCAATTTCAAATTGAAACAAAAATCAAAATCTTTTTGATTTTGATTTTTGATTGAATTTATTTATGTTTATTGACACTGCAAAAATTATATATACGTGTCTCTTGGCCTCCAAACTAAGTATAAACTTGTAATATGGAGGCCAAGATGAAAATTATTGCTTTTTTATTCACAGCGTTACAAAATCTGTTTTATTTAGCTACATTTACAAATTGTGTGTATTGTGAACATAAACATGTACGAGCATTACTAAGATCGCGTTATTATTTTTTAAGGCAACTGCCGCACTTTCTTATACATTTTGTATCGCGGGGACTTTACAAACATTAATGAAACGGACACTAAGAACACCCAGAACAATAATTAAGTAGAAAGCGGCGTGGCAACACCGCTGAAACCACTTTTTTTTACGTGTGGAAACCCTCTGGGGCCTTCACCCCACCGGGGTTTGCGGCGAGGCGGTGTGTCAGAATCGAACCGACTAAAACCACATGGTGTGCCACTCTGCGCCCTAGGATCCGGGAACCGCTTTCTTACGCCATCCAGACTCCACCGCTGAAACCACTAGGCCAACCGTGCAGTCAGTAGTCAGTAATTGGTATTAAGTATATAATTTTAATTACTATCAATGCCATCAGATTGTTATGGTTGATTATAATATACTACACCAGTAATATAATTTGGTTCCTTTAAGTATTATTTTATAATTTAATTTGGATATCTAAATTTTAACTAAATCTCTTCACTTTACCGTACACAATGGACCTGTTGAGTCTGTCTACATGCAAAAATAGTTTTGATTTTCAAGTAATGACACCGTGTAATGCCGTTCCTTCAGTATTTTTTTACGTTTCATCTATGTTGCAAAAACTAAGTAAATTTTTGCACAACCTTAGCTTCTGAACAACAACAATATAGCCATGGATTAGTGGATGAAGATTAAACATATTATACTATTCTAATCCAGAATGTTTACAACTGCCACTTAGTTAGTAGTAATAAGTGTGTTTTTTAAATAAAAGTCTCGGAGTGGGTTAAAAACACAAAGCGTTACTACCCCTATTCATTTCTCGGGTGTATGACACCCAAGAGTGGCGACTTAAGGAGCAAACTACGCAATGGACAATTGCACTATTAGAAGGATAACTTTGAACCTAACTCAATACTAACCAATGGCCAGTGTGTAATAGGCCAGAGTCTATATCCAGTACTGGACTTTTAAAGGCTGTGATGGGCAAATGTGTACATTAAAATGCACCTAACATGAATTGTTTTCGGTAGAAAGAGATAAGATCGTTTCACTGATTTCGACATTTCGTAATAGCTTAAACGAATCCATCAAAATCTTTGTAGATAAGTTTGAGCTGTGCCGAGGACTAATTTTTTATTAATTACTTTAGACTAAAATTAGTTCCTTCGATTATCTATTACTGAATAAGAGAATTGCCACCGCGAAACCCTGTTAACCCGACCAAGTGTCCCCTAACTTGAAGGTAATTACCCTGTAGCCAATGTCGTTACATACACTGCCATATCTATCGTCTATTAAGATTCATACAAGTGAGCATCGGTGACAATCGTGCAATTAACTACTTACTGACGGAACTGCAATGCAATATAGGCTTTACAGTTTATGTTGTACTTTTGCTATCAAAAGCTCATCAATCAACAACCCATAATGTCCCACTGCTGGGCTCGGGTCTCCTCTCAGGAGAGGGTTAAGGCAAAAGCTCAAGATGTACATATTAAGAATTGAAAAAAGTGACTGTTGAATGACACGTTTGGCCGCGGCTTCGTTTACCGCAATAACCGATATACACGTTGTATATCGGTTATTGCGGTAAATAGTGGCCCCTGTGAATTATAAATTTTTGAATATAGTAACAAAATACAAATTATATGTAAAATATTCTTTTATGCCTGGTCTGACATGTAAGATACATTACTGTAAAGTTTCAACTAGATCAACTAAATCTTTAAAATAAATTTCATATTTTATTTTCTTTTAATGTTAGGTCAACATCAAATATTACAATTTCACTTGTTTTATATAAAAAGTAAATAAAAACAAGATTAAAAGAAAACATTTCTTAACGTTTCAGATTTATGTTTATTTCGTTCAGTAAAATTAATAATATTTAGTTCAGGTGACCATAACCATTACTACTCGAGTCATTCCGATTAAATATGAACTACATTATGTTATAGAAAAAATAAAATGTAATCATTCAATTACCTTTAATTAATTTATTTACGTTTTTTTTTATTTTAGATTCGATTGGTCCTCTTTTACATCCCTACTATATCATGACGTGGTTTTTAGTTTGACAGGTCTGTTGGAACTTTAGAAGCGGGCAACCGGCCGCAACCGGACACAGTTAGCATCAGATTTCGGTACTGGTAGTCGTCACTAGACGAAGACGTGCAATTGTGTCCAAAGAAACAATTCTAATAATATTTTAGTTGTATTATTTAATTTGTAAAAATTAGAAGGAACCGAATAAAACTAATTCTAATCATGGGAGCATTCGCTGTCGGTTTTGGGCTTATTTTGCTAATCGCTACGGCTCGCACCGATGAAGCGCCAAAAGGACCAAAAGTAACCCACAAAGTGAGTATTGTAGTTCGTCTATTGTCAGACAATTTAAGCCGACACGTTTCATACAATGTAACGGTATTTTATAAAGTTCATTACGCTTTATTGGTCGGTGACCTTTCGCGATGACGTTTACAAGCTTTTGTTAATAAAAACTTTTCTTGTTAACTTCCTGTCTATATTTACGCATGTATCACTAAACTAATGTTTTATTATATCAGTAAACTTAAGCACTATTTTGTTATGAACATTGGTTTTCATTACTTAATGCTATTTTTTTGAACACCAATTAATAATAATAATAAATAATTTTCCTATAAGAACAAGAAATTATACACATTTATCTATTATATTAAATTAAACATCACAATAACATTTCTGTAAAATTTTTATTAACTGGCATTTTATCAGTTTTGGTACATTCGGAAGTGATGCACATAATGTGACTTAGCTGAAAAGATAAACACCCACATTTTAATTTCAACATATACCTACATTATTTTTGTGGCTCTTTTGATTCAATGATATCATTTAATTCATTATTATTCTCTCACACATTTTTGATACAGATAACATGAAAAGATTCAAATATTATTAATTAGGAACTGCAACCCCTACTCAAATAATTTCCCTTCATTAAGTCAGACACAGGAACCTAAATAAAGTTCTCTAATCTTTCCAATTTTCAACCAAAACAGTTAAGTAGTAAACAAATTGCCTAGGTATATCTAGGTATGTAGCCTAAAACAAAAACCTATTGTTCTAAGCTACATTTAGATATAACTAGTCATGTTAATTATAAATCTATTTTGAGAGGAAAATCCCGAATACAAACAATATACTTTAATCTTGAATAATAAAAAAAAACAAATGAATGTTATCTCAGAAATATAAATTTTTAAATATAGTTGAATTTAATTGTTTTTTAATATCTAGTAGCCTTTGTTGTTATTATAAAATTATAATGTTTTTTTCTTTTAATTGAAAGGTGTAGTATAAATACCATTCTTTTTAATAGGTAACATTTGAAATGAAGATTGGTGATCAAGACGCTGGTAAAATTGTCATTGGTCTTTTTGGTAAAACAGTTCCAAAGACTGCAGAAAACTTCTACCAATTGGCCCAGAAACCCCAAGGAGAGGGTTACAAGGGTAGCAAGTTCCACAGAGTCATTGACAACTTCATGATTCAGGGTGGAGATTTCACCAAAGGAGATGGAACTGGAGGTAGGTGTACACAAAAAGTACAAAAAAAACATCTTGATAAAAAATAATTGGTATTTTTTTACTACCATGCTGATTGCCATTTATGACATTGGCATGGCAATAAAACCATTGTTAATTTAAATTAAAACTGTTGTTACTTATATAGTTTCTTTTCAAATCTAATTATACAAAGCTTCAATCTACTGCTAAGTAATATTTTTTAGGTATTTAAAAAAAAATAGAACTATCATATTTTATTATTAGTTTTAAGGAGAATATTTACTATAATATTACTATTATTTCTATAGCAATAATAAATTCACATAAGTTACATATATGAGTTGATAAGGACTGATAACTTGTGGCATCTTAAAAATAAAGCTTGTTTATATCTCACAGTTGTCACTACTTAACACAATATATCTGTTATTTTGAAATTGATAAGGAAATCTAAGACATTTTGATATCCATTGGATTATAGGTACTTGTGTTGATCTCTTGAAAACATTATATTGCTATCAAGTCGAAAATTAAATGTTACATGTAAATAGATTTTAATGCAACTACAAATTAATTGTTACTTACATTTTTAAACTTAAAAAAAGGGTGTTTACAAAAAACTACCACAAAATCCCCTGGGGGATCAAAATGGTACATTAATTCAGATAAATCTCACAGAGGATCTAAGCAGGGGGTCCTAGTGGATAGTCATCAACAGTTATGGTTCTCAATTTGACTGATGTTTACTTCTGAACATTTTTGGGCTTATTTAGAATTTTTAAAAGGTATTCTTGTGTTATGAGAACATGATTTATTTCATTGGACATGTGGATGCAGTAAAATTGTCTATATTATTTTTAAAGCTAATTATTTTCTAAAATGAATAAGTTAAATAAAAAGATAGGCATGCTAGCTAAAACTTATATAAATAATGCTGCAGTGTTCAATGACTATATTATTTGTATAAGTTTTTATATTTTTATTATTATTTTAAAACATAAATAATACTACATAAATATTAAAAATATTTTTAGTTCAGAAAACATCTCCACCTTCCATTGATAGGTTCTTACCAAAGATGCAAGTAACCCTCCTTGGGTTAAAAGATTTAATTCAAAATGATTTCTATAACTCTTAGGCCGAAGCATTTATGGTGAGCGCTTTGAAGACGAAAACTTCAAGCTTCGTCATTATGGTGCTGGATGGCTGTCTATGGCTAATGCTGGCAAGGACACAAATGGATCCCAGTTCTTCATCACCACCACTAAAACCACTTGGCTAGATGGCAGACATGTTGTTTTCGGAAAAGTTTTGGAAGGCATGGTAAGAATTGTTTTTTTTAATGACAAGTAAAAGCTACTCTTAACAACATACCCTTAATGGTATAATTGTTTATTAAAAGATTTTTTTCTAGTATCTGTTTTTTCTGAATCTTCTATATAAATAAAACTTAATCACAAATATTTATGTATTAACTTTGGATTGACTGCACCAAATTGTATAACTCTTTTTTTATTAGTTTGTTATTGTCAGGACAAAGTTTGAATAGAAAAAAATAAAAGAAATTCGGAGGTGTTATATTTTCTTTGTTGTATACATTGTGGCCCTGCCGGAAGTTAACACGAGCTTGCTAAAATAAGTATTTCAGTTACTCAGAAAAATGTCATGAAAATGAATATAGCAGTACGAAGTTTGCCAGGTCAACTAGTATGCAAATGCAAAAAGTACTAAGCGGTTATGGTGGTTTTTCTTTATACTAAAATAAAAAGTTATCATTCTAGTTTCATGTAATATATAATTGTCAAAGATAAAAATTAAAGTTGCATGTTCAGATTTTCCTTTATATAGACAATAAACAAAAAATGCAATTGTTTTTTAATTAAAAAACAATTTTTCATTGTATTCCTTTTACAAAATTGTAATTATGTTTACAGGATGTTGTACGTAAGATTGAAAAGACTACCACAGGGGCCAATGATCGGCCTGTAAAGGATGTGGTCATTGTCAACACCTCAGTTGAAGAAGTTGCAGAACCTTTCAGTGTCTCAAAAGAGGGTGCATAAGACAATATAACATACAAATAAGAACATTAGTTTATTATATATACACATTAAAGTACTATACTGACAATGTATTTTACATGTAATTAAAAAAAAATATTCTCTGTGCCACAGATAGTATGTCAAAGTGGACTTAGTTTCTTTTGGATTACAACATGATTTCATTATAAATATGTCTAAAAATAACAACACAATAGAATAAACTGCCATCTTTATTTTTTGTAATAAAACACTAAATATCTAACTGCTATTTTTTATTTCTTTAAAACATAATTCAGCTTCCTCTCTGATTTCCTTGTTCTTTGATGTAAGGCCTAGTTTCCATGCATGCCCACAATATTTTCTTGCTGTGTCCAGCAGGTTCTTCTTCATGTAAGCTCTTCCTAAATTAACATACATAGTGCCTAAATCCTCCATGTCTAAATGTTTTGCCATTTCAATAGCTTCTTTGAAGTATTCAATACTTTCCTCTGTTTTACCCAGACGATCACATACTGTACCAATATCATTCAATTGAGTTACCAAATGTTCTTTTTCTACATCAGGAATCTCCCTAACTCTATTTAATGATTGTATCATCAACTTCAGGCCATCTTCATATCTATTGCAATCAATAAAAAGCCGACCATACCAATCTTCTGTTAGGGCTAGAAGCTTTTTGTTGTCATCACTTGGATCTTCTTTGAATGCTTCTTTTAGCTTTTCTAAACAAAACTCATATCCTAACTGAGCAGTTGAGTATTCTTTTTTTAAATGAGATACTCTTGCTAACTTTGCACTTATGTGTACTACACGAAAATCATCTTCTTGAGCTCCAGCTGCCATAATTCTTTGAGCAACAGCTACAAACAACTGTTTAGCCTTATCAAGATGTTCTTTTTGAAGAGCAAGGTTTGCCATTATGTCATATATATATGTGATCCCCAATTCATGGCGAATTTGTTGAGCCTGTCTTAATGCTACATGTAACAGCTGTTCAGCTTTATCAAATTCCTCCTTTTGAATGAATAAAATGCAGTGTTTTATTGTGTGAATGAGTTCGTCTTCAGCACTAACTTTCTCTTTGAAACCCAACCAGGTAAATATGGAAAAACTTAATAAACAAGGAGATAACTTATGCCTTGGAATGTTATAGTTTACAGTAACAGGAACAACAACACTCCTAAAGTTGGCTCGTATTCGAGACATCCTGTTCCATATTGATCTGTATTTATGGGACATTTCTTGTAAAAAACAGATGCTTTACACCTAGACTTATAACATTACACAGTGAAGCCTGTATTGTTACATAACCTTACTTGTCCAAATATTTAGAACCTCATGATGTTTAATGAAAACAAACGAAAAAATTATTATATCCTTAATGCAATGTTTTGTTGTAAGTACTGAATAGGATTTCCAATAAATTCAAGTGAAAAGGTAACTTCCCATCTGCATTTGACACTTGACAGATAATTGACACACAAAAGTCTGATACTGATAAAGTGCCAAATCTGTCACATCTGACAGTACCGTTTAGGATTTTTAGTTCTTCTTCTTTTGATGATGATATGGCAATCAGCCGGATCAGCTATTTCTGCCAATGTCAAGTATTTCAAATCTTCAATTCTAAGTCTTCGAGTCTTCAAGTCTTCGTCGTGATGGAATTAATGATAAAAAATAAAAAAATGTGGATGACATGAAATGGGGACCGTCTTTCGCAAAAACAAAAAACGATCTCCAGGATTTTTAGTTGTAATGGTACAACTTGCAATTTACTAAGAGAAAGAAAGAAAGATAAACAAAACAAAACCGCATAACATTGTCAAATACCTACCAAAATAGTGCATAGTAAAAATCATGCTTCATCATTTCATCACACTTACAAAATCGCGGTGATTACACGATATAGCCAACAAATAGTAGTGATTTATTACAAAACAAAGTAACTATGAGCGATTTGTCAAAAAAATAGGTTTGTCGATTGTCGATTAATCCAATGTTTTTAAATATATTGAGATTTGCATTGTTTTTAACTTGATTTTAATCTTATATTTTAATGTTTTTAACTACTTTTCATATGAAGTAATTAATTACTTTCAAATGATATGATGACATAAAGTTTAACTTTGCAAAAATTTTGTGCGAATAACTGTTAGAAATAAATGTCACACCACCCACAAAATTATTAAGCAGTAGAATTCTTTACTCTAGCTACTTCATTCTATTCGTTTTTCTTTCCAATTTATCTCTATAATATAATTCAGTTGAAAATTATCAGGCTCAGGGGGTCGGGTCTACTAAAGAAACCTGCACAAATATTTGTAATCAGCACTGACATTGAATAAAGATAAATAAGTGAACGTAGTGTAGGACGTCCACAAGCCAGGTGGAGCGATGATTTGCGCAAGACGGCTGGCAGGAGCTGGATGCGAGAAGCCATAGATCGAACTAAGTGGTGTGAAATTGGAGAGGCCTATGTCCAGCTGTGGACTGCGATAGGCTGATGATGATGATGAAATAAGTGTATCCAAACTTCAAATTGGAACAAGAGTGGTGAATTTTTATGATAGTCATTTTTAAAATTCCTTAAATGCAAAAAGGCATAGCCCCAAGAGAGACAAGTAGTTAAAAATAGCTAAACGTCAAAGTCATCTTGTCAATAGAATAGAGTGAGCGAATGCTAAGAATTATTTTTTACAAATTTATCTCGTGGTAGGTAGTGTTCTCAGAGGAGTGTCGTCATTGCAAATTGAATTAGAAAGCGAACGAACTGCGAAGTGTGTATGTTTATAATGATAGGACTAAGTTGACGTAACGGTGGCCTGTTCCAATAACTTGATTATTGGAGTAATGGTAAGGTAATGCTGCCACGGGCTTGAGACGCTTTCGTAACAAACTAAATGGCAAAAGAATAAATACAGATGAAAATGCACGATATAAATGGCTCAGATTTACCTCCTGTTAAAGAGGACACGTTTTGTAAACATGTTTTATACTACGAAATAAATAATTCTTGGTACGTAATTGTTCGTCCTTGTATTTTTTATAGCTGTGTTTATATATATTTAAAGATTTAATTTTTTTCAGGGTCCGTATTTGGGATTTGATTATTTTGATACCGAATGCACTGTTTGTATTGTTCCTAGTCGTAAGATTTAACAAAGCTCAGTTAAAGTTGCGCGCTACGAGTAGCCCTATATTCCTTACGTTTTACACATTGGTATGGGGTAATGTGATCATAAGCCTGGTGCGATGTGCTGTGTCTATGACTGTGAACCCGTCTGTGCCACTCGGTGGTCTTGTAGACAAGATCCTATGGGTCATGGTCAGGTTCTTTTTACTTGCCACTGAAATGAGTGTTGTCATATTTGGTTTGGCATTTGGTGAGTAAAATCTTCATGTTTTTATTACTATTCAATGTTCAGTTATAAGTTTTTTTTTCCGTGTTAATTGTGAAACGTTCTTGTAAATGACCTTGTAACAGAGATTTGTTGAAGGATGAAAGAATTTAACACAAGCGATACCTTTCTAATGTTTATTTATGTAATGTCAAACTTTTAATTTCCAGGTCATTTAGACAGCCGCAGCAGTATTAGATATGTGCTACTGGCAACATCTCTCATATCCCTTGCTTTTACCGTTACGCAAGGTACACTTGAGATTGTGATGCCAGATGACATATTTCACATAGATACCAGAGACTATTATTTGTTTGGACACGGAGGCATGCTGTTTTGGTTCACATCTTCTGTGATTTTCGCGATCATTTATTTTTTAATATTACTTTTACCATGGATACCATTGAGAGAATATCTTGCTTTACCAAGTAAGTATTTATATTCATACTGGCTGACCCACACAACCTCGTTTACATCTCCTATTCCCAGTAGCTTAATAATTTTTCCCAGTCTTTGTAACATTCTTCATTCGTGCTCTGCTCCTATTGGTCTTAGCTTGATGAAAATATCATCCTAGCCTACCTCAATAAATGGACTATCTGACATTGAATGAATGTTTCAAATCAGACTAGTATTTCCATTAACCATTTAAGCAAATAAATTAATTATTTAGCTTTATATATTAATTATAGATGTAATATCTTTTTCAAATCCTAACAGAAACAGTCAATTAAAAACATATTTATGTTTGTGGTAGACATTCCATTTCTATTAGCCTTATTAAGAGCTCAATAAACTTGAACTAATTCCCACTGTAAACAAACATTTAACATTAAGTTCAAACTTTATTTTGACTGATTAGTTGAAAAATCTACCGCAGGATACAAGATTCAACATATGATTTTGAGCAATGATAACATAAATATTATGATTGTGATACTATTTTGTTAAATAGTGTGCCTCCAAGTAATTGCTTAGATAATAAGTTGTTTAATAACATAAAATTCAACAGCTTTAATTACTTATTACGCAAGCATTTATTAGGCAATTACTACATTTTAATTATTAAAATTAGATGTAATGGTTTTATACTTGATTCTCTCATATAAATATGAGAGCAAAGTAGCATCATTTTTGATAACAGAGCCATTATTGGCATTGTTTCATCTTTTGTTTATCATTATTTTATTGTTCTTTCTACAAGTTTACTTATTGTATACAATGTTTTAATAGCCTCCATATGTTACAATGTTGCAAAAAATAGTAATGATATTAAAAATCTAATTATCATTTACTATTTAAATTAATATTATATGATAGCTGAGACAAATAGTTATGACTATATAAAAATATAATGAGGAGAAAATTAATAGAAGTGCAACTGTTTAAAAAATATGTGTGCACATGATTTTATTATATAAAGTAAGAATCCAGGTCAAGTGCGAATTTAATATTTACTTTTTTTTTCTTATGATAGTTTTTTTTGTGTTTTCTCTTTTTATGTCAGAAACAAAGTTAACATGGTTGTTCAGAAGAAATTACCTGCACATTTTGATTGCAAACATAAGTTAATAATACAAAATATAAAAAGATAGTATCAAGGTTTGATAGTCAAATTTTTTGTGCCTTCTTTGGGAGTAAATAACTTATATGAACATTTTTTTTTATTTTCTTTAATTGTTTGATTCACTCACTCGTTGATGGGCCCGTTGGATTAGCTGTTAGTGATCAGCTTCTAAGCCAGAGGTTATGGGTTCTACACCCAGGCAGGACAAATGATTGTGTGATGAACACCACCTTTTGGGTGTAATTTATTTATGATATGCATGTATTAGCTAATTCACGCAACACTGTCTGCATTTACTATTGCCTGAAGCATGATTTTATACCATGGAAACAAATTTGCTTACCACAGAAAAAGTTATAATGAGCCAACCTTAAAAAATAGACAAATGATGTTTAAAGAGGGAGGGAGGTATTTTTAAAACTATCCATTTGCATAGTGCTCTCAATAAAAGCTCTCAAAATAAATAAATTGCCCTGTTTTTATAAATTTTTCACTAAACTCTGCTCCCATTGGGCGTAGAGTAATGATAAGTTGAAGTGAATGAGTTTCTTTGCCAGTATTCTTCTCATGGGGCTCTGCGCACTTTGGAAACTAGAAGTTATAGATTGACTTAGGTAGGCAATAGATTTTGGTGTTTTCACCTATTTACCTTAACAATCCT
The DNA here is from genome assembly GCA_003709505.1 of Hyphantria cunea. NCBI lineage: Eukaryota > Metazoa > Arthropoda > Insecta > Lepidoptera > Erebidae > Hyphantria > Hyphantria cunea. The sequence continues at coordinate 1,378,977 of PKRV01000143.1, read as the reverse complement.
GTACATGCTGTGGGTTCTGTTTAACTGTAGCTTCAATTTAAATGATGTCACTTCACTAAGTTACATTTATATACCATATAAAACTAAAAGAATTTTTCAAATGGGACCAGTAGTTCCTGAGATTAGCATGTTCAACCAAACAAAAAATATATTATGATGATAGCAAAGATTTACTAATATATTAAGTATGTTAACAGCAGTCTGGTTCCTGTATCACAGGATTGTTGATGTGTGTCTGAAAGAATATTAACTATTTCTTCTTTTTTTTGAACTTATTCTTCAATAGTGATATTGAGGTGAATAGCTTCTTCAGACTATAAACTATTTTTCTGTGCCAAATTTTATCCGGATTGATTCTGCCATTCTAGTAACAGAGAGGAGGTGAAATTTTGTATATGTAATTAGATGTACAGAACCCTTCAATCGATATATTACTTAAATTTGTTATGCCAAAGATCTTTTTGACATAGTTTTCATAAATGTTGTAAAGAGTTGTACTCTTAATTTAAAAATTAAATTAATACAAAATTATACAGTATCTTGAATTGCATATGTTCATTTCGAGTTATGTTCTGTAGTTTAATACTTATTATTATTAGAATTTAAATTTATTCAAATCAAACCAGCATCATCTCAAGCTTCATATATTTTTGTTTTAAAATAAAAAAGAAATTTTTAAACAATGAAATTTAGTACCATGAAGTTTTAAATTAAGCTTGTCTTTTGGACAAATTTACAATAAACACTAAAACGACAATCTGATGATACTGTGGTTACCAGACTACTGATAAATATACTTATATATTTCTAAATACAAACATATTATAGATAAATTACCGGGATTTGAACATGCGAGACCTCTAGCACAGGAGTCCCATACGCTACCACTGCACCAATGAGGTAGTCAGAAATAAATAAACTGTTAATCAGAGCAATGAAACTTTTTTTCAGCAAAACTTTCTTTCTACCTATATGTGCTGCTATTGGCGCTTCTCGACACCACGCAAGCTATCGGGACTGGCTTGCTGGCCTGGGGCAATATGCAGTGTGGCCTGTGCATTGTCGACGTGACGACATGGCTCTACTTCTCGCTATACACTCCACTTGTATATCACACGTTTCTCAGCGAATTTTTCAGGTAAGATTTGAAAACGTCTGCTACTTAAATATACAGTTTAATTATTGATAATTGAAATGTGCATTTGATGATAAAAATTAATTAAATTGAAATAAAAAATGGGCCTTCTCCTTAAATATTTGATTTGGTTCTGTTCTGTGGCCATTTTAAGTGTCTGCCTGTTGCTGTCATTAGTATAGAGCAAAAAACGGCAAAAAAAAGTCGGGTTTGTTCTATGGGAGCCCCCCTTAAGTATTTGTTATATACTGTTTTGCTTATTTGTTGTTATAGACCCAAAAGAAACATCTGTGAAAATTCCAACTGTCTAGCTATTACGGTGCATGAGCTACAGCATATTGACAGACGGGCAGAAGAGTCTCTGACATAGGGTTTCGTTTTTTCCTTAAAGTACGGAACTCTAAAAATAAGACTGAATCAAAGGGATCCTTCTTATTGACTACAAAGGGTGTCACCATAACCAAAAATACTATTACGTTAGACTATACGGTACATATTTATACCGGTTGTTGTTTATTGAGACATACTCGTAGTATATTTGCTTTAAATTGTTCGAATTAATAGAATTGACTCATGCCCATTAAATAATACACAAATAGCTTGCGGGTTAAACGTTATAAGAGTTGTTGTGAGTAAATAGCGTCTATACATTTTTTTTTCTTTATGGTATTGATCTGAAACTATTCAAGACATATTAGCTCATGCTTAGGCATATTATAATAAGTATGTATAGATGTAATAGTTCGCTTTACGTATATGATATCAGTACACACAAACTTTCATAGAAGTTTATATTTATAAATATTAAATTATTATATGTCTCTCTTTAAATGATGTGGTGAAAACTTTAATTTTTTATAAAGACAACTCCTGCAATAGGAATATATATCCGCGGGGAATTTACAAACATACATGAAATGAACACAAAGAACAACCAGACTCGTACAACAATATGTGGATCACACAATGCTTTGTCCCATGTGGAGGCTGAAACCACAACATTAGGGGTACTAGAAAGCGTCGTGGCGGCCACTTTAACCACTAGGTCGACCGTGCAATCAGCCAGGATTTTCGTATTACATGCTTGCACAATACATGTGCTAACTTTTGAGAACATTGGGTGGGCTTATAAACAGCATTACTCGCGAAAAAACTGCAAAAAACACTCGTTGTCTTTTGCTACACAATTAACACTCATTGTGTAATTGGTTTACAAAGACTACTTATTGTATTAGTTTTGACTAGAAATTCAATTTCAGTTTTTTTTTCTATGTAAAGCCTACCTAAGTATACTGATAATTACTCTTGACTGATGGCCCTTCATAGTCTGATGGCAGTTCCGATTTCCTCAATCACAATAGCCTTATAAGAATTTCAATAAATTATTAAAGAATGAAAATATAGATGAAACTTGTTTAATGATTCATGGCAAACTGCCTCGAGTTCGAATACCGGGTCAAGCCAAAAGTGTTTTTAAGTTTTTCTAATTATAGAAATGCTTAATAACGGCTCGGAGTTTGGAACATGGGGTCTGAACTCCCGTGCCTCAGAGAGGACGTAAAGCTGTCGGTTCTGCGCCTAATCTCTCCCCGATCGTGAAGGTTAACCGTCCCATCGGATTATGAGAGGGAGGGAACAGAGAGTACACCTGTGTTTGCGCAAACACTTGTGCACTATAATATCTTCTGCGTAGTTGGCTGGTCTCTGTTGAGACTGGCCGCCGTGGTCGAGATCGGCCAGGAGAACATCATTCATAGCCTCTGTCACCGATATCAATCTATGTTTTAAGTAATTTACTGATAAAAAGTGTTTGTTTGCATTTATTTTTATTGTATTTGAGAAATCGTGTCGATAGGCACTAATTTAATTTTGACTACGAAAACTGATGTTCACGCAGTAAACAAATGTTATTTACCTTTCCAGTGTATCTCAGCCAAGCATCATGTTTTCATATAAGGCTCAAATGGACGAACCAATGGATGATGATCAAGTCTCATTACCGCACCAGCAGAGCTTCAGTTCACTTAAAACAGATTCTGATTATATTTATCAGGTGAAGTTTTTATTTCATCTAATATATGAAATTCTCGTGTCGCGGTGTTTGTAGTTAAACTCCTTCGAATTCGCTTGACCGATTCTCATGAAATTTGGTTTGCGTATCGGGTAGTTCTGAGAATCGGACAACATTTATTTTTCATCCCCTTAAATGTTATGGGTAGTCCACCCCTAAATTTTATTTTTTTATAGCGAAGCAACGTTTGCCGGTCAGCTAGTATACCTATGTATATATTTGCCATATTAATTTGGTTGTTTGAGCTAGCTAAACTATTAGTTCTATTTAAGCTTAGTTTCCGACGCAAATTCATAATTTGTACTATATTTATATGGAAAACTTACATTCGCATAATATCTTTGATGTTAAATGTAGCCTATGTTTTTCGCTGTGTATTGTACTGGATAATACGCAGCGGCAAACATCGGCAACAACAATACCTACTAGATAATTGTGCCTTTTATTGTTGAACTAACTTTTACCCGCGGCTTCGCTCGCGCAGAAAGTAATATTTTCATCCCCTCTTTTTCACCCCTTTGGGGATGGCATTTCCAAAATTCCTTTCTTAGTGCTCACTTACGTTATAAAGAACCTACATGCAAAATGTCAGGATTCTAGGTTCAGCGGTTTGGGCTGTGCGCTGAATTCTGGGTATCTTTGTCGGCTAACCTTCCTCTTTTATAAAAAATATATAGATAATATTTACATTTTGATGTTAAATAAATATTATATTAGCTTTTTTGCGCTTACTAATCTCTGGAACTACAAACATGTAAATACACATATTCGTATATTAGTTGTAAAGAGAGGAATCCCTAGTAATTTTTCATTAAATTGCATTGTTGGTTGTACTCACTACTTGTTGGTTGTACTCTCCAATGTCAGTGTCTTTATTTTAAAACTTATTCTCATTTTCAGCAGAGCAACAGTGTTTACGACAGCACTTTATTCGAAGCAGGCGGGACTACACCCATGAATCCTGTTTACAGCGCGTCATTACAGAGCCCCGATTCGATAGCGTCCGGGCAATCTATAGAAATCGGAGCTCCAACCTCAGGTTTCCAGAGCCAAAACATGCCATCGACATAACCATGGCACCGCTTCATAAGCTCATTATTGTGTTATTCAACTTTACACATCCAAAGAAACAATACTAATTATATAGCTAGAGACGCGTAACGATAGATTTAAACGAGAGGTCATAGTAGTTACTCGATATTATTTTGTTTTTAAATGAATCTCAAAAAACTATTTATGTTTATGAAGGATATCTATGTACTAAGTCTTGGGTTGGCTTTTTGGAACAATTTATTTTTAAAGTAGTCTGTAAGATTTTGTTGACGATGTTTTTTCTTAATTTATCTATTCGTATTCGTAATTTATCTTTATAATCAAAATATAAAGAGTACAGCGGTTTTTTTTTTAAAAAAAGATTCGCTTATTGACGTTTATAGCCAAAGATGGTAAACCCGCGAATTATAATCGGTCTATTTTATTTTACTGTTTTTATTTATTAAGTTCTATATATGTTATTTCGATAATGATTTATGATTAAAGATTTACACAAAACGACTCAGGCTGTGTACCACGCTGTTCCAATAATGCAGGAACATGTTGGAGGAAACACGTGGTTGGAATTATTTTTTTAGGAACTGCAGCGAATTTTTGTGCCGAACTGTCAACCTTATAGAATTATAGTACTTAGATATGTAGCAAACTTACAAACAGTTTCATTTGTGATAGGTAAAGCCAGTGATCAAATCGAATAACTTGAGACTGCATTTCATCCCATTTCTTCGAATATACCTTTAACTTCATCGTGTAATGGATCCATCCATAAGATTTTGACATTAGATTATATTATCATAGCTGTTATATTGTAGGTTTATTATAAGAAGTTGCTGTAATGGTAGTGACTTGTCATGTGATTTTTATTTTAGTTGTTTTGATCAGTTTTAAGATAAAGCAATTTAAAAACTTAAGAATCTCTACATTATATCGTGAAATATATTTTATTAAGAGGACACTGAACTATTCTGTAGCACTTTTTATCTTTTTTTTTTCTTACATGGTACACGGGCGTTCTAGTTTACTCCTTATCAATTGTAACCGTCATTAGATATTCAAAAAAGCGAACCATTGTTTGTATTTATTCTCTAACTAAAACATTACGTCCAAATATTGAATCTCCTTGACTAAAAAATAAATTTAAAATATAATATCTATCTTAGAATCCGTCTTATTGCAAGTTATAGCCACTCCGCAAATGTGTACGTTTATAAAGCTACATATTATGTATCTAATCATAAATATTATGTATCGTCAACAATACCGGAACATTAGTTGATTCTTAGTTTCATTTAACATTGTATCAGTTATCATCAGGTTTTGTAAGAATTTCTTCAAAACATTGTTTCGATATGGTATTATGCGTGATAAGGAGGTATACGGAAGATTCATTGTTCTGTCACTGAAATAAGAGGAACTCTTTATTAACTCGTAATTATCCATTCCATATCCAACATTTGCTATATCTGAATAAAAACCTATATCTTGTACATCAACAATCTGACTTTAAAAATAGTTTAGTTTTTAGTTGTATAATCAATGATTTATTTGACAATATAATTTCGTTACTTGATTGAATGTAACATATCTGATCTTCATTCGAAACAAGCAATGTTTATAAGAATGTTTACCACCGAACGGCTCGCATCGGTAGGGATTTTACAATCGCGATCGATCAAATCGATATTATATCGTGTACAGAGTATTTAAAGTATATTTTAAAAAGCTGCTTGTCTATGGGGAGCCTTCGCGTCACGCGATCGTAGCCTTACTAAATTATATAGACTTTAAATACTGTATACACGATTTAATATCGTTAAGAGATTTTAAAATCCGTTCCGATATAAGCAGTTCGGTGGTAATCATCCTTTATCCGTCTGGTATTCAATTAATATCTTAATATAATAGGGAGTAATAGATATTGAACATCTGCCTGTGCGTGTGCCTTGGTCAAGCGTAGGTAATTGTGTCGCATAAATACAGTATTCATAGGAGTATTAGTGAGCTATTGAGATACAGTACTAGGTGAGCTGAAATTAGATTATTCCAATGTGTGTTAAAAGTTATCGAAGCGACGAGTATTATGATGGCCAAACTTAACGATCTGTTTTAATTTTTTCTAATAATATCTCGAATTTTGATGAACTGTACCTAAAACTTATCTGCTTTTTACGCATTTTTTAAATTTTGTAACATTGTATGTGTCCTATAGTTGAAAATGAAAATCCTAGAGATGATTTCAAGAATTCCTACCCTGGAGGTACGGTATAATAGATACGATATCGATAGTCTTAAAGATAAATGAACTAATTTAATTATTTTCCTTAACTGTTGACAGTGACCAGTTATGTGATTTTTTAATAAAGTGAGCAGCTAGACTAAAGAAACTTGGTCAAAACTCGCGCTCAAGAAAATAAAGAGACTTCTTGTGTTAAACTATAAATTGTAATATGGGTCAAACATAAAACTTATTGAAATAACCACATCATTTAAATGGTTTGCTTTAGAATTGAGGTTTGGTAGGTAACAAATTCGTTAGGGTTTTGATTAGCAACTGTATGCATTTCTGAAGTTCTAGGTAGCTGTATCTTTAACTATTACGGTTTCGTAGTTTAAAACAAAAGGCGTTTTACTAATAATTAATAATAATTCTAGGTCTAGTTTGTTTTCTAGACTATCAAGATCTTCACGATTTACATCTCGGGCCAAACTAAAATGGACGGTTTATATATGTATATTAAAAACTCTCAAACATGTGCTACAGATGCTTTATTGTAAGTAATAAGAATAATGTGTGATTTATATAATATGTACATATGATTTATATTATTATACTGTGATGCATTATATTTATATTTTGATGACATAGATTAAGTGGCAACATTAACTAACATTCATTTATGAAGACTGCGAATAATGTGGCATGTTTTCTGATACGAATACGAACGTAAATGATCAGAGAAAACTAAAGTTTACTGAATTACTTTCCATAAATACGTATATAAGTTCGCTAAGTAATTCAGTCCATTTTAAACATCACGCCATGTTGATATCTAGATGTCATCAAAATATACCGATTACTTATTTTATGTTTTTAAGCGACGATTTGTAGATTTTCTCATATTTGACGTATATAATATTTTCTCAAGACATCAGTTTGCCTAATCCAATGTTACCAATGTTTTTACAAATTGATTTCCCACCTTGATAAATTAATATGCAATGTAAATCAGCAAAGTACCTTATTTCAATTCCTAAATTTAATATTGTATATAAGAATATTTATTTCACCAAATACTGCTTTGCTGATATTGGTTTTGTGATTATAGATATACTCAAGAGTTAGTCAAGGTCATGTCAATTTCTACTTTATCAGTTCAATGTTGACGACCAAGTCAATTTTCCTTTTATATTGTGATAGTTCATATATGAAAAACTAAGTGATATTTTGGTTGACGGCGTATATTTTTGTTGTTTTCGTCTCTTAGAGGTTAATAAAATAAATACTTTTATTGAAAAATTGTTTTAATTATATTAAAGCCTTGTCGTAAATAAAAACTGGCATCATTTTTTATTTGCTTCTTTTTCTAAATCTCCTAAAATAAATGGATGCTTTAAACAATCTGTGACTGTAATTCTTTGGCAAGAATCTAGTATTGTCATTCTATCTAGGAGATCTTTGAGCTGTACAACTTTCTTTTCTTCTTTAGGAGATACATGTCTAAATGATTTGTCGAGTTCCTTGTGCAAGTCTCTTGAAGGTATAATATGAGGTAGTTCGACTATTTTTTCTCTTCCAGTAAATTCATCCTTTTTATGAAGTAGGAAATTATTATTATAGTTAAAATGCTGATCCTTAAATCTGCCCTTTTTGATGACTCTACTTGAAAATCTACCTTTCAGATCCATAAAACATTTCAACATCTTGTTATTTGAGCTACCTGTGAACATGATTTTTCCAGTGGCCATTTCATACATAGTGCATGCCGCAGACCAAATATCGATACTATGCTTGTATGTAATACCTAATATAATTTCTGGTGCTCTATAAAACCGGGAAACTAAGTAAGGAGTTGGTTCATTTTCATCAATTTTGCCAGCCGAACCAAAGTCACATAGCTTTAATATATTCTTCTTTTCATTTACTAAGATATTATCTGGTTTTAGGTCTGCATGGATAATGCCTAGACGCCTGAGAAGTCTTAGGGCTAATAACAACTGTCTGCTGTAAGACATCAACGCTTTCATATTGATTCCATGGTGTTTTCCATACTTCTTGATGACTGCTCTTAAATCCATATGGAGTGATTCAAGTACTATACATAAATGACCTTTATACATGAAATGACCCAATAGTTGAACACAATGATATTTATTATCGGGATCTGCCTCTTTGATTTGTTTAAGCATGGCTATTTCTTTCAAGCTTGTTTTGTACATTAAGTCGTTGTTTCTTACAATTTTAATGGCTACATAATCATTTCCATCATGTAAATCTTGTGCTCTGACTACATTTGCAAACACTCCTTGACCTAACGTTCCTTTGATAGTATATTTATTGTTGATCACATCTCCAACTCTGATGTTATAATATCCATCTGGATCATCCCAGTTGTCTGTTAAACTCAAATTATTAGCACTATCACCTTGGGTAACTATATCACCTGTTACATTTGAATTAAATTCATCTCTTTCAGAAAACATATCAGTCACTTGTTTTAAAACTTTTTGATCTTCAATTATTTGAATTTCTTTATTTTCAGTGGTCTTATCACAAAAAGTATTATCATTTTCATTGCTTTTGTCATTAGATATGTTAAGTTTTTCCAGCAGTTGTTTTCTACGCTGCCTTCGTAGTTCAATAATGGTCTCTTCATCTTCTGATTCTATTTGCATATTATCTAACTCTGGAGAAGACTCATGCATTAATTTGTTTGAAGAATTACCATTAATTTTATTTTCATTTTCTTTATAAATTCTTTTGCCTTTTACAGCAGTGAATTCATCTTTGGAATGCCTACGTTTCTTTCTAATTTTATTTGGTTCACTGTCAGTGTGTTTTACTATTTTTTTTAGTTCTTGTTTCAGTGATTCCCTTTTTTTCATTAATTCTTCTAAAGTTGTACACTTTGCTGGCAATGGAGGTGTTTTAGACTCCATTTGATGATATTTATGTCCTGATTTAGATCTAGGTTTGGATCTCACTGATTCCTTTTCCTTTAGATGTCTCGATGATTTGTTTTGTCTGCTGTAATGATCAGCCATCTTGACGACTATAAATTTTTATTAATATTCTCGATTTCTATAGGAATTACTCCACATATCTGTAAAGACGAAAAGTATATTATTTTTCAAACCAAAATATATAGATCTACTGAAGCCAATAAAAAACTGAGTTGAAGTAGACAAGGTACACGAAGTTTTCACAATTGTAATTGTATTTAAAAGCTTAATCTGTTAGTTACTTTCATGAATGTTGTGTTACAGTCCTGTATTGTTGAAGATTTAGCAAAAAAATTAATTCATCACAACCCTCATGAAACTGACTTGCTTGTATCTAATCATAATTATTGTTAACTGTATCTTTGATTACATTTCCACCCTGCTACTATCATCAGGTCCAACATTACTCAGTTGTGAACACTTTTCATGTTGAATGTTGACCTCTCATGTCATACATCCATCCATTTTTAATTACATCTGTCCTGTCATTATGTCCGTGATGTACGAGTCACTTTATAGATCCGTCCATGATTATCTATTTGTAATGGACATCTTATCATTACCTCTATGTGCTAGCTAGAAAAAATACAGTTTTTCATTAGTTTCACTTTTGAGTTTTATAAAATAACATTAAGAATATAATTTAGGAGAGACACAGCCTGCCTTCAAACTAGCAGATAGTAATGAGTATTTATATGGTGCCCATTGCATGATATTCCAATTGAATACTTTAGTTTAATTTTCTGATAATTTAGGAGCATGTATGTATAGTACATAAGAACTTAAATTACATCAAAATTCTGTGCTGGGTAAAAAGATATCCAATTCAGAACTTCAAAAGGTGTTTAAACCTTTTGAACTTCAAAAAACACCTTTAAAGGTACTGAGTTAGATATCTTTTGAGGAATAATTGAATATCTTTGGAAGAATTTCATGACATGGGCACCAATGTGTAATACACGAAACCAGGACATAGAAAGTTTTTTATAACGGGGTTTCCTGCGTTACACTTTTTCTATTATTAACGATCACAGCTTCTTTTAGTATAAGAAGCACCTAAATGTTTTACAGGTGATTCATTATTTTATATAATTTTTACATTTTGTCACATTAAAACAGTCACTGAGTACCACTGATCTTTGATTTTGAAATCAAAAATATTAAAATTTGAGTCGGTTCACAAGTTTGCTAAACTGATCTAAGCTTGGTCTATTTATAAAATATATAATTTTCTTTACATTTTCACGTAAACACCTCCATTTTGATTACGACATTCTACAATCTATTTAAATTTTCATTCGGTCTAATGTCATTACTTCATTCATTAGTTCAGTAAAGTTCAGTTTATCAGTATCCAAAGTTTTTTTCATATTCTAGGAATATATTCTCGTACCTACTTTGTAAAATTAGAAAAGTCAATTTACTAACATAATTCTGGATTTGGTGTGAATAGGCTGTTTAACTTTTATGTTGGCAAATTTAAAAATAAAAAAAAGACTTGCAATACTTTTAGAAACAATTTGTGGGCAAGTGCAAGTTTTTATTCAATTTCGTTTCAATTCTTTGACATATGAAATTGTCTACGGTATGAATAGTCGGTATCGTATTAACCTAAAAATTCTTAGTCTGCCCTCAGTGCTTCAGTTCTTAGAGTTAAAAAAATTAATAAATATATAAAATGTCTTTCCTATTAAATACTTTTGTGAAGAACAGTTTTCAGTCAAATTTAAAATTCATAAGACCATGCCGGAACCTACATTTTACCAATGGTATGTTATAATATTGTTTTGTTGATAACACAGTTTTTAATTTAGGTTAAATTTATATAATTATTTTAATATTGAATTTTAAAAATGTTCTCATACCATCCTCTTTTTGTCACAGTTAAATATCTCTATTCACCTGCATCACTAGGAATCGATGGCTATCTTTTCACAAGGAAACGGTCTAAAGAACAATTCACTAACTTTGCCGAGAAATTTAGGATCAAAATGAAAGATTTTGCTTCTGATTCGAAATATATGATATTCACGGAAGATTTGAAAAATATGTTACACATAGCTGAACCTGAAGACTTGGAACTTGTATTAAAAATGATCAAAAAGTAAGCAAAAATTTAGAAATGGGTATTAAATTGCGATCAAACCTCTTACACCCGGCATTTGCAGAGGTAAATTAATAGTAGTAACACTAACATCTCTTGATTGTTAGCATCAAATTATCATCAACACTATATAATAAGAGTACACTGCGTCGCGCAGTGTACTCTTATAGGCCTCTCTTTAGAAAAGAGGTTTTTATATTATATCTCTCTGGTCAGATGGGTTGATATAGGGTTTGTCTTATCTTCTGCGAGGAAGTCATCTCGCAGAAGAAGGCGGTGGAGAAGGCCCGGGAGGACGACCTCCACTCGGACCCGATCCGCCGCCGGCGAACCGGGCGGCGGAGGCGCGCCTATCAGTGCCTCTTGCCGCTGCCGCTGAGCGTGGCGTGGTGGCGATGGGTTTTCCCCTCCGACGACGACGACGTGACGTTACGCGTGTGCAGTACGTCGTCTAAATTGAAATTGTCGCCCGCTTCAGTGTGGGCAGGTGCTGGGAGGGATCAGGATGGCATAAGAAAGCGGTTCCCGGATCCCTCCCGTGTCAGGCGCAGATTGGCACACTGTGTGGGTTTAGTCGGAAAGATTCCGATTACCCTAAAAAAAAAAGGTTTGTCTCATGTTTTCCTTCCCTTTGCTGTGTTCAATCTAGTATTGGTAATACATTTAGGTTATAAATGTATAAGCATTTGTGTATTCATGATAACCCTTGCTGGTTGAAGTCAGACTGAGGTGCATTTTTCAATCATGTATACAAGAAGCTGTTAACTGTAAGGAAAGTAGCTAGAAGCTAAGAAGACTGCCTTTTCATAGATAATGTTGTCTCTTGTAGCAAGGATGATTTCATTGTTTGACCTTCTTTTTATATTCCAGATTTAATACTCAACAGAGTGAATACAGATTTGGTTCATTTATTTTTGGACCCGTTGCAATGAGAATGTTTCATTTCTTAGATGCACCTAATGACGCTTTAGAGGTAATTTATTTATTTTAGATATTAAATAAACATAATGTGACTACGTCAATACAGTCAGAATGAATGACCCTGAAAATACCTTGACAAGAAATTATTATGATGGTACATATATAGCAAACAGTTTCTTATTTTTAAAAACTTCCCAAACAAGTAAAATACGGGCTACTGGCTGCTTCTCTTTTTAAAATAAACAGTAAAAATTATTTAATAGCTAATCTGCCTACAAAACATCATAATTTTTTTCTCCTACCTACCAATAATACCTGTAATTAATCTATTAACCTTTGTTAATTTTAATAAATATTTTGAAGACACCTGGCTACATGAATCCATGTAAAAAATTGTTTTTTTTTTAAATTTTATTATTGGTTTTAGATTTTCAATATGCATATACCCATGTAGGTGTTTTATTTAAATGTGTGTTTTTTACTAATGAGTTACCTTCGAATTTATTTATAACAACATGGATGTATGTTCTTATTGTTTCAGTGTTTTTATGACCCAAAAAACGAGGGTTTCTTTGATCAGCTAGTGTCATACCATATTCTATTAGACCTGCTGTATAACCACGAGATGTATGATGAGATGTACAAAGTATTTGAAACAGTTAAAGAGAAACAAATCAACATGACTAAGTTCCCCAAGTATTGTGTTGTACTAGTATTAGCAGCGTGTTACAAACAGGTAAGTGAAATAATATAAATATAGTTAAAAAAAGTACCAAAGTCCGTTACAAACAAAGTTACAGGATAAGATAAAAGCGTACTGAAATATCTTTGAAAAAACATGCTGTGTGGTTTTGGATTAAGAATGTGGAGTGTCATCACCTCATTAATCTAATGGGTGTTGTAAAAGCTGATTAAGGGAGCAAGCAACGTGGAATAACTCTTCTGCAAAAAGAAGGAAGACCTGAAACGAACCCTTTTTTACGACTAAAACCACACGGTGTTGCACTCTGCGCCTGAGCCGGGAGGGATCCGGAAACCGCATTCTTACGACATCCAGACCGACTTGAAACAAAACTTACCTCCTTTCCTAGGAGAGGCATATGTCCTGCCGTGGATTGATAAAAGCTGTTGATGTGACGATGATCTCCTTGCCGTAACGAAAAAAAATGTTTGCAACAATTATATGTCGAACTAATGCTGGTAGGCGCTTCCCAATGTATCGCTTAGTTGAATCCTACAACACTTATTTGTTGTAAAAGAGGCTAGCATTGCTCTAATCTCTAGATTTAACCTAAGAGCCTAAGTTGCTCCTTGTATCATAAGCTACCTGCCAGTGAAAGTTCCGTCGAAATCGGTTCAGTCATTCTAGAGATTAGCCGGAACAAACAGACAGACAGATCAACAAAAAAAATATATATATATTTTGGTATATGTATCGTATATACGTATAACATATGCAGTTATTAAAAAGGGGTTATTGTATGTATGTATGTATTGCCAATTTTATTTATTTGTATAGATAATAGATGAACATTGCACCATAAGTCTTGATATTAAAACTTCAAGATAATTAAAAACTTGGTACAATTTAAAAATAGAATTTCAATTTCAGAACACACCAAAAAGTTTGGAGTATGCTTCAAAGCTGTGGACAGAAATGAATCAAGCTGGGACTGTACCCGTCAGGAGAGCATGCACTTATTTTGCTGGTTTGTATTAACTAAAAATAATAATTATTAGCTCTGAAGGATTCTCGTAATTCTACAAAATCACAAACCGAAATGTAATTGTATTGACACTGAACAATTAATTAATACATGAACTAGAAATAGATATTCTCGATATAATATCATTTAAATTTTTTTACAATCAGTACTTTTTACGTTTTTTAGGGAAATTAGGGATTTTAAGGAAAATTATGTATTGGCCTTCCTGTCCCATTAGGCCGTATTGTCTCTGATCATTGTGGTTTTATTTACAGCACTGGCTGTAAAACAAGGCGCTCCAGACCGCGCAATTGAGTCAATCTCTTCGCAGAAACAGCACTATGTAACTATTAGGAATATTAAGGTAAGAATAAAAAAAATAAAGGAATAACCCAAAGACCGCCAAAACTAGCTCCTGGCTTTGCCGTAGTTGGGTAACGACAGAATTTATAACACGACTGGGGGCGATCCTATTATGTTCGTGGTTCATTACTTGCTTTTAATATATTCAGACTGATTAATAATGATAAAGGATTGTTTTTATACAGAAAAGTTTATAAATATTTACCAACTTTTTCACTTCAGGCAATGGCGTTAGCAGATATGGGCAGGGTCGACGATGCATTACCAATATTACGATCAGTGTTAGACATTGATAAACCATCTGAAGCCGACAAGCACACATTCTTTGAGGAAACAGTATGTATTGCTAATATATTCGTCATAATATTGATAATATATTCAGGACACTTCGTGTTTGAGGAAAAAATTGATGATGATTATTATAGGAGTTTTAAGCAATATCTTTTGCTTTGTTAACTGAAAATATATGTCTGATATTTATGTATTTACGAAAAAAGTATATAAGTAATGTAATGTATATACATTACATTACTTATATACTTTTTGTGTGTTTGTGTGAATAATTGAAAAATAATGATACTTTTTTAAAGAACTTGTGGACATTTATTTAAATTTTATGTATGTGTCTTTGTGTGAATGATGTCTGTGTATGTATATGTATGTAATGTTGTTGTGTATCGGACAGTTTAGATTTCATAGTACAAGTTACATTACATTAAATTACATTACAACTTAGTTTGAATCTAGATGGCGGGTTGCATCAGTTATCCGAAATTTTTTTATAAAAAATCTCTGGTCATGTGACATGTACTTTGAAAATAACATATGGATTAAAAATTCTAATTAAATAAACTAATTGACGATTGATTTTAGATTGAAAAAGTACGAGTAGCTGTGGAAAAGAGTGACAGCAAAGATGTCAAAAAAGAATACGATGACATCTATAAGGCGTTAAGGGATCGAGGATTAATCGAAAATAAGGTAAGATATTTTTCATCACCCAGGAATTAAATGGTATAGTGTGTGATATACAAGAACTGAGAGTTACTAAAATATTTTGTTACAGACCATTGAACAGTTACTAAACGCTGAGATTTTAATGAACAAACAACAAGACCCAACACGATTGAAATCCCCATACCAAATGAAAAAAATGCCATACATACCACGACACAGGTACCCCAAAAAAATCGTGTAAGTTAGACTGGCGACATTAGAATAATAACGACTGTTAGAATGAAGCTGATGAGAGTAGATATTAATATATTTTTAACTTCTTAACTGGTGCAGCTCCTATGCCACGGAATGAGATTTTATTTTATCATGTTACAGCTTGCAGTACTAAAACCTTCAGAATACTGATGTGTTTAACGTTACTGAAGGTTCTTTTGTACTACCTTCACTACTGCTTACCAATACTGTGATGTCCTTGCAATATATTCATTTTTTAATTTTTAAGTGTTAGAGAGTCATTAAAGTTGTAATAATCATGTTATCTGTGTGTGACACTTTTGTTAATAAAGCGCATATAATATAATTGTATGTCAAGCTCTGTTTTTTATATAATTTGATTTTTATTTTGTTAATCTAATTGAAATTTAACACAAATATTCATTCTTATATTACTATTTAAATAAATCATCACAAGCCATTCAAAGAAGGAGCAGTGATCATTGTTTTTCAATTATATATAGAAATAATTGAAAAATAATAATCACAACTTACCAATTTTTTTTATTTATTTGGTCTATACAACATAAATACAATTAATATATATACATTGTATATAATTATTGTAAATAAAAAAAACAATTTGCTAGTGTTAAAACTCCATGGTAAAATGTTTGGTTTAACCCACTTGTAAAGTTTCGTTTTTATGTTCACAAATATATTTTAATGTTAACCATCACCTGAAATACATTTATCTTACGTTAAATTATATATTATTTACACATTGTATTTTTCAGTATCCAAATGTATAAGGTGTAAGTTTCCAACTAAATAAACGTCACTACGGTGTGCTATGTAAAAACTTGTGTGAGATAACTTTAGATCATCTGATAAGACTTTGTTATAGTTAAAACAGTACCACACACACTACAAATATAAGTAATTATTAAATATGACACATTTTTTTTATCTAACCAATAAATAATAATCAATATTATTATTATCTGTGTGTCACTAACAGCACATGTAGTGGTTAGAATAAAGCTTGTGTGGTGCGTTTCTAGTTCTGTTTTAACTATTCAAATTGGAGACAAAATGTTGCCTTATTTTAATTAACCGATTCTGAGTAACAACTTTTTAGCATAGGATGTTGTTGTGCCACACATACGTACAGTCAAGCCTAAATATCCAAGGGGAAAGGAAGAAGCGTATGAGATGCCTACCTTTTGATTTTTTTTTACTGTAAGCTTGAGCTAATGTAGCACACCTTCTGGGAGGGGTCCGGATGGCGTAAGAAACCGGTTCCCGGATCTCTCCCGTCTCAGGCGCAGGCAGGCACACCGTGTGGTTTTAGTCGGTTCGATTCCGACACACCGCCCCGCCGCAAACCCCGGTTGGGCGAAGGCCCGAGGGGGTTTCCACACGTAAAAAAAAAAAAAAAAAGCACACCTTATCTGTAATGATATTGATGAACTTTTAAAAAGTAAGCGTCTTTTAAACAAAACGATGTTTTATGTTTATGTTTTAATTGTTTATGTTGTATGTATTATCAGCGTCATAATTATTTCTACTCTCTTCAGCTCATTTTATATAACTCGTCATGAAAAATTAGGAAAACAACAAAATGGAAACCAATAAATGTACATACAATTGAGCGGTATAATATGAAATACATTTTTTAAAGTAAATTTGTGTATGCCAGGTTCTACCTCCGTCCCTACCACTGCTGGGTAGAATGCAGGTTCAATATACTTACTACTTCCTAGTACCTACTACCTACTACTAACATACCTACATTCTATAACTATAAAATGTTTTAACGAATTTTTTATCAATAAATTTAGCAAACTCGTTCTTACGAGTATCAATAAGAACAAACCTTCAAAAAAATAAATGTTCTGGAAGGAAAGTTTTTTTATTTAAGGTTGGTCAAATCGAAATCTGACGAGGGTAAGGAAAACATATAAGAAAGCTAAGAGCCAAAAGGATTTACTTCAAACTAATTATGTGATAATTATAATTACTTATTTAAAAATTAAACACGGTCTTTCATATGGAATGAATTTAATTGCAGTACATAACACAGTTTGTGTCATAGGAAATAGTGCAATAAATTATGATTACATATTATACCGCTATCAAAATTTGGTTTTCTGTACTCATGATGGTAGATAGTAGTAGGAAAGTGTTTGTGAATGCTTGTGTGTATTACAGCGGAGTGTGCATTTTTGTTTGTGAAATATTTCGAATGAATCTATTGTGCGTTAATTAGCGTTTTGTAGAAGTGAATATTTGTTTGTTGAGTTCATATTGTTAAATCCATGCAAAAATAATAAAATGTAGTTGATAAAACATGGTTTTATTTTATTCTTTTGTATTTTACCATAGAACATTGTAAATATTTAATGTGGTATTGTTACGTAGTAGGACGCCCAAAGGCCATGTGAAGTGACCACTTGCGCAAGATGGCTGTCAGGAACTGGATGTTAGTAGATGTTTTCCGTGGGAGAACCACGCTTCGGCACGAATGGGCCGGCTCGACCCGAGTGACACCACGGCCTCACAAAAAACCGGTATGAAACAGCGTTCACACTGTGTTTCATCGAGTGATTGAGGATACCGGAGGCCCATACCCCTCCCCCATCCCTCTCCTTATCCCCCAAATGCCGGCAACACACGAACTGGTATACCCTCTAAATCATAAAGAAAAAGTCCCAAAATCGTGCGATGGGAGAGGCCTATGTCCAGCAGTGCACTGCGATAGGCAGATGATAATGATTGTAAGAGTTCATCTCATTGAAACCGCAGGTTTTTAAGAAGAGTAGGTCTAGGACCTATTCCACAAGAAAACTAGAGGTCTTCGTCTTAGGTCCACGAGGCTTAGACATTCGACGTGACTTTGAGTTGAGTATGTCATTCAACTCTCGACTCCTGTTATTTCAACATAATCAACTTGTTACTTTTTTGTCATAAAAAATGCAATAAATCGATTTCTCGATCAGAATTGAACTCGTCTAAATCGATATTTTAAAGATAGCAATAGATGGTCTTTGTTATACGATCTTATTTCCATCAGGACTACCGCCCTCTTACTGCGTCAACCTGTACATGGCACATATGATATGCCGTGGCGGGCAACAGCAGCGGAAGTCACTCTTACAAACATTGCACCGCACCGTAAAGCCTCTGGGAGTCCACCCTGAGCCTAATCGAATTTCATCAAAGTAGTGGTCACTATACTCCTTGCGAATACAGACAATGTAAAGTGGTGACCCACATGGCGGCCTACTAAGATGCTTTTACATGTCCCGCTTAAGGGACCCAGGCTCATAGTGGGAGGAAAACAAAACTCCTAAAACTAAATAAATGTATAATTTCTCTCCACGGATCGTCTATTTGTTGGTATATGAGTCCGATCACCCTTGACCACATTAGAAAATAGAGGTTTGAATTAATTATTTTTGTTACTAGGGTTACCTGGCCAAATTCGAATCGGTAAAGAGATAGTGACGGGAAAAAGAAATGACTATTAAGATGATTTTGTTATAGTTATGTCCAGTCTTGTTGTTTATCTTACGAACAGGGTTAATAAATAAACATTCCGAGTGGAAATCGCTAACGGCGCAGTTCGTCGTCTTTACTGGCAGACAATGTAATATTTATTTAGTTTTTGGGTTAAGCTTGCAAAAAAAATCTTTATTATATTAAATAATACCAATACAACCTATCTTCGTATCTTATCCTCATCAGTACTTAATTATACCCACTACAGTTAAAACAATATCTACAGATGTTTTTTTTAGGTACCTAACTTAAGGAATTTAGAAATATATATAATTTTTTTAGTCTATTCTCAATACAAACTTAAAAATAAAATACTAGCTGAGCCCCGCGGTGTTACCCGCGGTAAAAGATATTGTGTCAATTGTATCTTTATAAATTGTAGCCTATGTGTTATTTTTATGTATAAGCTATATTATTGTAAAGTTTCCTTAAAATCCATTCTGTAGTTTTTTCGAGAAAGAGTTACAAATATCCGTCCATTTTTACAAACTTTCGCGTTTATAATATAAGTAGGATTAGTATTTTATATCACGTTCATATGATTCTGATATACTATATTTGTACAAACTTTTTTTTCAAATTGATTTAATGTTTCATGGATTTACTGATCATAAGATTGATCAGATATTCGGTAATGGTGTCACAAGAGAGGATGACTATATATTCGTTTTAAATTATGAACCATTGAAAGAAAAATTGACTGCGTAGCTTATGTCGTTCTTGCTCTATAATGCAGTCAAGTTCGTGTTCAAATAGAAAAAATTACCTCCATATTCTAAATCTCTCGAATAAAATACCCTCTACGTAAAAAAAGGACGTGCATTACAGTACCGGGGAGTGTTTCTCGAAGCACAATGAGAATGTAACTGTCGCAGTAATTAACCTCTACGAGTCATTCTACTACCTCGCGTTCGACGTCGGAAATTAAAGTCCTTTCTGTAGAATAGTGGTCTGAAAACTTAAATAATACCTACATATTTTTTCTATTATAAGTTCCAATTTAGATTTTTAAAGATTTTAATGATTTTTGCTTTGATTTTTGGTTGGAACAGAATTTTGAATTTCTCTTCTTAAACTTGTGACTGTAGGTAGGTATGGAAAGAATCGATCGTATGTACCTAGCAGAGGCGTTACTATATCATGTGGGACCCGTGGCAAATTCTTTTAATGGGGTCCTTTCAGTAAGAATCGTTACTGTGTTTTCTAACATTAGTTATCTAACACGAAAATTAATGTGATTTTTTTACAATAAAATAACAATTTAATTTTGATAAGATATTTAATAAGGAAAATCTTTTCTCCGCGCTCTCTATTCCGCCAAAGTATCTAAAACATCATTAATATTCAAAGATAGAGTCATAGAATTTTCAATAGGCAGAATAGCCAAGTAACTTAACCTGTCTTGTCCCATAGAGTTTCTTAAATAGGTTTTTATTAATTTTAGTTCTGAAAATGATCATTCAGCACTAGTTGTAGTCACAGGAATAGGGAATATGCATGTATTTTTTATTTCTTAATCTGATCATTTGCGTCTATATTACATAGAACAAAATATAAATAGGCTTTAATATAGTAAAACTAATAAGTGGGTTTTAAAACACTGACTAATTTTGAGCTATTTAAACGTCACCATTTTGCGCGCGCTTTTGACACAGCCAATGACGTCATTGTCATTTCGTGTTAGTTAACAATTTAGTGTTTCAGTTACATTATACTTATATATTTTATATTAATAGTTTTAATTGCTATAAAAATCATGGAAGAATGTATTTTTTCTCACAAATACAACTAGCACAGTTTGAATTTTCACTCCGATAATTTCGATGAAAGGACCATCGACCTCATATTTCGTTTCGACCAATAAATAGTACCGTGTTTTGTAAGTTTGAATTTCCTTCCCTTAATTTTCACTTTTAATTTAATATTTTTTAGGTTTAAATAATCATTAAATAAAAAAAATACTTCACAAGTATATTGTAAAAACAATAAAGAATTTAGAAAAATATTTGAGTTTTTTTTGTTTTTTTTTTTAAATATAACTCACCCATTAGGAATATACATTTCTGTGTCTTTACAAACATACATGAAACGGACACAAAGTACAGTACACTCAGACTAAGAACAACAATTTATGGATCACACAAAGCGTTGTCCCATGTAGGATTTGAACCCACAACACTTGGCGCAGTAGGAAGCGGTGTGACGACCACTGAAACCACTTTTTTTTTTGACCTGATTGAATGCCTTTACCCACTTCGCTCCCCCCTGCGGGGACAGGGGGTTCACTTTGTGTGGGACTCCTGACTGACTCGCCAGACTACCCACTAAACCACCACGGTGTGCCACTCTGCGCCTGAGACGGGCGAGATCCGGGAACCGCTTCCTTACGCCATCCGGACCCCTCCCAGACCACTGAAACCACTAGGCCAACCGTGTAGTCATAGTGAGTCATATAAATATTTTATGCTTATTCCCTATTGTTACAAATAACATTAATGCTGTTCACACTTCAGTTGCAATACATCCAGAAAAGGTGCAGGCCATAAAATGAATCTTTATTATTATTAAAGCAGCAAGGTTTCTTATTTCTTTTTTTTTTTATATTTAAGCTGCCAAAATGACTCTGCCCTGCCTGATGGAAAGCATGAGCAGAATCCAAGAGTGGTGGTCACCATCCTCAATGCGAAAAAGAACAATGCAGTATGGTGACCACCACACTATGGCGGCCTGGGGGGAAAGGGGATGGTGAGGGGGATAGGGGGCGTTGGATTGGGGTATGGGCCTCCGGTATCCTCACTCACTCGATGAAACACAGCGCAAGCGCTGTTTCACACCGGTTTTCTGTGAGGCCGTGGTATCACTCCGGTCGAGCCGGCCCATTCATGCCGAAGCGTGGCTCTCCCACGGTATATATTTCTAATACACGAAGACTTTTTTTGGTCTCTGAAAGTGGACCGAAAACTGAGAATTTGATGTCAACATCGATGTTTATCTACCATAGATCAGATCCCTACTGAGAATTTTCCTGGCAAATGATTCAGATATGTCTTTTTTATATTTGTCAACAAATTCTAGAGCTTACTTTAGATTCGTGTCATTTAAAATTTGCAAAGTCGAAGGCTGCAAAACATTGCAATTGGAAACAATTTCATTCATAGAAAGGAAACGCAATTTCAGTTGATTAATAATGATGTAAAGTAGGTTTAGGTTTAAGACANCGCGAGCGCTGGGCGCGGCGCGGGCGTTTCGTGGCACTGCACCCTCATGCCGGTGACGGTGGCGACCAGCCCCGCGTCGCTCTCGGACCCGTTCGAGTCGCCGATGTCTTCTTTGCCGACGTGACGCTCTCGCAACTCTTTCAGTTTGCGCTTATTCTCGATCTCGTGTACCCTTTGCGACGCTAGTTCATCTGCACTGGGGATACTAAAAGCACCCTAAAAAAGTTCCACGTTTATAGTAAAACAATTTAATAAATTATTTGTTAATATAGGAGTTTTATGATTAGGGACTGGAACAATAATACACTAGTCACAAAAATTAAGGAATATAAAAAATATCCAACTTTTGGGTGATTTTCAACGAGCTGTAACTCCGAGAAATTGGTCCTACAGAAAAATAAAAAAAGCAAATTGTAGCTAGCAAGTGTCTAGAAACTAGACACTTGCGAGCTACAATTTGCTTTTTTTATTTTTTGTCCTGTCCAGGTCTGGAGAGATCCAAAGAAAGCCACAAAAAAAAAATCCAAATTTTTTCTCGTCTAAAAAAAGGTCCACGGGCTTAAAAAAATGAAGGAATTCGGCGGCAAATCGTCGTACAGGTTATTTAATTACGTCAAATTAAAGAGTATTACATTCTCTAAATGAGTTTTTTGAAGCCCGTGGACCTTTTTTTAGACGAGAAAATATTTGGATTTTTTTTTTGTAACTTTCATAAGATTTCTCCAGACCTGGACAGGACAAAAATTTGACATAGTCATATCTAAAAACTAGACACTTGGAGCAAATTGTAGCTAGCAAGTGTCTAGAAACTAGACACTTGCGAGCTACAATTTGCTTTTTTATTTTTTCTTTACAACCATTTTCCTCGGAGTTACAGCTCGTTGCTATACACCCAAAAATTTGGAAAAAAATTTATATCCCTTTATTTTTCTGACTAGTATATGTATTTAATTATTTAATAATAATATATATTTACCTGAGATCTAATTATGATGAATATTATAGGTAAATTTACAATATTCTTTGAGATATTTTGAAGCTATAATAATGGTGTAGTAAATGGATTTGCCAATACTGAGTCATTAGCAGTTTATAAGTCTAAGGAACCATTCAATGATTGATGATATTAATAAACAAAACCATTATTTGCACTCATTGTTCCTACATAGGTATCTGAATCTCTTGAAAAAAACTCATGGTTTGGCATTAACTGCATCCATCCAAACAATGAATAAAATGTGCTTAATTGAATTCTGTGTTGGAAGGGCAATTGCAGCACAAATAAAAAAAAATTGTAAACTTATTAAACAATAACCCAGGTTTTGAATATTTGTGTGAAAGTGCCAACATAGCACCCTAGTTAAAATTCTGCCCAGTTATCTCAGTGGATGTGGAGCGAACCTTTTCCACTCATGAAAATATTTTAAATGATTAAAGATACAATCTTACTACCGAATATGTGGAATAATACTTGATTGTTTATGTTTACAAACTTTTAAATAATGTTAACATGCTCTAATGTTTATCGCCGATAAAAGGATAATAACTTAGCTTCTTTTTTGGGTTTCTGAAATTTATCATTTATTTTGCATATTCTGCCACTCTTTGTGCATATTTCAAGCATTTTTCATTTATATTTGCACGCATATAACAAGCTTTGTATGTTGCATACAATCTGGTCTCTATTTATAATACTATTACATACAAGTTACTTTTTGGCTCCATCATTAACCAATACTTCTGTGCATGACAAAATAAATATCAGAGTAGAATAATAACAATACCCCAACATGAAATGCAATTTATAATAACAGAAAACCATAAGGCAAAAAAGTTGTTGAATATGAGAGGGTGTAATAGGAGTGTGCTAATACAATAAAGGAAAGAATAATAACAAATCAAGAGATTTTTTTAATGATTTGCAAGTAGGTCACCTGATGGTGAGGGACAACCGCCTGTGGAAACCTATTACTCAAAAGGGATAAATACCCCAAAATGAAATGCAATTTATAATAACAGACCAGCATAAAGCATAATAGTGGTTGCATATGAGAGGGTGTGGTAGAAGTGTGCTATTACAATAATTGGGAAACTACAAATTGAATAATTATGGAAGCTGGTTTCCATTTACACCTTCTTGTTCTATCGCCTTCACTCATGTGGAAGGGTTTGATGTAGAATAGGAATGTTGACTAGGTCTTTCTGCTATTATTTCCTATATTTGTATACATTCCCATGAAAACATTAAGCTTATATTGCTAGTGATGGTGATAGATAGAAATTGTCAGTGTTAGAGGTACTACTGTTGAACCTCCATAATTTATTTTTCTGTATGGATATAATATTTTGGTGCATTCAGAGTATAACCAACTTGTCTCAGTTTACTCATGGTCGTCTATGTACGTACCGCACTGTATGTAGAGTGGAGCAATATCCTGGGCAAGTCATCATAATCCTCATCTTCACTCATTGTTATTATTCAATCTTTGCTTACAGTTTTGGAGCTAGTTCCTACTTTCATTTAAACACAGGAAGATGATTAATATGACTTATAACTTTAGGTTGATAAAAAAAACCCCAGGAAATCGTTTGAAACATAACATAACATATGGGATATGAAAAACATTTTCATGTGAAAACAAAATTAATAATAGATTTATTAATAATTAAATAATGAAAAATGTCAAATAACAATAAGTATCTCCATTTAAATATTTTTAGTTAGAACCCATGTATATATTGGACTAAAAGACTTGTGTCTATGGTTATGAATAAAAATATTTAAAAAAAGCAGTCGACACTCGATAAAAAAAGAAAACAAAACAAACGTCAGTCGGACAGTTTCTTTTTTTTTTTTGGATATGGCAATCTGTGCCGATGTCGACAATTCTGCTAATGACATGAATGTAAGAGAATAGTGTTAAAAAAAAAAATACAAAGGTAGCAAAGTGAAGAAGGAAGAAGGAAAACTGATTAAAGTTTAATGGAATTACAACGTATGAAAGTTATTAACGTCTGAACGAGTTCTGGCGATGAATAGGTTAAAAGAGAAGAGAAATTGATAGGGGTGGGGATCCATAAGTTTCTTAAAAAGCCATATAAGTCCAAAGATGGGCGTAGTGGTAGCGAATGCGACTGCTGTGCAAGAGGTCTCGGGTTCGATTCCTGAGTCGGACCAAATGTTTGTATGATCTGCAAATGTTTGTTTCGGAGTTTGGGTGTTTTCTATGTTTAATATGTATGTATTTACAAAAAAAAAGTATATAAGTATTAATATCAGTTGTCTAGTACCCATAGTACAAGCTCTGCTTAGTTTGGGACTAGATGGCGTTGTGTGTTAAAATGTCTGAACATATTTATTTATTTATTTATTTATTATTTATTTATTTGTTTTTCTTGCAATTAAAAAATATGTGGTCCAAACTGCCTTCGTCTAATCCACATTCGCATATTGATGAGTCCCTGACCCGAATTTTACGCAGGAAAATGGGAGAGCAACAGTGACCAATACGAAGCCTACAAATTGTTGAAATAATAGATTTAGACAACTTCTTGTACTTAAAGAACCAGGGTTTTGATGTAACAGATGGCTGAATGGCATAAAAATGATTGCTTTTCTTTTTAGAGGAGGTGTTCCACTCTAACTGCCAGGCTGCCAGTAGTTTTTCTTTGAGAAGCCTCAGAAGGTCGTAGTTATAGTGAATGAAATGTTTGAGGTACGCAGTTTCAGAAAAGATGGCATTTTTTGCCAGTGAGTCTGCACATTCATTACCTCTGATGCCACTATGGCTAGGGATCCATACTAATTGAATTACATTTGAGCTCCTTGTGCTAAATAAGATATTATTAATTTCTAGAATCAAAGAAGATTGAGACGATTTCTTAAAAGGATTTCGCAATAACGCTTTGAGGCAGCTAAAAGAGTCGGTAAATATTACGGCCTTGTTAATATTGTGAGATTTTATGAAGAGACATGCTTCCAAAATAGCCACACACTCGCCCGTAAATACGGATGACTCTTTGGGACATCTAAATTTCAGGATAATCCTGGAGTCCTGGTAGTAAACTGAAGCACCCACAGGGCCTTCGTTATATAATTTGGAGGCATCAGTAAAAAAATTTTTGAAATCCTTCCATTGCTCTACAACCAATGCGTTGAAGGTCGAATTCGCATGATCAGACTCTTTACAGATCCCGGTGCTTAAAATAACATCTGGCTTAAAACACAGAATGTTATAATCGAAGTAGAATAGAGGGAGAGATTCATATTTTACTGTATCGCTAATGAACGGTTTGTAATCCCGAAAACTTTGGAGTATCGTTGGAATTTCTTTATTTGACCAAAATCTAGAAATGTTACAGACAGTATCCAAATCAGAAACTAATTTTGAGAGGGGATGATGAGGTTTACACATCACTTTTAGTATAAAGCGGGCAGATAAAAACTGTCTTCTTATAGCTAAAGGGGGCTCAGAACATTCTACTTGTAGGGCATTGATGGGAGAGGACTTCATACAGCCAGTTATAATGCGAAGACACTTAGCCTCAACTTTGTCAAGAGCTGCTAGAGCCTTCTTATTACAAGGTGTAATCAAAAATAAACCATAATCAATGACACTGCGTATTAAGGCATTGTAAAGTAATTTCATTGTGTATGGGTGGGCCCCCCACCAGACACCAGCTAGAACCTTTAGTATCGGGATGGCCCTCTCACATTTTGATATCAGATAATTTATGTGATGGATTCCAGACAGTTTAGAGTCTAAGTAGACCCCTAGAAATTTAAATTTTGTAAGAATAGGGATGCTGTATTGTTGAACTAGAACATCAATTCCAGGAAGTATTCTCTTACGAGAGAAGACTACGACAGCGCTTTTGGGAACAGAAAGGTACAGACCATGAACTGATAGCCATTGACTTAAAGAGTTCAATGAGAGGGAAAGAGATTGAGCTGCATCCTGAATACAGCTGTCACTTACATATAGAGCCAGATCATCAGTATATTGTAAGATTCGACAATTGTAATTCAAACATGAACCAATATCATACGTATAAAGATTATAAAGTAAAGTGCTTAGCACAGAGCCTTGCGGTAAGCCTTTCCATGATTTCCTGTGCTCAAACTCTTCGCCAATAACTCTAAGAGCTAAAGTTCGAGATGAAAACATTGCACACATACATTGTAACATCTTAACCGGCAGGCTTAGATTGTGCAATTTGTGCCAAAGAGTAGGAAGAAGAACACTGTCATATGCTGATGAAATATCAAGAAAAGCAGTGACGACGGATGAATTTTGGGACAAAGAAAGCCGGATGTCCGAAACCAAAGTTCCAACACTCTCCATGGTACTGAGACCCTTACGAAAGCCAAATTGGGAATTGGGCAGCAATTTTCTCGATTCCACGATCCACTCAAGACGATTTTTAATGAGGTGTTCAAGAATTTTAATCAAGACTGACGAAAGGGCGATTGGTCTAAAACTATTTGGATCATCTGATTTTTTTCCAGGTTTTAATAGGGGTATAATAACCTGCATCTTCCAATTGTCAGGAATCCAGCCATGAAAATAGCAATAATTACAAATATTTAAAAAGTAGTCTCTAGTTCTATGCCCGGCATTCACCATAAAGGAGTATGGGATGCCGTCGATGTCAGGAGCCGAGTCTTTGACGCTATTAAGAACCATGTCGAGTTCACTTTCAGAAAATGGTGAGTCAAAGTCATAATTTTGAGGTTGGGTAGACAAAAATGTAAATGATGTTTCTCCTAATGATGGAACATAGGGTGGAGCTATTTTATCAAAAAACTGTTCAGCTATATTACGAGCAATGGGGAAAAAGGTTGACGGAGAACACCCAGATTTAAATCCATTAATGTTTTTCCATACCCTAGAGGTTGGAGTATATGGGGCCAGAGCTGAACAGAATTGATGCCACCCTTTGCGTTTCTTGTTTCGTAGCAATCTTTTGGTGCTGGCAAAAATGTTTCTAAATATTATAAGGTTTTCAGTACACAAATCCTGGTTGTATTTTTTTTCCGCCTCTTTTCTCTTCTTTATAGCAGAGGTGCACTCACTGTCCCACCAAGGGGGGGATGGAATTTTACCCCTTCCAGTATTTTTAATTTTGAAACAAGTTTCAGCAGTTAAATGTAGAACATGAATCAATTTTGCACAGCATTCATCCACTAAACAGCGATCATTAGTAGTCAAATCTCTAAAGTCCAAAACCGGAAGAGATTTTATTTTCTCTTCTAGTAAGTCAGTGTAATTTTGCCAATTAGGTTTAGAAATATTGTATTTTAAAAGGGGAGGAAGAGTTTTAGGTACAGTATATCTATTGGGTATTGATATTATTATTGGAAAATGATCGCTGCCAAAAGTTAGACTTGTGCATTTCCAGCTAGCGGATGCTGCAATATCAGGGGAGCAAAATGTCAGATCTACACAGCTTTTCTGTTGACCAGGCAGAACTCTACCATCATTTAGAAAGCAAAGACACAGTTGTTTGGTAGGTATTTACAGTTCCTTTCTTAGTGATTTAAATAATAGGAGATTTGCTCTCGAGCTTTAAAGTTAGTGTTTTGTGGGTGATATGTGTCGATTCGCTTGCGCAATGT
Organism: Hyphantria cunea; assembly: GCA_003709505.1. Classification (NCBI taxonomy): domain Eukaryota; kingdom Metazoa; phylum Arthropoda; class Insecta; order Lepidoptera; family Erebidae; genus Hyphantria; species Hyphantria cunea. Next base: position 1,349,833 of record PKRV01000143.1, on the reverse strand, counting down.
GGGAGGAGAGTAGTAGCAGCACTAAGCGGGGCAACTCTCGGAGTACAGTTGACCCTGCAAAGCTTCAGGACGTAGTGTTTCAGGAATTAATGCAGGAATGTAAGCACAGTGCCCCCGGAGCTCGTCTTTCGGCGCGCCTTCGCACTGCGCTCGAGAGGTAACCTCTTACCTTTTAGTTTCATTATATTTTTATGAGTACTTTACAACTTCAACATAGTTTAACATTATTTGAATTTGCTACAGAGCATTTGCGTTCTCTACTTTGGTTTATATTATCCTATTATAGTATTGTACTTAAACTCGACTGATTTAATAGTAGAATAAATACGATAAATCAGGGCAGGTACGCCAATCAGACTATCACAAAGTTAACTTGTCATTGTTAAAATGGAAATTAATACAATGCAAGGATATCACTATATCTATCACTATCATATATTTTGAACTATCATTCAAAGGTACATCCATAAATTGTCATTATGTACTGAATACATGTAGCTTAATGAATGTGCACCCATTGAGTGCGTGAGACATAAGAAGTCTCTTCTATAAATCAGCCATTATTACTCATTAATTAGTAGTTTATCTTCGTTTTTGGAAGCTTTCTCTAAAGGTTTTTAATAATCCTTTCTGAATCAATAGGAACATTGAACTGTGGCATTGTTAGGAAGGACAAGTTGTGGAACATCCTGTAGTTGGTGGGTGGTAGTACCACTGAACTTGTGCGTGACAGCTAATAAAATGTTCGACTCACGGTTATTATGTATTTGTCCAACACTCACAAGTAAACAATTGAAGGTGCAGTAAAGGAAATATACAAGCACAAGCACAACACAATAACTGTTTAAAGCAGGAAGATAGATAGTCAGCGAATAGTACACAATATAACATTAAGTATTTAAGCGGTATATAAGCGCTAACTCAAGTACATAAGTTTAAACAAGCAAGCGTGCGTTTGGCGTCAAGAACTAGTTAAGACTGTTCTAGACTGCGCACGGCCAACGGTTTCTGGCGCACTATATATCTCGTCTAGCTATTCACTATGCTATCTAGATGATAGCATAGTGAAAGGATGTGTCGATAAATATTATCGACAAATATATCGACAAACCTATATGTATCTTAGTGACATAGTATATATATTTATAATGCATTTATATTATTAATGTGTGTATTAATGATGTGTATATATATAAATAATATTCTGAGTATAGAATAAGTGTAAATATTGTAAATAAATATTATTATATAATTTATGTGTTACGTTTAGTATAATTTGTTATATGTGTAAAATTATATAAAATACATAAACAAAAGTGGGGGGATCCCTACACCGCCCCCCTCCAGAGACTGTCAAGGGCAATAATAGTTCGAAAACCTTACCAGAACGAGTAATAAAACCTGGTTGCACCTGTGGTTCTGGAGAATCATCTTTAACGGACAGTGTGTAAACTGGTTTGAGAAGGTTTATCGACACTGTGGCCTCTTTTTTGTTAAAGAGGATCTTAAAAACTTTGTCGCCCATGGCGAGAACTTTATGCGGCCCAGAGTAAGCAGGTTGGAGCGAACCTCGAGACGCGTCTTCACGAAGAAAGACGTGTTCACAGGTTTTGAGCTCTTTAAAAACAAACACTCTGGGGTGGCTATGGCGCGAAGTCGGAACGGGACGCAACTTATCTGCGAAGTTTCTGAGACGAGCAGAGAAATCCGATAAGTCGGTACTGCCGCTAGTACTGGATTCAAAGAACTCGCCAGGGAGTCTCAAAGGCTCTCCATAAACAAGTTCTGCCGGGGATGATTGTAAATCTTCCCTAAACGCAGTACGGATTCCTAATAAAACCCATGGCAATGACTCAGTCCACCTGTCATTAGCGTGGCATACTATAGCAGCTTTCAGTTGCCGATGAAACCGTTCGACAAGGCCATTACAGGCCGGATGATAAGCTGTCGTGCGTTTATGTTCGAAACCTGCTAACTTCGACAGATTCTGAAATAATGCCGATTCAAATTGTCGTCCACGGTCAGTTATTATATCCGTGGGACAACCGAATCGACATATCCAGGTGGACATTAAAGCTTTCGCCACGGTTTCCGCCGTGATGTCCTCGATTGGGCACGCTTCAGGCCAGCGAGAAAATCGGTCTACAGCTGTCAAACAGTACCTGAACAGTACAGTACCGTGCGATATCGGTAATGGACCTATAAGGTCAATATGTACCTGTTTAAAACGCGCCCTTGGTACTTTGTAGGTCCCAAGAGGCGCAGAAACGTGTCGATGAATCTTTGCTCTTTGGCACTGTACACAAGAACGCGCCCAGTCCCTACAATCCTTCCTCACCAAACCGTTCAGCCACTAACTTGGCCGATACATTAGCACCAGGGTGGCTAAGAGAATGCAGGCTATCAAAAATTTGCTTTCGGAAGGGTACCGGAACGCATGGCCTGGAAGTTGAGTTACTGACATCGCAGTAAACTGACAATGAACTTCCAGGGACTTGACATTTCTCCAAACGCAAAGATGACCCTTCCAATAACAGAGTCTGCAGTTCAGAGTCAGATGCCCCTGACCTTGAGCCAAAATCTCTAGGTCAACGGGTGCTTCTAGTGCCTCAATACGCGATAGACTGTCGGCCACAACGTTGGTCTTTCCAGAAATATGCCGAATGTCCGTCGTAAATTGGGAAATAAAATCTAGGTGTCCATACTGCCTGGGTGAACAGTTACTTTTCCTTTTATGGAAAGCGAAACTGATGGGCTTATGGTCAGTATAAACAATAAAGTGTCTTGCCTCAAGCATGTGCCTAAAATACTTTATAGACTCATAAATGGCAAGAAGCTCCCTGTCATAGGGTAAGTATTTTGTTTGCGACGGACTCAGCTTTCTGGAAAAGAAGGCCAACGGTTGCCAAACACCATCTTTGAGCTGTTGTAAAATAGCACCGAGTGCCTTATCGGAAGCGTCCATGACCACGGCGAGTTTAGCATCGCAGTCGGGGTGAGCTAGTAAGGCTGCCTCGGATAAACTGGCTTTACATGCATTGAATGCCGCCAAGGTGTCACCGGTAAGGTTGATGGGCTGCGATCCTTTAACCGAACCTGTCAACAATTCACCTAAAGGCGTTTGGATCTCAGCTGCCCGTGGGAGAAATCTCCTATAAAAATTTAACATCCCTAAGTAGGCTCTAAGCTGTCGCACGTTCTTAGAAGGTGGAAAATCCTTGACTGCCTGCACCTTTGACTCTGAAGGCTTACAACCATCCTTGGAAATGTGATAACCCAAAAAATTTATTTCACTAACACCAAAAATACATTTAGAAATGTTAACCAACATACCATACTGCTTCAGCCTGCTAAACACGTCACGTAGATGCAGCTCATGTTCTTGGGTACTACGCGAAAATATCAAATAATCGTCTAAGAAGCAATAGACATTATCAAGTCCCCTAGTCATTTCATCTACAAAACGCTGTAAAGTTTGACCTGCGTTTCTAAGACCAAATGTCATGTAGGGAAATTCAAACAATCCGAATGGCGTCGTGATGGCCGTTTTTGGAATATCCTTTGGACATCTGACAGGTATCTGATATGCTTTTTCTAGGTCAATTTTGGAGAAAATAGTACAACCGGACAAACTATGACTAAAGTCATGGATGTGCTTAATCGGATACCTGTCTGGCACGGTACGGGCATTCAACTTACGGTAATCACCGCAAGGACGCCATCCATCATTCTTCTTAGGTGCCAAATGCAGCGGAGATGACCAGGGGTTTTTAGAAGGCCTGGCGGTGCCACATGAAAGCATCGCCTCGAACTCCTGCTTTGCTATTTTTAGCTTGTCCGGAGCTAGACGACGTGGGGTTGACGCTACTGGAGGTCCTGGGGTAGTAATAATATAATGTACAGTGTTGTGAGGTGGTGTAGTACGATGCATACCGGCTGGTCGGGTCAATTCCGAAAACTCATTGAGAATTTTGTGGTATTGAGTCTCGCCAGTTACCACTTTAACAGAGGAAACACTGGCTCGAGCTACAGTTGCCACAGCTGACACAGAAGTTAACTGATCGATTAAACGTTTATTATGTGGCGACTTCCTCACACAGCGTCAACATAAATATATGACAACGCCATCCACTGAAGATACACTGAACTACGGAGTAACATAGTGCACGAAGAAGCTACCAATCCTGCATCGCGCAAAAGAAGTTCTCGCGCCGATTAAGATATGCGGGCGTCCGACAGGTCTGGGCCCACTTCGCTGAGGTGCCGGACGATGCGGGCAGAGAGCACCCTCTCGAACAATTTGCCCGCCTCGGACGAGGCGGGCAAATTGGTGGTTGCTGGACAGCAACCTGTACCTGGCCTGTAGGCCGCGACCGAATCGGCAGGCCGTCCCGGCTTCTGCAGCAGGACCAGCTTCCCGCTTTTCCAGCACTCAGGGAAGCGTCCGGACGCCAAGCTAGCGTCCAACACCTCCCTGAGGCGGTCCGACATATGGTCGAGGGCTCGGGCCATCACCCGGGCTGGTACCCCGTTCAGCCCGGGGGCGGTGTTCCTCGAACGGATCCGAAGAACAGCCGCCCCTACCTCGGATTCCCGGACGGGCGGAACGTCGACCTCTCTGGGGGGAGCCCGGAACCTTTTTTTTTGACGTGGTGGAATGCCTTTACGCACTTCGCTCCCCCCCGCGGTGACAGGGGGTTCACTTCGTGTGTGACTCCTGACTGATTCGCCAGACTACCCACTAAACCACCACGGTGTGCCACTCTGCGCCTGAGACGGGAGGGATCCGGGAACCGCTTTCTTACGCCATCCGGACCCCTCCCAGCGCCAGCCCGCACTGAAGCGGGCTCCGTCGTCTGATTTTAAACTCTTAAGGTGGGCGACGTACGGCACACGCGTAACGTCGCCCCCTTCGCGGGTGGCCTCTAAAGCGGATGGGGGGAAACCCGTCCCGCCCATCCGCGGCCACACTCAGGGCGGCATGAGGCGCTGGTAGGCGCGCCTCCGCCGCCCGGTTCGCCGGCGGCGGATCGGGTCCGAGTTGAGATCGTCCTCCCGAGCCCAGAAGGTCGCGACCGTGGTGAAACTGCTCTCGCCGCCGGCCATGGAGCGTACGACGGCCGGCAGCGAGAGATCTCCTCCGATGACTACAGTGAGGGCCCGACGCTGCGGTGCCCAAGCGGGGCACGCCGCCAGCGTGTGCTGGGCCGAGTACTCACTGCAGTCGCAATGGTGGCAGGCGGGACTCAATTCCCTCCGCGCGACCGAGTGCAGGTACTTCCCGAAGCAACCGTGCCCGGAAAGCACCTGCGTCAGTCGGAAGGAAAGGGTCCCGTGCTGCCGCCCTGCCCACTCGAGGATGACGGGCTGGAGCGCCTCCACGGTGGCGAAGCCAGCACGTGGAGCCTCCAGCCGCGACGACCACCGAACCATAGTGGCTCGACGGGCGGCTTCACGCCACTCGCGTACCTCTTCGGGCGGAGGGCGAACGCCACTCTCCGCCCGGAATTCAGCCACCCGTCG